>JARHVA010000848.1:2377500-2527500 GCA_037957365.1 Torreya grandis | reverse complement strand
ATTTTTGACTATCAAAATCTAATTTAACAAAGAAATTATCAATATTTTTTAAGATAGTCTTCTTGAATGGTGGTTAGATAATTTTTTATACATTAATTTACAAATGTTTTAATCAACTTCAAATAATTACTTGCATTTTCTACACACAATCCTTGGAGGTGTTAGTAATGGTGTAGTTTTTTGAGAGGGTGTTTCAAAATCATTATGTTCACTACTATTTTCTTCATTGTTAGTTTCATTGTTTAGTTGTGGGATGGCATTTTCTTCATTGTTACTCTCAACATTATGTGTTTCTATGAAGTTTTATTTGTTTATAGGGTTTAAATCACCATTTATAGATTCATCATCAACAAAATAAAAAAAAAACTATACATTGAATGTGGACTTTCAACATAATTTGGACTTCTAGGTAAATACTCATCAATATTATTCAATTAATTATTGTCAATGTCATCATTATCTATGACATCTGGCTCATTAGGGAAAGTTTTTATACCTTATATTAAGGGAAATTATTACATTAATACATTTTTTATCTCAACTATTCTAATTACTCTTATGTTTTTTGCTTTAACTTCTTCCTCTTCTTTGAATCAACTTCATCACACATGACTAGATAAAGAATGATTTGCTTATTTTTTTATGGTGGGGACCAAATAAAAACTTAATTCCTCTTTTATTCATCATATAAAATTCAGAATTATGAATATAATGTCTATGGGGGTAAAAATTATTGAAATGCCCTAAAAATAAATGTTGGAAAAAAACTTGTCTATTGAGACAATAATGTGTATATGTTATAGCATGTATGTGTTATATATATATAAAATGTGTATGTGATCATATATCACATTATTATGATATATAATTATATTATATGATGCAATCCAAACTATGTAATATTATTATATCAAGCAATCCTATACAATTAACTCCATATTTTCATTTGTCTAGTTAGGTTGAAGGGGATCGAATTGGCCCCAATTTCCATCTTGATTGAATTGGTGGAGTTTTTTAATTATTTTGTTATGATATTTGGGTAAATTGAACCCTAAATTACTTATTTATAGTTAAAATTAGGTTCATGGGGTTTAATCTCATCCAACTTGCATTGATCATTATAAGAATGGACTAATTGGGTAAATATATTGGGAAACATGAGCTAATTTATCCCCTTGAATCACACCATAGACTAAAAATTAGGTTGAAGGGGTTAATATTAGCCCTAATTACCTTAATTTTTGTATTTATAATAAAATTAGGGTTGATTAATCCATATGTTGCATCCTATATAATTAATTGACCCATAAATTAGTTTCACAGGGCTCAATTTTTCCCAAATCGTGTCCTTAATTACACAAATTAGCTAATTAGATTAATTCATGATAGAATTGAACCTAAGTTATCCCTAATTCATGTTTATCTCTTGTAATTAGGTTGAAGGGGCTCAAATTTGCCAAAATTTCCTTCATGATTAAATTATTAGAATATTTAATTTATTTTGTTATGATATTGGGGTGATTCACCCCTAAAATTACATCTTATCTAGCCAAAATTAGGTTCATTAGGTCTAATTTCATCCAAATTTCATCACTAATTCCAACAATTGACTAATTGGTTGAATATGTCAAGAAATATGGATTAATTTAGCCCAAATCCCATCCTAGACTCATGGTTAGATTAAATGGGTTTATATTGACCCCAATTACCTTCATGTTTGCATTTGTGATAAAATTAGGATTTAGGTTTTAGGGTTTAGGGTTGTTAATAATTAACTAATTAGCTAAATATGTTAGGAAATATGAGCTAATTTATCCCTATATCACATCTTAGACACACATATAGGTTCAACAAGTTCACATTGGCCTTAATTACCTTCATGTAAATGTATTTATTATAAAATTAGAGTTTAGGGTTTATATTTGTGATAAATAAGGTTTAGATTAAATTTGGTTTATGGTTTATGTGTTAAGAAATATGAGCTAATTCATCCCCTTGAATCACATTATATACTTACAATTAGATTCAATAGATTTAAATTATCCCTAATTTCCTTCATGTTTATATTTTTTTATAAAAATAGGGTCGATCGAGCCATAAATTAGGTTCACTAGGATCAATTTATCCCAAATCATTTCTGTAATTACACTAATTGACTAATTAGATCAATCCATGATGGAATTAGAATTAATTTATCCCTAAATCACATTCTACTGTTATAGTTAGGCTAAAAGGGCTCAAATTGGCCTCAAAATACTCTTTGATTTAATGAATCAATTATTTGGTTCATTATATGATGATATTAGGGTTAATTTTAATCCAAATTACATGATATATAATTGAAAATAGGTTCATGTGGCTCAAATTTTTAAAAATCATATCATTGATTACACCATTTGACTAATTAACTCAATCTATTATGATATCAAAGCTAATTTAGACTCAATTCATGTTGTATAATCATAATTATGTTCAAGGCCTCATATTCACCCTAATTGCCTCCATAATTAAACCAATCAACTATTTTATTCATTATATGATTACATTCGAGTTTATTGAACCCAAACCACATCATATACATGTCAAAATTTCCTATGTCATTAAACCAATGAATCTTTATTTTATTCTCTGATGAAATTGAAGTTTATCAAGTCCTAAATCATATTTTATAGTCATGAACTTAGGTTGAAGGGGATCAAATTAGCTCTAATTTCAACCAGATTGAATCATTGGATTATTTAGCTTATTTAGGTATGACATTGGGGTCAACAAGCCCAAATTAAATCTTTCATAGTCAAAATTACATTCATAAGGCTAAATTTAACTCAAATTATATCAGTGATTGCACCAATTTGCTCAATCTAAGCTAATTTAGCCTTAAATCACATATTATACACATAATTATGTTTAAGGGATTCAAATTTATCATAAATTCCACCACCATTGAAATAATTGACTCATTCATTCATTTTGTAATGAAATTGGGCCTGGTGGAACCTTAAATCATGTTTTATATATTTGAAATTACAATTGCAAGTGCAAACTCACCAAAATAACATCACTTTATCCATTATGTCATTTTTGTGGTAGTGTATATCATGACACACTCTTATTTAAAACGAAATTATAAAAATTGTAAATGTGAACTAAATAATTATAAACACATATAAATGTGAACTAAATAAGTATAAATAAGTGTATATCATGATACATAAATAAGTATAAACATTTACAAATAGATTAAATTTGTTTTTTGATGCTATTTCAACATAGCACATGTGTTATATTTTGTGCATGTTATGCTTTGTTTGAATTCAAAAACCAAGCCTTTTGGCTCAGAAATGCCTTGGATTCCTGATCCAAAGGCTTAGACTCATCAACACATAGCCGAATCTAATAGTTTTGATAGAAAAATACAAAATTAAACTTCCATATCCAAATATAATACAAATTTTAAAGATCAATTTCATAAAATTATTACCACGATAATGAGCATGCTCTCCTATTTCCAATTATATTATTTTTATAATTTTTATACTATTTTAAGGTTTTAATTTATGTTGATTTCTAACTATAGTTTTTATGCCCCTACATGCCTATATATGTTTGTGTGTATTTTTTTGGTTGATCCAAATGTAAAATAAAATATATGGTTACAAACTAGGCCTAATTCTACACGCATTAAAAAAAAACTAGTTTTCATATGTTTTAGGTAGTTGGGGGGGCACACGACTGACTATCCATTTTTTGTAAATTTTTAGGATCTATTTACTTATAAAATTAATAAAAAAAATCATTTAAATTTATGAAAAAAAAAAGGTTACAAACTAGATGATCTTATCTAAATTTTCACCAAATGGTTTTAAACAATATTAAGTGATGAACAAAAAATGAGTGGTCACATAGCTAGTTATCTACTCTATTTTCCTAAAAAATAGGTGTTCCTATTTAATTTTTAAATGTTTGACTTAGTTATACTTAACCATTTAAAAAAATATATTTTATAAACTAGACTCAAAATGTTATAATCCATGTTCTTACATCATCCTCAACTTTTGAGTTTAGCCATCTTAAATTATCTATAAGAGTTGATAATTCTCAATTTTTAAGAAAAACAAGTCCATGAGTAGGCCCCTTTTTGTCCACATAATTTTTGCACTTACCTACTTATATAAATACAAATATTATATAAATTATTTAGGATGACACTCTACATTATAAATAACTATAAAAATATTATATGTTTTATTTATAGAATTGTTGAAGCTAGATCTAAAGTTACAAGGGCTTAAATAAATATTTGCATGTTTATGCAAAGGGTAAAATAAGAAAGGAGCATCTATACTTGCATTCATAATTTCACATACACATATTAGTAGGATAAATACATTTGAGTTTGAAACCTCTTTGGAGTATTGGTAATTTAATGTAACACTTCATAATTCAGTAGGGATTGACCAAAGTCAATCTAACTCGGTCCCTTTAGGCTGACACCCCTCTTATTTGATATTAGTTTACTTTTAGTTCAAGAACTAGAGTTATACATTTTAATTATATCTGCACATATTTCATATTTGTAAGTGCATCAATAGTCTCAATCAACATAGGTGTAGACATCAGTCATAGTCTATTGCAAACAAGTTTTTATTCAATGAACATAACCAATCATGGACCTATCTAGGCATAATAAAAATATATATCCATGAAGATTTTATGCTTTTAAATGATTTTACTTGATCATAAACCAATATAATCTAAGCTAATTTTTCTTCTTACTAGTGTTTTACAAAAATAGCATATTACAATATTTAGTAAGTTATATTTAGAAATATTGATAAATTTAAAGTCTTTAGAATTCTAATTATTCAATAGTTTTATGATTATTAGGTTCATATAACCAAAAATAGGGTAAAATACCTAGCTATTTCACAATGTTTTTCCATGACCCAGCTATGTATGCAAGCTTGTTGATCATGATATATTTTACATATATTATTAATTTCAGATCTATTCACAATACTATCATTCAACTTCACATCATTCTCATCATTTATAATAGTTGATACAATTTGAGAAGCAAAAATAGTTATCTTATAAAATACACTTTACATTTTTAAGAAATATATAATAAAAAAAAATTAAGTACCCAAAGTTGGGGGATAAAAAGGGGCTTGACCATTGACATGTTTTTCCTAAAAATTGAGAAATTTGAACTTTTGTACGTTATTTGTGATCTCTAAACTCAAAATTCAAAAAGGGTGTAAGAACATGAATTGTAAAATTTTGAGTCTAGTTTCTAAAACACTATTTTTTTTAAAAATGGTTAAGAATAACTAGGTCAATCATATAAATATGAATAGGAACTCTATTTTTAGAAAAACATAGTAGGTAACCAACCTTATGGCCCCTCATTTTTTTAGCATAGTTTATTATTATTTAAAATAATTGGTGAAACCTTAGATAATATCATCTAGTTTGTAACCTATACTTTTTATAAATTTTAAATGAATATTTTTGTATTAATTTTAAAAGTAAATAGATCCTAAAAACTGATTAAAAATGGATAGTTGGCCTTGTGGCCCCACAACTACCTCAAAAAAATGAAAAATTAGTTTTTTTGAATGCGTGTACAATTAGGTCTAGTTTAAAACCATACAAAAAAATTAAATTTGGATAAACAAATTAAAACAAACACAAATATATATAGGTATGTATATTTGTAGCATGTAGTAGCCTAAAAAATCTATAGTTAAAAATCAACATAGATTAAAACCTCAAAATAGTCCAAAAATTATAAAAATAATATATTTGGAAAGAAGAGAGTTTCTCATCATTGTGGTAATAATTTTAAGAATTTTATCATTGAAATTTGTAGTGTATTTGGTGATGGAAGTTGAATTATTTTGTTTTCTATCAAAAATATTAGATTTAGCTATGTTAACAAGTCCAAGACTTTGGCTTGGGAATAAAAATACATTTGTGATCCAAAAGGATTGGTTTTTGAAACAAAACAAAATAAAACATATAATGTATGAATTATAACACATACATGTTATATCACATATACATTCCTATCGCAGTACACTATAAATCAATTAGAAGGGGTATATACTAATTTTCATGCAATGTGAAAGGAACACGTGCATTGTATAACATGTAAGTGTTACCTTAACATTATAATAAAAGGTATAAAATATCTATAATAAGGGTTGGATGGTTTACTAAAATAAATGTAAAGTATAAGTTTAACATTTGTTTTAGTAAATATAATAAATTAGGGTCACTCTACATCTGATAGAGTTGGCCTCTCAAATACACACCTTATGATGTGAGAGATAGTTTTTTAGAATCTAATATAGTCAATATTTAGGCATTTTTAGGGTATCAATATTGAACCTATGTATTCTAAGACAAATTTTACAATTAATGTCTATTTTTTGTCAATAGATAGTATTTTTTAGATTTTTATGCATTCTAGATTACCAGTTGGCATTTTTAGGAGTCTTATTTTTTTCAAATTTTAAGTTTATAAACTATTCACATTTAATTAAATACAAAATGTTGTGATTTTGGATACCATAGGTCACATTGATGACTCTTTCACATCAAAGAACCACTTTGTGTTAATTTAACTCACTCATCATCCCTCCCTCATCCCTAATCACTTTTGCCTCATATTTTATCATACCTAATAACTCCCTCATTAACCATTACCTTCCCTTATCATCTCTAATCAATCCATTATTTACCTTCACCATTCATCATCATCCCTAATAATTGATTAATCATCCCTCCTCATCCCTCATCATCCTTAATCACTTCTTAATTGACACTAACCATCCCTCATCATCTATAATTTATCTCTCATTTTTCCTAATCACTCCCTCATTGACCCTCATCATCTCTCATCACTTCTTCATCATCCCTTATTATCCCTAGTCAATCCATCCTCATCCCTAATCATTCACTCATTGACCCTCACCATCCCTCATCATCCCTAACCGATCCCTCATCTTCCCTAATCACTTCCTAATTTAACCTTATCATCCTTAATGACTCTCTCATCATATCTACTCACTCTCTCATCATCCCTTCTCATCTTTAATCACTTTGTCCAATACCTTGATGGTGTGTGCATCAAATTCTTACTTGTGCCTGATTGGATTTTTTATAATTCCAAATTTTACGCACTCAAATAATTCCTAAATAAAATATTATTTCACTCATCCTCTTTTACTCAAATAAGAAACTCATAGATATCATCTAATTGTCCTGTAGGATTCAAAGATATATATGGAGATCTACACCTAGAGTGTGGAGAAAGAGTGTATCTAAATCCCTAGACTAGAATAAATAGGTAGTAAATTGAGAAAAAGGTGAGATGAAATTATATTAATACATATATATAGATTATGATTTAGGCATATAATAATATCAATCCCAAATTTGAGAATATAAATTTATACCTATATAGTTAGGGGTGATTGGAGACTAGCTGAGAATTCCAACCCCAACCCCATAGTTGAATTCTCATTTTCTTTATATTTTAGTGAGAGTATGTCCATACTATACTATATTTATATATAGATAGATAGGAAATCACCAATCTGGTAGATTGTGTTCTGAACTAGTAGTCGATAGAGTGTGTTTCCCAACCCAACTCGATCTATACCTAATTGAATGTGGGAATTATTTTTCAAAAATCTAATATAGCTAGTATTTATGAATTTTTAGGTTTTTAGTATTAAACTTAGGGATTTTAGGGCATAAATTTTTTAATTGATATCTATTTTAGGTAAACATATAATAAATTTTTATGTTTTTATGCCTTATGTATTGCTTGATGGCATTGATAGGAGTCCTAGGCTTGTAAATATTGAAGTGTAAAAACCACTCACTTTTAACTCAAGATAAAGTGGTGTGATTATAGAAACATAAGTCACATTGATGACTTACACACATAGAATGACCAATTTTTGTTAATTTCACTTAATCATCATCCCTCCCTCATCCTTAATCTCTTCCTCCTCATAACTAATCACACATAATCACTCTATCCTCATTTATTCTTATCTCTAATCACTCCCTCATTAAATCTCACTATCACTAATCATCTCTAATCACACCCTCATTATTCTTAATCACTCTATCATCGACCCTCACCATCCCTCACCATCACTAATCATCACATCTTCATCCCTAATCATCCCTAATCACTCCCTCATTGAACATCACCATCCTTCATCATCCCTAAACACTCCTTAATCGACCTTCACAATCCATTATCATCCCTAATCATTTCCCCCCTCATTACTCATAATCCTTAATCACTCCATCCTCATCCCCATTGGACCTCATCATCCCTAATCACTCTCTCATCATCCCTCATCATACCTAATGATTCCATCATTATCCTTACACACTCCCTCCTCATACATAATCACTCTTTCTAATACCTTAATGGTGGGTGTAGTGGCTTCTCAATTATGCCCAACTAGCTTATTTTCCAATTCTAAATTCTTCTAACTCAAATAAAACCCAAGAAAACTCTTCTTTCATTCATATTATTTCACTCAAATAAGGAACTTAGAGATATCTTCTAATTTTATAGTGGGATTCAAATATATATATATATATATATATATATATATATATATATATATATATATATATATATATATATGGTGATCCATGACCAAAACATGGAGAGAGTGTGATCTAGAGCCTCAGGCTAGAATTAATAGGTAGACAAACAAGTAAAAGGTGGGATGAAATTGTATTATTTACATATATAAATTATTATTTAAGCATATAAGATGCCACTTCATGTCAATTTTAATTTTGATTAGGTCCCTTATATGCCAAAAGTGACACAAAAACACCATATCCACTTATGATCAAGGTAAATTAAAATAGTGGTCCCACCACATTAATGCAACCAATACATAATGAAGTCCATTAAATGATTTAAAATAGTTAAAACTAACTATTATATTAATATGGTAGGAATTAACCATCACATCATGTTACCCACACCTGAATTTCATTATATGTCACATCAACATCAAGAAATATGTATAAATATGGCATTGATCTATTCTATGATATGGATATGTAATACATGACACAAATAATTAATACCATGTTGGGTATTATGCATATTGGGAAACTCCCTCCAATACATTTATGATGGGTTTAGTGGTTTTTTTCTTTTGCATGATTGTCTCCTAGTCACTCCTTTCTCTATATAGGTTATAATTCCACCTCTCCTTTCAAGATATGTCTTGGGTATTCAATTAGGTATTTAGGTATAGAATACTCAAGATCAAAATATGGCTTAGAAATTTAATTAGGTAGGGCATACTCAAGTAGGTAAGGTAGGTAGGTAATAATCAATAGTATATATATTACATATGTAACATGATTCAAACCTTCATTTCTCATTATAGATATTAGGAAACAAACTTCCCTTGTTAATAATAGAAGTTAAGTAGGTAAGGCATAAATAAGTAGGTAGGGAAAGACTATGTGCAAGCTATAGATAATGAATAAATATTACCTTGATAGATAAGAATATATTATATAAAGGTAAATTAGGTAGGATAAGAAATAATTTATATATTCAAAATCAAGCTTTCCTTGCCTTATCGGTTAGGGCATAGTTAGGTATGTAGGGTAAGAACAAAGATATCTATTAGAAAGCAAGCTTCACTTGATAGTTATGCCTTAATATAGAATCAAAAAAAATATATATATATCAGGAAGGAAAACTTCTATTGATATAAATACCTTATTCCATTACTA
The DNA here is from genome assembly GCA_037957365.1 of Torreya grandis. Taxonomy (NCBI): domain Eukaryota; kingdom Viridiplantae; phylum Streptophyta; class Pinopsida; order Cupressales; family Taxaceae; genus Torreya; species Torreya grandis. Next base: position 2,517,696 of record JARHVA010000848.1, on the reverse strand, counting down.
TCTATCAAGAAGGTATTCTTACCTTGATATGATATATTAGGTGAAGCAAAACTAGGTATCAAGAAAGAAAGATCCCCTTTCCTTATTGTTGTCACCTAAATCTTGTACCCATTTACTTAGTGATTTATCTACAATAATGGGATCATCCCTAATATTTGGGACATTGTATATTTGGTATGAACCTTTGAATAAGGTTGACTTCCTTTGTAAACTATGTGCATTTGATAGAAGATTAGTTGTAGGCTTAAAATAATGTTAAAATGGACCTATTTATAACTAAGACTATAAATTTGTCATGGAAAAAGGAATAGAAATAAATGAAAATAAAATAGGTGATTCACCAACTTTAGGGAACTCAATTTTTTAAACAACATATGTAATATTTAGAATTGATGGAAAATTACACAACTTCTACATAACCTGCAACTTTCCTAACCTTTACATCAATATTTCATATAAAGATAAGTATATACACAACATACTATATACACAACATTTTTAAACTTTATCAATTACTAATGTTTTCTCTCTTATAGGAACCCATCGATTGTCAATCTCTTTAAGTGCATGTCTTAAAGGGTGCACTAAGAAATGGGTAGGTATACCATTTGTGTTTAAAAATATTTATGTTCCATATACCACCACTAAAAACCAACATAATTCCATCCTATAAAATTACTTAAGATTTGACACCTCCTTTACATACTCCTCCAAGTAATTCACCACCTCAAATATCCCCTACCTAATCCAAAAATTCTTGTTATAATCCTTTAAACTTAGTCAAATGGGTTGGCCCTATTCTAGGAAATGATCATTTTACACAAATAAGTCAACCCAACCAACATAGTATAGGACCTAATTATGTATTTCCTAAATAACTAGGTCAAATAGGTTAAATGTGTCAACTAAAACTTTATAATGGTTTAGGGTTAGATCTGGATATAAAAAAACATCCTTCACCCCATTTTCATAAAGAGAAAAATAGAATCATTCATTATACTTGAGGAGTCATTACTTAGGGCTTCCTAATTCCTTTGGAGAGAAAATATTATATTATGGGATAAGTATTTTGGATGCATAGAAGTCTTGTAGCCTATAGCTAACGTATCTTTTTTATCCTTGCAAACCATAACAACCTCTTGCAAAGTACCACTAACTAAGGGAGAGATTTAGGCTTGGTGGGTTCATCTTCAAGGTAAGTATTAATAACTCTTGATCCTATTTTATTAGTAAATATATTTATATGTATTAGATTATGAATGTATTTATCTCTCCATGCATTAGGATTAACTCTACATTGAATTGAGTAGAGTTATTATTTGCATGTTTAATTTTATGTTTATTCTCCCCATTTGTGCCACAAGATTTGGTGATCACTAGATTATATTTACTTTAATTTGTTAGAAACCATAAAACCTAGCTAGGGTTATTATGTGTTATTGTTTGACTAGAGGATTTGTAACCTTATCTAGTTATATTATGTGGTAAGAGACCCCTTATCTAGGTCTAGTGGATCCATATTAATTATGACCTAATTTTTTAAATGTACCAATAAGTGGAAGGGATAGTTTGATTTATCTTCTCCAAGCTAGGATTGATTTGCAGATCAACTTCACTTTCCCTTATATAAATTCTAGTGAACCTAATGTAAATCTAACACTTGAAGGTTTTCTTTCATGATTTCATTTATTTTTAATTATTTTTATTTCTTTTTTACATCATTGGATTGAATCTATTGACTTGGTCTAACATTTTGTGCACATGTTTAACACCCAATCGATTTGATCAACTCTATTTTTATTTATACAGGTCATCATCAACTATAGGTAATTAGATCGATTGACTTGACTCAGTTCACTTCTACACATACAGTTTTTAAGACTTAGTTGACCCAGTTCAATTTGTTATCAAGTTAAAAATATTCATCTAGATGACACAATATAAAAAAGGAAAATTTAGCATCATCAAAAATCATCAAGTTCATTCTCACCAACTCAATCATTTATTTTTATTCATTTCAATCTTGTTTTTCAAATTTTTTAGTCTATAAAATTGTAACCCTATATTAAACTAAGTTGACTTGATCGACTTAGTTTTGTAGTTACTTCTTTCCTAGGAGACTCAGTCAACTCATTCGACTATGTTTCTTTGGCCATTAATTCAATCAATAGAATTGACCTAGTTAATTATGTTCTATACTATTTTCATACTAATTTGACCTAGTCAACCCTATACTCTTGAATAAAAGGAATTAACTTACATTTCTATTAATTTTACTTCTTTCTTGCTTAGAGTATTATACATAGACTAAATAGGAAGGTTTAATTTATATTTATTCAAACTAATTTTCTTTTTATTTACACACTTCCAAACCATATAATATCAAAAAAATCAAACATTTCCACCCAACATATACCTACTTGGATTTCATCACAAAGGTGGGAGCCAATTCAATTTTATAGCCAAGTATAAATATGTGGTTGATGGTATATATTGGAAAGCCACCCACCACCCTTATTACTAAGAGATTATGAAGTAAGTGGGTGGGCCCTAATACCAAGTTAGTATCATCACTAATATAAACCCCCTTCATCATTAACAACCTAAAACCATATTTTATCATACCTTTCTAGTTCCTTTCTAAAGTCAACATTATATTGGCCAACATTAGTACAAGTTTTGTGTTGTGTGATATTTGATAATTGTATGATGTATTATATAAATTATATTGGCCAACATTGGTACAAGTTTTGTGTTGTGTGTTGAAACCATATCAATTGGTTCAACCTAGTTGCCTATGTGTTTATTTCAATTTTTCTACTAATTAACACTAGAACATCAAAAGTCATAACTATCAAAACCTATATTTACCCTAACAACACAGTCAACCCACTTGAATGTGTCTCTTATAGTTTTTCTCTCTATAGGATATAGTCATCATTTTTAATCCAGTCTCTCATAAGCTATTCTTTTTACCCTTCTATAAGACAAAATCATCTTGTTTAACCTATTCTCTTATAGACTACATGGTATGTTTATATTTAGCACATAGTCAACCTATCTAATTGTGTGTCTTTCAGATTTTCTTAGTTTAACCATTTGTAGAACATAATTGACCTATTTGATTATGTCTCTTGTATCTCATCCTGCATAATTTCGTACAAAATACTGTCGACTAGTTTGACACAATATCCTCCTGGTTTATCCTCATTTTTACCAAGTGTTTAGATTTTTTTACTCATTATGAATTTCTTGTTTTATAATGATATATAATTAAATAAAACCAACATGATGATTTTTAATACTCCCAATAGGTTTTCTAAAACACATTGTATGGCACCTACCATAGATCAAAGCAATGTACATATTGCCACACACACTAATAACTATGGGAATCCTCCTTATTCTTCCATGAACCTTAACCCCTTATTTTCACTAGAATATGAACATGACCTTGATTACATGACTGATATGATATTTTTCATCAATGAAAATCCTTAACATTGAGTAAAAAATCATATATTCATTTATAACGTCATGATGGGACCTCATATATGAGAACCCCATTCACCTTCCCATATATTTTCCTAGGTATTTAGATAAAGCCCTTTCTTTTCATCCACACCTTTTCCATCTATTATTTACACTTCTCAAACTATGACATCATCCTCTATGTCTTCTTCTAACTCCATGACAAGTATTTCCACAAATATAGTAGGCTCAACCTCTAGTGGGGTTATTTACAATACCCACACCCATACCCATGCTACTAATGCATCTTACACTACTAATGCTTCTTATATTACTACTGCATCTCATGTTACTAGTTTTTCTCATTGTTCTAGTGAGGCACATGCCAATAACTCATTTCACACTCAAATTTCATCTCAAGCTCTTAATACCTCATATAACACTCATGCATCAAATTTTTCTTCCACTATCTAAAATAGTGTTAAAAATAACCAAGTTTTATTAAAAATACTTAACCAAATGCATACATTTCAAACAATTAATGCAAATCAAATGATGCAAATTCAATATCACCTAATACATATCCAAAAACAACCCCAACATGCTCAATGGGGAGTGAAAAATCCTAATGTTCCCCCCCCACCCTTAGGGATTCACATGTTAACCTCATACCACAACACCGACTTATAAAAAAAACTATTAAACACTTATAAAATAAACCTCTGGTACCTCAAATTGCCAATATTGACATAGGAGGTATCACCCCCACCATCACTTATAACTTATCTACAAATCCTACCTTACATTTAAAAACATTTGACAACCTGTATAAATATTAGTGCAATCTTAATATTTTCACTTCCACTAAACTCTTAGATAAAACACTTTTTGGAGATGCTTTAGATTGGTACAATCAACTAAAAACCCACTCCATTACTATCTTAGAAGACTTGGTCAATTCTTTGGTCCAAGAATTCTAAACGAGTGATCTTCCTAAAATAACTTAGCTCATTTCATCAATTCTAAATAACTAGAAACTAAAATGGTACAAGTTTTCATCATATGATGGACAACATTATCTAACAAATCTAAGTATAATATGGTGGATGAAAATATATTTCACCTATTTACTAATGATTTGCACCTAAATTACAATATCATGTGAGGACCCTCTCTCCAAAAACTTTGGAAGAGGCTCATAACCTAGCCAAATATTGATATTTTATCATATTTCAATTTTAACCTCCTCAATATACAATAGGAACTCATATTATTATTATTATATATATATATATATATATATATATATATATATATATATATATATATATATATATATATGCAACCAATGATGGTGTTATTAACACTTTTGATACCACACACACCATCCAACCTATTACTCCAAATAATAACATAGAGCATGTTCTTTTTCCTAACAACAATTCTAATCATTATCCCACATTTACTCAAAATAATCATACTAATGTGTACAAACCATTATCATTAGCAAAAATTCAAAAACATCTTCAAAGACCTCTACAATGAGAAATTTACCCCACTCATCCTGTGAATACATGGTATGATCTAAATAATTTTTGTTGGTTTCATGCAAGTTGTGTCCATTCTCATGAGACTTGAAGACAATTAAGAAATATTTCTATGGATTTTCTTCTTGATCCCAACTTTGACCATGAATACCTTATATGCAACATCAATAATATTATGACAAAAATTAAAGCTCAAGAAACTCAGACTAAAAATCAATCTTTAAACCAAGATAATACTCATTTATAAATCTACAAGGATCCCCTTCCTAATCACCAAGACAATATTGAACAACCTACCCGTACTACTAATAACATTGAAAGCATAATAAAACTTATTATTAATGATGAAAATGTGGTTAATATGACTAATATGAGGAGATTAGTTACCTATATTGATTCAAACCCAACATCTAAACATCACACCTCTTCAACATTTCGCATTATTCAAGACACTTCCCCATCCCATCTCATAGAATTGGGGCATGAGTAAGTAACACAAATACAATCATCACCACAACAACACAAATTGAATATACCTCTCATACCATTGATATAAATTCTACTCTTTCCCCAACTTCCATACCAAAAAAACATCCCTCATACTTCAAATAGTATTTCTTCTACTCAACCATAAGAAATACCTTAACACATAACCACATCACCTAAGGCCAATCAACCTACTTTCAACTAACCTAAACCAACCATACCTTATCAACATATATTTCATTACACATCCAACCCCAATTTAAGGGACCTATTACAACACTACACACCTTTATCTAATAATCCTCTCATGAGTTATGATGAAAGGAATCTTATTGCATAACTTTCCCATCTCCTATCTCAAATTCCCTTTTTTATAGATATGAAAACTTATTCCCATCATCATAATCATCTAATATAACTATTATTTTAAATGGACATCCCTCATCCTCCTCCTATAGGGAAATTAGCTACTTTATTTATATAAAAAGATAACATTCTTCAATAATGTGAAGAGATGCCCATCCGTGTTGAAAAAACCATAGACACTTCCCTCTCACTTAAGTTTCTTATCTCTCCTATGATTCCCAATGAGATATTTCTTTGATTAGACGATCTTCCCTTATTCATTAACATTCAAATAGTTGATATCCAAGTTAATCATGTTTTTATTAATGAATTTTTAAGCACTTGTGTTTCCTCCTTTGACCTTATTAAAACACTTGGATACTCTAAATGTAACCTTAAAGCCACATGCAATACATGTTAAGGCTATGAAAAAATAAAAATGCATACTCTAGGGTGTGTTTGCATTCCCATTACCATTCCCCCCATCACCATTCATGTGAAATTCATGATATTTAACATTATACTTTCTTACAATATCTTACTAGGTTGACCTTAAACACATTGTATGAGAGCGGTTGCTTCATCATCATACCAATGTGTCAAATTCACTTACAATGGTGTTATATACAAGATTCAAGAGGAAACAAATCCTTATAAATTTGAACAATTCTAATAATAAGGTGTCTTTAAAATACCCACTGTTGCACTCTTACCTAGCATTTTATTTCAATAATCCTAATTCTTTAACTATCTCATCAACTCTAATAGAGTTTATAATGGTCATCCATAATTAATCATAAATATTCCACCTAACCTTTTAAATTTTGATGATGATGAACTAGATGAGATAATCTAGAGGATCAAAACTTCTTATCTCTCCCCTCATATCATCACTCAACTTCCTCCTTCTCTTTAACCTTAGTCCCATCAACAACCTTTTGATGAAATACCAGTTACTTTAACCAAAACTAAATATTCCATTCACCAAGCTTATCAATCAATAACATAGTCTATGTATGTACTATCTACTTGCCCATTTTTAGCTAGATTCATTCAAGATAAAAATGTTGAGGTTCGTATATATCATTATTCTTTATTTCAATCTTTAAGCTCTTATATCATTCCTTCTCTTATATTACCTAATATTAGTTTTTATACTATTTTTCATAGGTTAAAGATGGATCACTCACATATTACATCTCCAATAATAGAAGAGCCTCTCAGGAGTATGTTTATGTATCATGCCATGATAGTACCCTACCATTTTTCTAGATATCATGATCCTTCTATTATTATTCCTCCACAAATGTTAGCCACTCTACTTATACTTGCTTCAAAGTTAGCCTTACCTATAGATGAGCCTAGTCTAGTTTCCATTCTAACTTATCCCTTCCTTGGTGATGGTCTTCTACCATTACCTAAGCTTGATCCCTTACCCACACAATGGGAAGATGATCCTTATTATGATATTCATAGATTTATTGGTCATTAGATCAAGGATTTTCATTTACCTCAATAGTAGTAGGCTTATTCTTCTACCACTTCAATTACTAGACCTACACAATCTACTAATAGACATATTTTTTGCCTCTATGGAATAAATAATCATTCCTCTACTCATTGTTGAAAGCTTAGGTAGTATATTGACACATTGTGACTAGTCATTACCCAACCCAAACATAATACTATCCCATGTCCTAAGCTACATATAGAGTACATCCCTAAATATAGGAAATTATATTATCTTTGGCATAAGTGTTATACCCATCATATTGATTTGTGTTGAGTGATTCAATAAAATCTCTGAGATTTCCCATAGTCTACACCAACACCAATTAGTCCTCCTACTATAGGTCACCCATAAATAAAGGTTCCTCCTTTGTTAATCACACATCCACATAGATCTATATATACCATTCATATTGATATAAATATTCCTTGCATCAAGTATCCCACACATGAGGTACCACATGAACATCACTCCTTTTCTACTAAACCTACTGTTTTGATAGAGATGGTATAAAAGGAAGTTTTTTCATAACTTTCTATGAAGATTGATGAGACTCTTACTAATGTCATAATTCAACTACATATGGATGTGTCAGATGTTATGGATGACATTTTAGGTTAGATCTATTAGTATTTGTGAACATAGCATGGTGTTCTCTCACACTATTTATCATTATATTACATGATTTGGTTCATATTTGTGATTCATTTATATATCTTATATATTTGACTATCTGTCAAACATGATTTCACTTATCTCTTTTACATGAATCATTATAATATTATTTATGTATTTTACATGGTTTCATTATCTTTATCTTTCTCTTGTGGATTATTCTCATTATTTTCATTTATTCTAACTTATGCATATGGTTTCAATTCTTTCATTTGCATTCTTTTATTTTTCTTTGATGATTTTTTACTATCTTTAAAACTCCAACAACAATAATTATTATTGCGACTTGGTTATACAAACCTTATTCCCTTAGTGTTTTATCTTAGCCATATGATCAATTATCAAGCATGAATTCTCATTGTACTAATTATATACACCAATCTATTTGATCTCCCTTTTTCCCTTATCTATTTTTCACATACTAAACATACATATAGTTAAAACTTGAGATTACATATTATTTCATAAGTAAGACTAAGTTTTTTAGTTGGTCATATCTTTGGTTACTTACTCTCTAATAACCAAATTCTATAGATAATTCATGTGTATCACTTTTATCACTTATGTTGGTTATTCCAAATCCATATGGAGGAGAAATCATAAAAGCCATAAAAAGGTTAAAAGCCAAATAATCTAATCAAAATACAATGATCCAAAAGGAAAATATAAAATTCAAATGTATAATCACACCAAAACATATGATTTATAGTTTTTAGCACATCTCCTATTCATAATCAAATTTCAAACTCCATAGGCGGCCTTGTGATAGAGCTTAGGTCCATTGGGGTGTGGTAGGATAGTATATTAGGATAGGAGAATAAAAAAATTGTAGTGCTACCTACTTTCTCACAGAAGTACCCAATATATAAAGTAGATTGACAACTCTATAAGGGGTCCTAAGAAATAGGGAACATGTTATGGGAACGTAGCTCCATTTTAATTTCCTTATTTATATAACCTTCATGAGTTGATCTGAGTATTACACCTATTTTCCTATACATATTTTTTTTTATTGTGAGCAGGTATGCTCTGTATTTTGATGGTTACTAGCCTCTTAGTGTCTTTCCTTCTTAACTAGTATGCCTCATGTTTAATAAGGTTCTCTCATAAATGACTATGTCATGATTTTTACACACCCTATGTCATTATAACAATACTAATATTTCCCCTTGATGAATTTTTTTTGTTAATTTATCATACCCATAGGGTCTCCCTTTGTTAGTTACATTATAAGACCTTGGATAGGAATAGGTATTCCTCAAAAAATATTTCCATACTTTTCCCCTTATTACCATCACCTCATTGGTTTTCACCTTGTGAGTTGAAGTATAATACCTTGGATAAGATGAATCATTCTTTAAAAATTAATGCATTAAATTCCATTAATTTATTCCAACATTTGTATCCATCTCATTAGTGTTCTCTTTGTGAGTTTCAGTGTAAGACCTTGGATAGGATTAGGCATCCCTCAAAAAATGTTCCAATAAAACTTCATACTATGGACAAGTCATAATAATATTGCATGCTTTAAATTTGAGATTAATTGTGTTACATTATGATTTACACATCATTTACATACTTTCCATATTGATTTAGTATGTTTTATGCTTACTTCATAAACACCTCACTTTTATCTTCTTATTTTCAGATTGAGTGTATTTTTACAATCATTTTATTAAATTTCTCATACTTCCCATCTTTATTTAGTATAATTAATTTGATTTCTACTTACATTTTTTTCATAATTCCCATCTTGATTTAGTATGATTTATTAAACTTTATTGTGTGTTTATTTTCATACCATTTATTACATGTTGTCCACTTTATTTAAAAAAAAATCACACTTCCAAAATTGATATAGTATGATTTATATTTGTTTTAATTTGGTGCAATTTTTACTTATACATGGTTTGAAACATTTGTTACTTATACTTTACTACTTCAGTTTACTATATTTATTTTTCTTTTATTTTTACACATTTCCCATCGTGATATAATGTGTATTACATTTCATGACTATTTATATACTTTTCCAAATCATATGTTTTTCTTCTTAACCATGCATGTGTGACACATAATGCTAGAAAAGAAAATATACACCACATATTTCCCATAGCATATAAAACAAAGGTAAAATACATGTGTTATAAAGGAAATACATCCATCAATAACATCAATACAACTCACAGATCAATAAATGTCCATATCAATATATATAAAATGAATTTTATACAACATAATATAAATACAAATATAATAGCTACATCTCTAAGGTTGTGCTCCATCATGTATCTCTTGTGGTTGAGTTGTACTACCCATAAATATATAGATTGGCCCCTCTAGATAGTACATTATAACAAGGTAGTTTGAGATCTCAAACCATCAACTTGTCCCTATAGATTGTCCACTTGGGCATGCACACATCCAAGCTCTTTAGTCATATCCATATGGGAAACTTGATCCTAGGCTAATGCCTACTAATCTTAGACCTCTCCCTCTCCAACTCTTATAGGTATTTGTATGACATTCCCTTGTGCTTGTGACTATCTAGATACCACCCCAACTAGTTTAAACTAGCTAAAATAAAATGGGGAAAATGGTACCATATGATCAAACAAGGTAGATGTCTCATAATGTGACATCACTCCATCTAAAATATCATGGTGTGTGGCTAGAACCATGGCACACCATTTAATATCTTCCACAATAGTACCTATAAAACAAGAACCAATATACATTAGATCATATATATATCCAAATCTCCAAACCATATATCTATAACAACTACATAAATAACTATGTAACTAATGATTTAAGTAAAAAACTTAAAACTTAAAGAATTTATTACAAATGTTTGTGTCACCAACCATGGTCTCCCCATATTATTGACTATCAATCACTTCCTTTATAGGTTACCTCTGCATAAGTTTAAAGCCTAGAATAAACAATGGTGTACGTGATTATGCTCTCCTCATATACCTCTTTATGGACTAGCTATGTCTATCCTCCATCATGGCATCTCCATGTGTGATAGATCTCTCCTATGTCCTCTCTCTTTGATGGTGCCTTTGTATCTTATGTGCTCATGGTTACCATTATCATCCATATTGTGGATATGTAGTCACCTCACCTACATCCTCGCCCTCTACATCCAAAACCATCACATATTTTCTCTCGAGCCTATTTGCCACTATTATTATGCCTAACCTGATTATGGTCTCACTCACCAAGGCCTAATGATTGGTAATTTATAGGCACTCTTACACACCCTCTACCTCTAGTTTATCTATCATGCTATGCCCATTAAGAAAGCACTACTAGGTGAGTTATTAAATGTGGTAAGCCCATCTATATAAGTACATGAGTTATAGGATGTGGCTCCACCCATATATAATGTCTAGTAATATGAATTCATGCCAAACTAGTATAATAGTATCCCAAGTCAGATAATTATCTTTATTATTAATATAGGGTTGCCATACTATTTTTCCATAAGTAATGGTCTATAAAGTTGGGTCATGAGGAACAATATGCACTACATGATCCTAATGCCATATCACCACCTAGGGTATCCTATCATCTATCACATAGGGAAACCTAGTTGATTGATACATAGGAAAACTCTCATTTATTCAGTCACTCAACAAAATCATGATGCCCATAGTATTCTACCCTTGATTCAACATACCATACATGTCATGCATGAGCTACATCCAAAATGATAGAACCCAAATCATATAGAGTATCCTATTTTAGGATCAATTTACATAAGGACACTACTTACAATGGTATCTTCCCATCTGAATTGTGACACAAAATATGCAATATCACAAGTCCTATCATGGCCTTCTATATATCCATAATGGTTGATATATACACATAAAATAAGCTCAACCATAATTCAAGGTAAATATTATATGAGTTAGTCACCCAATGGGACAGGGCTTGCCTCTCATCCTTAACCTCTAGTGCATCACAAATGATAGGAGTCTTGACAATGGTTAGTCCAAGAAAATCATGGACATCCTCTAATTTTATGCCCACTTCTATGGTATCCCCATCCACCTCCCATCAGAAAGTATTGGTCAGTGATTTTCATATTCCTAGGAACATGATGACTAGATCAACACTGTGAGGGATCCTCCACATCTCCATGATGCCTTCAAATCTAGAGGAAACCATCTTTATTCGATCAACATCTAATTTTCACTTTAGTAAATTTGGTATCCATAATACATCCACTAGGCACCAAAATATTTGTCATCTTTCAATAATGTTAAATAACATAGAATATATTGGATATCAATGTAAAAATGATAGTATACATTCTTAAAAATTAAAAAAAAAAACTACATCAACATGTTCTTCCAATTTTTCTATTTTTCATCATTTTCTTACATATTCATCCCTTTTGACCCTATCACCCCTCTTACTAACTATGTCAGCCTTTTACTATAGAATTGGCCCGTTCTTGAAAACATAGTTAGCCTTTTATACTAAATCATCACTTTCCCATATTTTAAATACTAGATCGGCCTTCTAATACACATTCAAACCTATTTAATAGATTACATCAACCCCCTACTAATTAATACATTGGCTAGAATTCACTAAGACACCCTATCCATCTTTCTAACTAAGTCATGCCTTTGCTACGTAGTCATCCATACCCAGTAATACTAAGTTGGTCCTCTACTACATAGTTATACACCTTCTTACATTTCACTTTTTCCAAATGATTATTAGGGATGACTCTAATTAAAATTTATGATGAATTTTCAACCATTTACCATAAAAACCTTAGGCATTTATTGGTCTAACTCTCTCTTACACATTATCCCTCTTTATTCCTAGTTTACCTAAAAATTCCCTAAGACAATTTTTTCTACCTAAATTTCCTCTAATAACTATTCTTATATATCTATATTAATTTCAATAAAAATTACCAAAAAATGAAAATAATGCACCACCTACCTGAGTTTTACTGGTTACGGTCACTAGGTGTCCTCCATATTATAGTTTCCATCTACTCACTATGGTCTCTCTTTAAACTCAACCAGGTCTCTCAGAGTAGAATTTTCTTAGAATAGTAAAAATTACAAATGAATTAACTATTTAATCTATTTATATTTACTAAAAAAACAATATTATTAATTATTTACCACCATATTCCATTTTTCATCCATAACTTGGTTTCTACTAGATTTTTTTTTGAACCAAAAGATGTTCTAAAATATTGACATCATAAATAATATTTCCATGTATTAAATTTATATTTTATAAAACTTACATATTTTTTATTATTTTATAGGTTTTCCTAATGTTCCATACATTGGGAACCTTTACATTTATCTTACTTCATTTCTACTCTATAGCACTAAGGTAAGTAAAGGTGTGTATTTTCAAATTCTCTCTTTTCATTTATCTTATTTGATTATTAATTTAATTTACTTAGATTCTAATTGTGTTTTGTTATGATATTTTCCCAAATCACCGTCCCCTATTACAATTGCTTGACACATGATGAGTTTAGAGTGGGGCATATGTATACACACAATATTTTTAAACTTTATCAATTACTAAATCATTCTCTCTTATAATAACCCATCAAGTCTCAATCTCTCTAAGTGCACACCTTAAAGGGTGCACTAGGAAAAGGGTGGGAATACCATTGGTGTTTCACAAGATTATTTTTCCCTATCTAACCACTTAAAACCAACACAAGTCCCTCCTATACATTTACCTAAGCTTTGACACCTACCTTACACACTCTTCCAAGTAATTCACCACTTAAAATATCCCCTACCTAAGCCAAAACCTCTTTGATCATCTTACGAACATAGTTGAATGGGATGACCCTATTCTTGAAAATTAGCACATTATGGGACTAATTCATTCTAGCCAACTTAGTCCAAGATCTAACTAATTTATTTCCTAAACAACTAGGTTAATTGGGATGAATATGTCAATTAAAAATTTAGAATATTTTAGGGTTAGATATGACTATATAAACAAATATTTCACCCCATTTTCATAAATAAAGAGATAGATAGAATCATTCATTTACACATCTATTTATCCACCATTCTACTCAAGGAATCATTTCTTAGGGTTTCATACTTCCCTTGGAGAGATGAATCTTTTTCTATGGAAAAAGTTTTTTGGATGCATAAGATAAGTCTTTTATCCTAGATTTGACCTATACTTGTTATCCTTATGAACCAAAACAACCTCTTTAAAATAACCACTAGCCAAGGGAGAGATTGAGGCTCAATGGGTTAGTCTTCAAGGTAAGTATTACTAAATCTTGCTCCTTTTTTATTACTAGATAGATTTACATGTATTGGATTATGAATGTATTTATATTTACATGCATTAGGATTTCTTCTAAATTGAATTGAGTAGATTTATTCTTTACATGTTTAATTTTATGTTTATTATCCCCCATTTGTGCCAAAATATTTGGTGAGCACTAGATTAGATTTACTTTACTTTGTTATTATTTTGTTAAAAACTATAGGACCTAGCTAGGGTTATTGTGTGGTATTTCTCAACTAGAGGCTGTTAAACCCTCTATAGTTATATTTTAGGAAAAGAGACCCATTATTTAGGTCTAGATGATCCATATTGGTCATGACCATGATTTTCTAAATGTCCCAACAAGTAGAAGGGCTAGTTTGATTTATATTCTCCAAGCTAGGATTGATTTGTAGATCAGATTCACTTTCCCTTGTAAACACATACAACCTACCAAGGAGAGTGTAAAGATGATAGGACAATAACACAAGGGATTGAAAAATACATAAATGAAGAAAAATAGTTCAAAATTACACAATACTTAATAAAATTAACAATTTATAAAAGGAAAACATCAATTATTTAGTAGATTCAAGGAATAATATAGTATTTCAAGACTTAAAGTGAGTAGAGTTTTGTCATATCAAACAGAGGGATAATGAGAAAAAGTAATTTTAAACCATATACATCATAAATAGAGATGAGAGAAGAGAGGAGAGTAAAAATGAGACCCCATAAATTCTACCACTACTACATCAATCATTATATATAATAAAAAAGACAAGGAAAATGGAAGCATTAAGTCTTCTCTAACACATTAGGCCTACCTCATGAAGATCTCAAAGGTAGGTTGGCATAGTGATGGAAGTGGAGACTCTATTTCTCTATCTTTGTCCTTCTAAAGGCTTTTACATTGTGGATATGCTTCTTTAATGTTGATGCATTCTTTGAAAACTCTAGTCTTAATAGCCTTACCTCACCCATCTCTTCCTCTCATACATTCATGCTAGAGAAAATGTAGCCCAAGTTTAAATTTCCTCATTAATTACCATGATTGATAAAATATTTGACTTAAAAATAGACCTCATATCCCCATTAGATCCCTAGGTTGATTTGACATGACTACCACTCCATGAAGGGATTTACACATTTTTATGGTTAGTTTTCAAATGTTTCCATACCTCTCTCATGATGTTTATGGCCACTTAATCCATCTATAGTAGTGTTAATCAAGTTGTAGAAGCATGGGTTTCCTAAATTTTACCTTGAAGCTCATGTGAAGGTATCTTGGATGGGTTGATAAACTAGTACATCATCATATTTGTCCATGAGAGCTCTTGAAGAAGCTAAAAAACATGCATTTTCATTCCTGGAAATTCCTATTTTGTCTTATCATCCTCCTTGAAAACTTGCAACAAGTTTTTTAGATGTCCTCTCGAGCTCATGCAAGTTGGTTTGGTCATGGAGGCCCTTAGAAAATCTTTGAAACCTCCCTTATTGGTTTATAGAGATTTTGAAACCAACTACATTTTCTTATGGAGGATATTTGAGACTTGATCCTTTGCTTCCAATATAATATTTTATTATTCCTCTTATCTATATTTGAGCTTCTTCTTCTTTGGAATTCCCCTCCCCATACATGGAAATACAAAACCAAATGCCATAAATATTCACTACATTCTCATCAAATATCTGGAGTCCAATAGTCAGCTCCATATTTTAATAGTTAGCTTTGGAGTTTGATATTTGACTTGATAACCATGAATGTAGGCCTATAATCTCGATGTATACACATGAAATTGTATTGTTAGGAATGCATGAGTTTAAAAAACCTTACTTGATCCTTAATATACCTAAGAATATTTATATTCTTGGGATATTTCCTTCATAGTTATCAAGTCTTTATGTGAATTCTTGTATGGTGTTTGAGGTCATAAAACTTCAATCTTCCCAACTTGCAAACTTGTCAAAAACATAAGTTCTTGTCTCCCTAAATTATAGGCTTATGTACAGGGTTTATCATAACTGAGGGATGTTTTAAAGCCTTGATAATTATTTTTAACATTAACATATTCATTTTTAGACATATATATGCTAAATAAAGTCATATAGGCTTTCAAACACCTCTTTGAGGTAAAAAAACCCTTAGAAACATGCCACTACCTATATGAAGAACTCACTCTAGATATCATAGACATTATATAGGGATCAAAACTTATTTAAATGATCTATATCATCATTAAGACCATATAAAATTATTGAAACCTTCATAATTTTTACATATACTTGTATATGAGTTTTTAAAAACTTGAGATCCTAGGAAACTATTCAAAAGGTGAAGACGTGGCTTTCAGGTTTTAGCAGGGTTTTTATTACTTGTCATCTTCTTGGAAATGGAATTAATATATCATTATTGAATAATATAATAATTATTTTTAGAATCCTTATAACCCCTTAAATCCTCCCTAGGAATTTCTTCGAGCCATGTACCTATATAATTAAGATAAGATGTGAATGGTCTCTTTAAATAACCTTGTAAGCATAAATTCTTGAATATTTTCTATGATTTCAAATTTGATTTCTTCTCTTAAGGATCATAAAATTGTTATTGATGATATTATTTACTTCTATAAGTTATATTATGGTTGAATTCCTCTAAAAATGCCTACAAATACATTATAAACCTATAGCCTTATGTCCTTAGCTTGTTTTCAAAGCTTACATCATCTCAAAAACCTCGAGACATTTAGAGACCTACATTATATCTTAAAGAAGACCTTATCATATACATTATTTGATTTTAAAAATGTCTTATAGAACTATTTAATACCTTAAATTTCACTATTATTCATGGAAAACCATGTCCTAACATCATCACCTCCTAGAAACCTTAAGTACATCCTTAGAAAACATGGGGACAACTTGACTAGATGATCAAAAAATTGAAAAGGATGAGAAGGACAAGTATCAAGGATTTGAATAACCTATACCAAGTTTTAAGTATTTAAATAGTCCTAAAATAAGTATAATTAAGAGGGAAACAACTAATTCAACCAAGTCTTTACACACCACACATGGGATTTAAAGCACTCTGAGGAGTTTTTACGCCTCTTAATGACCAAAATGAATGAATTTTAGAACTTTCATCCATTTTATGACATTATGAGCTATTTTTAATATGTTTTTTTCTATAACACATTTAAAATTAATTGAATAGGCCTTTATAAGGCTAATATGACCCTAATGAATGACTTATTAGTCTTTTTTTTAACAATATTTTGCATCAAGAGGCAGCTTGAATGCCTTTAGTCATAAGATAAGACTTGAAAACATTAACAAGACTTTAGATAATACTTTTGATACAAATTTATGTTGAAATCACTCTATTAGGAACCCTACAAGACTAATTCCAACCCATGACCTTAGAAAATGATTATTAGTTCTCATCTAATGAAGTAAAATGCTTAAGTAACCTCAATGACTCCAAACATACATGTCTTTATGCCTACATAGTCACCATGAATATGATTTTAATAACATAATAAACTGATTATAATAAGATAAATTATTTTACACATGCATATAATGTGTCAATATATCAAAGTGACTCTAATAGTCAACAATTTGGCAACCTTTGTGGGATGCTTTCTTGCTCAGTAAGGATCTAGTATCCTTAATCATCCATTGGGAATATGAGTCACATAAAACTCTATAAAACTCATTAATAATGTGAAAAAATGGTTGTAACATGTAATACCAACCTTTAATGAATTTAAAATACCTTAAAAACACACAACAAGGAAGTAGAGAGCAACAATAATTGTGTAACAACACTTAGAGGAATGGGAATCCACTACACTACTCAATAAACAATTTGAAACAAAACTTATAGAAATAATATAGGGAACCTACTATATACAAGGCCTAAAAATTACTTCAATAATTATTCTTAAGATGGATCCTATTGGCTAGTATAGGCATTTCCTCTCCATTCAACTTTGAGAGATAAAACACATTGGCTTGCTTACAGTTGGTTATGATGTAAGTGCCACTCCATATGGAATCAAACATTTTGTGTTTCCCAAATTTTAACCTATCTTCATCCCACTTTAAAACTATATCTCCTTATTTAAAATACCTATCATTATCTTTCCTATCAAATATCCTCTTCATTTTAACTTAGTGAAACTCCATGGTATGTATTGCATGATTCCTAGTCTCCTCCAACTCCAATAATTGTACTTGTCTCAATACCATGGCATAATTTCCCATAAATTATAGTTGTTTATTGAGATCAATAGATATTAGATGAAGTGAGAAAGTAAACCTTACTTATCTCTAATATACTAGCATAAAAGGGGATTTACCAACAACCCTCTTAGGTGTAATCATATTATCCCACAATCTTATTTTTAACTTGGTATGACAAGTTATCTTGTTCTCCTCTATAGTCATCTTGATGATCCTTATTATGTTCTTATTTTTATATTATACTAATCCATTATCTTGGGGGTAATATTTTGAAAAATTAATCAAATGAATACCATACTTGACTTCCCATTCATTGATTTTGGTTCCAATAAAATCCATACTATTATTAGATATAATAATAACTACAATGCCAAATCTAGTAATAATAACTCCGTAGAAGTCCAATAAAAAGGTATCATTTACATCTCTAAGTGCCACTACTTCTTTCCACCTTGTGAATTAATTTGTGTAAGTTAAGACCCATTTTTGAATAGTACTTGAAGGTGGGTTAATCAGCCCAATGAATTCCAAACCCAATTGCATAAAGAGTTTCTCTACTTGTATAGGATGAAGAGAAAGATCTAATAGCTTTTGATTACTTATAAAGAAGGCACACTTCTTGAAATTTATAACCCATACATGTGCATCTCTAAATATATTTATAAAATAGTAACCAACCCTCATGATTTAAATAGTAGTATTATTGGGTGAGAAATGTCCCCCTGATGGTCCATCATGAAACTCTTCTATCACCTTAACCATTTGTTTAGACTCTATGCATCTAAAAATTACTCCATTGATATCATTTCTAAACAATGTACCATCAATCATGACATATGGAATGAAATTAAGTATAAAATACCTTATTTGATATTTATTGAGGCCATGTGGATAACCACTAGTTTGAAAGAAGTTAACCATGTCTCTAGTCTAGATGTTGGGAACCTCATGATCAGCTTGTTGATCTCCTTTTAGCACAAAAACTTCCTTATTATCAACCTCTAGTCTATTTCCAGCTACTCACATATCCCTTTAACTCTCACAAGCTTGTTGATTTTAATGTCTATGTCATACTCCATGACCTCAGTTATCAAACTAACTCTCTTTTCACCTATATCCTTGTTCAACAAGAACTCCTTCATGTTTGAGTGTGAAACCCTCAATTGTATTTTTTTTTAGAAAGAATGTGTCTAATTTTTTAAGGATTCTTATGATATCAAGGACTTGTTTTTCCATAAAACCATACCTTAGCTCATAATATTTAAGTGATTGACTTAAAAAGGTAATGGGTTACTATATTATATCATTATTTTCCTACATTAGTATAGTTGATATACTCCCATTCCCCCCAAAATCATAAATAATATAATCCTTATCATATCATGGGTTCATGAGGATAGGGGCTTGGGAAATTTCTATTTTTATTGATTCAAAGTTGTCCTTATCTTATATTGACCAGTTGAAAGTAACATTATTCTTGAGCATAGAATTGAGAGGTTTGACCAAATTAGTAAAGTTTGGGATGGACCTTCCTAAAAATTTGATCTTACCCAAGAAGCTCTGGAGACCCTTCTTATGACTTGAAAGTGAAAGATCCAAGATTTATTCCACCCTTTAGAGATCAATTACAATGCCATATTTGGAAACAACATGACCCAATAACTCTAATTCATGGATAATAAACATGCATTTGTTTAGGTTCAAGGATACCAAAAACTCTCTACACCTATCAAATACTTACCTCAAATGATCCAAGTGATCAATCATATGTTTAGAGAAAATAGCTATATCATCTAAATAAAACAATATCATATAATTTTTGAGGCCCTTAAATTCCATATCCATGTCCATTTGGAAGTTTTTAATGACATTGGTAAACCCAAAAGGCATTATATTATAAACAAAGGTAGTCTATTTGGTGGTAAAAGCAATTTTTAATTGATCATATTCTTACACAAGTATTTTTTTATATCCTAAATAACCAACTAGGAGTGAAAAATTTTAATCCCCTAATATGTTTTGAAGTATATACTCCATATGTGGAAGAGGTAATTATATTTAATGGATTCTCTATTCAAGTCCCTAATGTCCACATGTAGCCTAATCTCCCCATTCTTATTTCTAATTGGGACTAGGTTGGAAACCCAAGATGAATGATTACTAGGGAATATAATATTAGATTATATGAGTTTATTTATATTTTTATCATCAAGGGTTCAAGATTGGGGTTTATTGGTCTTTGATTTTACCTAAATGGTTTTGCATTGGGGTCTATCTTAATGGTGTATTGGGCCAAGTTTAGATTAAAAAATCTAAGGTATTGGTAACTCGAAGAAAATATAACATCATATCTAATAAAAATACCAATAAAATCTTCCTTTTCATATTGAATGCATTATTTACCAACCTTAAAAACTCATTCATATTTATCATCCTTGATTTTCATTTTCATCTTATCAACTTTGAGCTAGTCATCTGAGCTGAATATGATTTCTAGAGTGACTAAATCCTTAGGCACCTTGTTACCTTTCAGTCTAATAATCTAATCCTCATATTATTTTTGAAGCCTATGTTATTTTTTGGCTGAGAATTTTCCTCTTATAGAAATTTGATGATTTTCTCATCATTCTCAAACACTTGCCAACTAACATTAATATCAAGAAATACAAGTCTAACCCTAAATTTGATAATCTATTTTATAGCCTTCATAACATAATGGGGAAGGTTATATTGAGATCCCATAGTAGCAAGCCTATCAACATCAACATTTTTTGCTCTTAGTAAATCTTGAATGTTGAATGCATAAAATCATTCAATGAGATCTCACACTCTATGTTTTGGGCTTCAACAAGTTCTTGATTACATTTTATCCTCTAACCTAATTTAAAACCAACTTACTATCACTAAACAATTGAAGCATATTTATTCCTATTTTTTGTGTCAATCAGAGGCCTTGGATCAATGCCTCATATTTAGCTACATTTTTAGTACAACTGAACTGTAGTCTATATGAAAAAAAAATCTCCTTTTGAGGAGTTATTAACATAATACCTTTACTATCACCATTTTTGTTCATTGGACCATCAAAAGGTAGTTTCCATAAACCTCCAAGATCCTCTTATGACCTCACAAGATTTGGTAGAATTCCTCTTTAGGGATGCAATAAGTACACAATCCTGCCTCTTCTACTTGATCATATAGATCAAATACATAATGCTCATTTTCCCACTCATCAAGTAAGATATATGAGACCTCATCCAAAGGTGTGGTAGTCTCATGAAGGAAAACACTCTCCTATTGATCATACATGGTGTAATTCATGGGGGTTAGATTAGGGTAATGTTGCTCAATGTGATCTCTAGATATAGACTTGGCTTTGATAGTTACTTTGGTATAATACCTAGTCCTAAGAAACATGTGTGACTAATTTGAGGATAGATATCCACCCATATTTGTAGCAAAGTACCTAGAAAGGTGTATACAAAAAGAGTGATAGATGTATATAATTGAAACATATTGGGAAATATAGAGACTTGGGAAAGCACATAGCGTAAGATTTAAGTTATTAATGATGCAAACTATTTAATAGTTATATTATCTAGATATATAAATGCATTTATGATTGGAGTGTACTCTAAACCTAATAAGTCAAAAAAATTATTAGGCATAACTATGATACTTGTCACATAATCAATCATACATTTGTGTACAAGGTACTTAATAATAATCAAGGAGATGGAGAATGGAGGTGGTTTGCTAATTTTCCCACTATCTCCTTTTATTTGGCATAGGTTGGTAGGATTAGATATTGTACTTGATTTGTTCTCATGACCAAGGTGGATTAAATATTATTTAAATAAGTCTCTTTAGGAAGGAATGGAAAAATCTTCCCACATAGTGACATTTAGGTTTGTTCTATTCATTTTCTCAACTATGGTGAAAGGGATTTATACTCATTTTAACTAAACTTTGGAATAGAAAAATATTCTCTCTAATGTTGATTGATTTGAGGTTGAGTTTCCTTTTGATCAACTTGATTTACTTATGCTTTAGGTGTCCTAATAGATGTTTTTTCCTTAGTAACTTCATGAGGTGCTTTCGTAGTATTAACTTGACCAAATAAAGAAGATGGATATCCCTCCATTTTTCTATTTTTAAACCTTGTGTTGTAACCCACTAGAGTATTATCTTTGCTTGAGACCTCATTCTAATTCATGGAAAAAAAATTCACTCTATTTCCAATTCAAAAGAGTGGACTTACCTTGAACTCATTTTTGTCCATGCACTTATTCTCTTTATGAAGTTGGTTCACTTGATTGCCCTTGAGATAGTGACACAATTTATACCATTAAGGATTGGTTGATCACTCCATTTGTACACATGGTTTATTTGAGGTTGGTTTCATGGACAACACCACTCATAATCTCAAACCAGGTTATTTTCCAAGGTTAAAATGGCTTTTGAAGTGTTGGAAACAATAGGATGTTGTCTATTAAAGGGCTTTACATATGTGATTTAGCCTTGAGCTAGTGTATTGACTTGATAAGGCTACCTATTAGACTAATAAGGTTGATTGAAATACTAGTATGGTCTGATATGATGACCTTGTTGATGCCTTTTAAAAGCCACTACTTTGTTTCCAAATATTTATAATAATGTATTAATTTTATACAAATAATTAGGATGGGAAGAAAATGGAGTTATTTAGCTAGTTGATAGAGGAATGGGTACCAAAGTGCGATGAACAAGTGGGGTTTCAAGAAAAATAGGCATTGAAGGTCTAGGGGCTATCTTTCCTACTTGAATTAGGATATTTTAAGCCCTTATGAAAATTTCATATGCATATGGTAATATAGTACCTCCTATGGACTAAACTATGATAGTAATGTCATTATTCAAAGACCTCAAGTAGTAAAAGAATGTAGTATTTAAAGTAGGATTCACCAAGGGTGGGATTCTATCCCAATTTTTTTGGAACTTAAAGTTAAATTCCACCATGCATTCATGAGGGTATATCTAGATAGTAGTGAGTTGATCCATGAGAGAAAGATGATCACTCTTGTCTTCAAATTTTTGGAAAAATCTATCTCCTAGTTCATCCCAATTATGTATAGTGCTAGGTTGAAATCCTCTATATCATTAAAGATCCTTTCCTTTCAAGGATGTATTAAGGAGTCTCATAGCCACATTATCTTGAGTAATGTTTTGGAATAACCATCTATTGGAAATGTATTATATGTACTCTATGGGAGTGGTAGCATTCTCAAAAATGAAAAAAGGCATGATTTTGATAGCTACAATTGGTATAACATCACATTGTTGAAGTGATAAATTACTACCTCCATAAAAGGTAGAAAATAACTAATTTATTTGGGTTTCTTTATGAAGAATAGGGTTTTTACTCCCTCTCAGTCTAGGAAACCTACCAAAATGAGGTGTGTATTAAACACTTGGGGAAGGCTATATATAAATTGTATCTCTTCTTTTAGGAGACCTTGATAATGTGGTTCTTCTTCTTATAGGAGATAATGACAATTTAATAAACTAAAAATCAATATCTCCTTTATAATCCCATTTTTCCTTTGGCATGAAAATATATGACTGATCTAAGACCTAAATTTTTTTGAGTCACTAAGTGCTTATAAGATATCTTCAATTTTGTAACCTACTAAGTAATAGTACCAAGTTCTTCATTGAATTATTTAGTTCTATAGAACCTAGTCCTATGGGGCATGCCAAAAACTATTATAAATTAAATGTTGCACCCTTTACTTAGTTATTTATTCATATACAACAATGGGATCATCCCTAAGGTGTGAGATCTTGAATCCTTAGGATGAACCTCTAGAGAAGACTGAATTTATTCCTAAACTATGTGCATCTGATATAAAATAAGTTGCAAGCCTTAAACAATGATAAAATGGAAAATTTATAGCTAAGATAACATTTATAGCTAAGACTATAATTGTGTCATGGTAAAGGGAATATCAGTGACTAAAACTACAAAGAGGTGATGCACCAAATATAGGGAGCTCTTCATTTGATTAAAAAACAAAAGCAATATTTAGAACTGGTGGAAAATTACACATCCTATAGCTTTATTAACATTTACATCAATATTTCATATTAATATAGGTATCTATAAAACATACAACCTACCAAGGAGAGTGTAAATATTATAGGATAGCAACATAAGGGATTGAAACATCCACAAATGAAGATCAACAATTCAAAATTACATAATACTTAAGAAAAATGACAATGTAGAAGATGAAAACATCAATTCTATTAAACCCAACATCCCCCTTTTCTTAAAGAAGAAATGGGAACCCACTTTTTTTAGATTTTGGCCTTATTCATTGAGCTTTTATTCTATATATTTGTGCAAATACTTGATCAGAATGGTCCTTAGTCTTCATACCTACAAGAATTTAGAATGGTATTACGTATTTTATGGATTAAATCTATTAATACCTTTTCAAGAGTTTTTTAAAATATGAAATGTTTTTATGACTTAGTATATTTAGAGAAATTCATTTAGAAACTTATTCATTAGGCTTTTTGTTTGGGCATTTTGTTCAAAAATTTGTCTGATAGATTTAGTTTTTAGGTTTTTTGTTTCAAGTTTTCTATATGGGAGTTTATTTGGCATTTATTTCTTAAGCATTCATTTTTTTAGAATTTTTAATTTAAAATTAGATCATTGAGACTTTTGTTCTGAATACATTAGGTCTTCAGAGTTTTTACATCAAATATTTTGTCTAAAACAATTATCTTGAAAATGACTTATCTTTATTAAAAATTGGATCTTTAGAATTTTTTTTAGACATTTTATCCAATGAAATTTTGGGTCTTCAGGTTTTTTGTTCAATTTTTTTTTATAATAGGTCATAAAGCTTTATATATGATTTAGGCATTTTGTTCAAACATTTTGTCTGATGGGAATTAGGGTATCAACAATTTTGTTTGGGTCTTTTGTAAAGGATGGTCCCAACACAAAAACTAAATACCCAACTATTGAATTCTAAAAGATTTCTATAATTAGATGAATAAATCCAAAATACCTCCTACTAATTTGCTAAAGCTACCTATCAACTAAGACTAATGAAAGATTTGAACCATGTATAAAATATAAAATAGGAGAACATTGGGCATTTATAATGCACAAACTAGAATTCCATGATAAAATATATACATATGACATGAAACCATTGAAACCTTAATTGCTTAAAAATGAACTTACACTCAAATTTGACTATTATACAACATGAAAAAAGCCTTAGCTACCTATGAGAGTACTTAGTGTAAAACTAGCGACTAGTGGAAGTGAGAATTATTCATATGAGAATTAGAACATGTAGAGAAGATTTTAAGCACTACTAATTGCACATAAATAAAAATTGCATCCTCATCCAAGTCATTTAGGGGATCAATTATGCCGTCACCATTCTTGATTAAAGACTCAAGATAATTTATCGATATAGTCTTTGATGTTTCCATTTATGATAATAGGTATGAAAATTATTAAAAATTATTGGATGTTTTTTATTCCATTGATATATTTTCATTAGATGGAAACATATCTCACTCAGAGTGATTATTCATCAAATATTTGTTGGCCATTAAAATACAAGGATTACATTTTACTTCTGCCAAGCTCAAGGTGATGCCATACATTGACCTCCTTCATGACTTTTTTTCCATAAGCAAATTCATGCAGGATTATTTCTTGCATCCTATTGGTAGCCCAATGGTCATAGCATGTATTGTGGGAGTATATTTCCAAAGGCGTTTATAATTACCAACACTATATGCTTATTTTGACAAGCTAAATTAGTTCAATGGAATCAAGATAATATAATGGAAAAGGTGTTGTCTTCATAGATTCTTCCAAATGAAACCATCACATTCAAGGGAAATAACTTAAGAATCCCACTCCTATCAACAATTTTAGGATGGGAGTGTAGATC
The DNA here is from genome assembly GCA_037957365.1 of Torreya grandis. Classification (NCBI taxonomy): domain Eukaryota; kingdom Viridiplantae; phylum Streptophyta; class Pinopsida; order Cupressales; family Taxaceae; genus Torreya; species Torreya grandis. The sequence continues at coordinate 2,491,144 of JARHVA010000848.1, read as the reverse complement.
GGCATAGAACTACTCAATAAACTTTATGGTATGCTTAGTATCCATTTCCTCAATTTGGATTGGGTACTGTTATTACACATGATGTTAACCAGTGATGCCATGTTTGATTCGAGGGAGATCATCAATTTACATTTGAGAGAATAGGTCACTCAAAAAGACAAGCAACCCACTCTAGCAGCCCACCTTTATATGATGTCATATCTGTTGGACACTATCATGGAAATAGTCTATAAAGTCCTTAGTGAGCTAAGGAGCCCAGCCACTGACTGTTTAAAATACCAAATTTGTGAGAAATTTTATTTTATGAACATTTATGCTTATACTAAGAATATTTTGAGGTTTTTTTAGGATGTTTTCCTCAAATTTTAGAAGATATACATGGTTCTCCAATGCCCAAGGTCAGATCCAATATTATGAAGATGTTGTCCACTAGAGGGGATTATTTTCTATATCTAAATTACACTATTATTATGATTTGGGGACATAAGGATCATCTCTTATATCTTCCAAAGTATGTACTTGAAAAATTGGTTGAGCAAGAAATCACTTTCCAACTATAGTGGAACATAAAGGAGGACCTAACCATGGAAAATAACAACAAATTATTTGGCCACCACATGGTTATTGGTAGGATGGTATATGTAATGATAAAGAATTTTGGTGATGTTAATAGAAAAAGGAAGATATATAATTTTCCCACAATCCCACATAGGGATTGGGATCCTCACAATGCTATCAAAAAGCACATCTAAGGCCTTAGTATCCCTTACTAACATGAGCATTATTCTTTTGACTTATCATTCATGAATGCAAAAAATAATGAGGAGGTCTTAGAGAGAGTGAAGGTTTCTATTTTGAAAGATCAATTTATGGTGATCCAATAGGAACCTTAAATCTCTATGAGGGAATTAGATGGTGGAATGCCACTCTATGTAGGGTGGACCCATTCAGACTTTTAAAAAGGCCAATTAGTAGAGCAATCTAAGAAGAAACTAGGTTCATCATAAGCACTCCCTTTCAAACTAAAGGTTGTTAAAAAGGAACCAAGAGTGATTGAACATGACCTTAGGGGAGATCTAGGAGCCATCATCAATCTAAATTCCTCTAATGAATAAGAGTAAGGGCTATAATAGCTAGCTAATATTACCATTAAAATGCCTATAAATACTCCTCAAAAATAAGATTATACATCTTTAGGAAAATCCATAGCTAAATAAGTAGTCTCAATTCAACATTCCTCCTTCTCATAGCCAAAGACTACCATTTTCTATAAGATGAAGTGTAGGACTCCCATAGGAAGTCCTATAGTTGAATAAACTCAAGGTTTTCGTATAGTGCCCCAATAAGTAGAAGTGGTAGAGGAAGAATAAGAAGATTTTGATGAAAAATTAGAGTTAAATAAAGCTAAGGCTTTGAGGCTTAAATCTATTAAAGGGAAAGCACCAGCTGTGAAAGACACCACAAGTACTCAAGTTTTTGAGACCACTTCCTTACTCTCTATTTTTATTCCCATTTTTAGAGTTTTATCTATATCATCTATTTTTAAAACTCCAAAGGTGGAAGTTCCCTCTTCCACCTCTAATGATCCATTCACCACTTCCTCTTTCTTTCATTTCCACTTATTCACCCCAAAGGTTGAGAAGGATGCTTCCACTACTACTCCATATACCTCTAGCATTGATCCGTTTTCCACCCCCATGTCATCCACACCCATTATGTCTACCTCCAATATTCCTTTTAGAACTATCATTATTAGATCATTGAAAAGGAAGGGGTCATCCATGAAGTTAGAAACATCCATGGCCACCCTATATCTCCATGTCCAATCCACTTAAATCACACTCCCCATGTCATTTACCACTCCATCTCAAGAAACTATTGTCACTAGTTTAGACAAGGGTAAAAAGGTAAAGACACAAATGGTCATAGTCCATCCATTCCCTCAGTTTTGAGGATTAGATTGGTCTAAAATTATCTATCCTTCCTTCCCTGACACCATTGTTAAAGTAGCCAAGAAGTAGCAAATAGTTGAGGAGGTTGAAGAAGAGGTTGTGGTCACAACCTCAAAGAAGAGAGACATTATTCAATTGAAAATTCCTCCATGGGACATTGACATAAGGGCCAAGACTTCACACATGCCCAATTTCAAAATCACTAAGCTCCCTTATATATATATATTTTGATAAATCATATAGAAGCATTTAGAGGGTGATGAAGAGGAAGATAAAAGATGATACAAGCATAGAATTGATTTTTGAGGAGAGTCAAGAGGTCTTCTCTTAAATAAAGAGGTAGAACAAGTAATTAGGATAATCCCCCTATACTAAGGATTTTAGATCTCTGGCTAAGGCAAAAAATTATGCCAAGATGGTAAACATAAAGGCATATAGATGGCTAAACAAGAATTGGAGGTTGAGCTAGAGTAATTAAAGGAACAAAAAAAGACTATGCACATACTAGCTAGCATTGAAGCTAAGGTTCAAGAAGCAGCTTCTAAATTTTATAATAATTTGGAAGTATTAAAATTCATGTGGGCTGAATTCACCCCATATGTCACCAAAACACATGAATTATTCAATTATTAGAGGCTAATGGTAATAAATTGAAAATGTTGATTGTTTATACATTTAATAAGGCTTATATCCACTTAGATCTCATGACACCATTAGAGGCATACAGTGCCCTCAACCTAGTAGTCATCAGAATAGAAGAAGCTCATGAATGGTTGACAATAGCTAGGATTTGTTCCCAAATTACCAAGAACATGAGACCCTAATCCTACAAATTTTTAATGATTTAAAATTATCTAAAGTAAAAGACACTAGAGGGAAGTTGATCAGTAAGATTAAATTCAATCAAGTCATTTAGGAGGCCTTAGATAATTTCAAGAAAAGTCTATAGGGGTTAGCATTGGAAGACATAGATGTTGAGCTAAACTTCACCATAAAGAAGTTCACTTAAGTTGAAATTCTTAAGATCAACTTCTATGTAACCAAAATAGAGCATGCAAAGATCCTGGGCCAAGTCAATAGAGTACATAGACCACATCTTTTGAACTTGGAGATCATTCACCTATAGCATGATGTTTCCCATAAGTGTTGATAAGAGATAGAAGAGAAGAAGAAATAAGCTAAAGCTGATACTTCTAGTTCCACATCAGTAGTAGTAGTTTTTATGTCAGCTACCATAGCCACAACACTAACTAAGGTCCATGTAGCCATTCAAACAACACAACCTTGAAAGGCTAAGATTTACTACATGAACATTTTATAATGACACATATTTATTTTATATTTTTTTAGTTATATTATAAGTTCAAGCCATATTGTAAATTTTCCTATTTCATCTTTGTACACATGCACACATTGCATGTTTTTTGTAAAGACTAACTTAGTTATTGACAACTATAAGATAAAATATATATAATTTTGACCGTAGTTAGAACTCAAGTTCTAACTATGACATGTAATGAATTTTTCATGAACCTGGAGGATGAGGTAACCCCTTCCCCAAGTCTATTTAAACAATTGTAATCCATAGTTTGGATTTGTCAAAGAATTTTCAATATATAGGAGAAAAACAATAATGGTTGTCCACTCTTGTGTTTGTGTATTTTCTTTCCACAATTTTTGTAATTAGATTTTATTTCTTTGGTTGCATGATTAAATAATCCTTAGTGTGAAAAATTTATGAATGGGTTCTTTATTGTCTTGATGGATATGCTAGTCTTATATGTGCAATAGCTATTGAGGGATTGGTAAATACATTGATTATTAACAAGTTGATTAATTAATAATTTTGAGTGTGTATAATTTATTTCTTTTGATATATTTTTTCATGTGTGTGAAATAACTAATTTAGATACCTCACTATCCCAAGCTATAATTTCCTAATTAAAGGTGTGCAATAGCTACTCTAAAAGGAGCAACCTTTGATTGATGCCTATGAGTTTCCTATATTAATATCACCCTAAAAATTTTAACCATGTCTGATTGTGTGTGTGAAATAACTAAAAGTAATAGGAATAGGTTTTGAAATCACTTATCCACTTAAGAACCAACCAAATAATTAATTCCTAAAGACCATAGAGCCTTTCTTTTATGCCTTACCATTCCCTCCTTTTTGAGTTTATTTTGAGACCTAGCCACTCTAGATTAGCAACCAACCTGTTGGGGATCAACCAACAATGATTACACTTGTGAAAGCAATAAACGCAGAAATAAATCAGATAGATAAGTAACTAGAATGATAAATAGCACAGAACAAGAGATACAAGAAACCACCCTAAAAACTTGTATTAAAACTCTTTACAAAAGGAATACAATTGAAGAAACTTCTTTCTTCCACACCTCTCTCAGATGCACAAGATCTCTCACTAGATATCTATTCCTCAAGAGCTCTCTCTCTCAAGTACAATCAATTCCAACAACCTGGATTGATACAACTCTGTACTGTCCTTCAAACATTCACAATGTTCTACTCATACAATTCAACTTACTAAGCTAAGAAGATCTTTCCTACATATAGAATTAGGAAACTTGAGCATGCACTTACAACAAACAGTTAAGCCTCTTAAACAAGGGCTCTAAAAACAATCTTGCCAATAATAGAAATGCGAACTTAAGACTAAGACTCAAACTCATCATGCAAACACTCGCATCTGTCCTCAGAAATAGCATTCTGGACACACAGGTAACCGACACCGGTTCCTGCCAGTCTGCATGTGACCATCGTCGGCCAATCCTCTACTGACGCCAGTGTTCCTCCAACTGCTACTGACCAATGTCAGTCGCTCCTGATCGACGCCGGTGACTGTGTAAACCTAAAACTATTTTAGTCTACTCCTTGGTGAAGCTTTTAGCTCCACACCCTAACAATCTCCCACTTGGAGATAAATAGCTGCACCAGTACCTGTACAACAACATCTTCTAGCTCCTCCATCTTCAACTCAATCATGAAGACCAACAGAACTTGAATGAAGATTTAACTTCTCCTTTGTAACTGGCTTGGTTAGCATATCAGCAGGATTCCTATCTATATGGATCTTTTCCAGCTTTAACTCACCATCTTCCAATACCTGCCGTATGAAGTGGTACCTTAGTTGTATGTGCTTGGTTCTTGAGTGAAAGGCTGAATTCTTAGCCAAATGGATTGCACTCTGACTGTCACTATACAATCTGTAACTCCCATGCTCCCTTCCAAGCTCTTCCATGAACCGTGTCATCCATATCATCTCCTTGCTAGCTTTTGTGGCTGAAATATACTCTGCTTCTGTAGTTGACAAGGAAACAACCTTCTGCAACTTAGATATCTAGCTAACCGCTGTTCCACCTACAGTAAAAACATAACCTGTGGTGCTCCTCCTGCCATCCAAATCACCTTCCATATCTGAATCTACATAACCATGTAGAGAAGTATCTGAACCTCCATAGCATAAGTGTCTGCTGCTGGTTCCTCTCAGATATCTAAGGATCCACTGAACTGCTTTCTAGTGTTCCTTACCTGGATTGGCCATATACTTACTACTCCCACTGCCTGGGCAATATCTAGTCTAGTACACACCATTGCATACATCAAACTCCCTACTATGGAAGAATATGGAACCTTACTCATGTACTCTACCTCATCATGTGAATTAGGACATTGTTCTTTACTCAACTTAAAATGTCCAGCCAAAGGTGTGCTTACCAGTTTAGCATCCTGCATATTGAACTGTTTCAACACCTTGTCCACATAATATTCTTGAGACAATATCAACCTGTGATTTTTCCTGTCCCTCTTAATGCTCATGCCAAGGATTTTCTTTGTTGCTCCCAAATCCTTCATAGCAAACGTTTGAGCTAGTTTCACCTTAAGCTCAAAGATATCCTGCATGTGTGATCCTGCAACCAGCATATCATCTACATACAACAATAGAATAATATATCTACCATTATCAAATCTCTTAAAATATACACAATGGTCAGATTGACACCTACTATAGCCATGCTCAGTCATAAACCTGTCAAATTTCAAATACCATTGTCTAGGAGCTTGCTTGAGGCCATACAAGCTTTTCTTCAACCTGCTCACTAACTTCTCCTTACCCTTGACCTCAAATCCTTCTGGCTATTCCATGTATATTTCTTCATCCAAATCTCCATGAAGAAACGTTGTCTTAACATCTAGCTGCTCAAGATGCAAATTCTCAAAAGCAACCAAAGACAATACAACCCGTATAGAAGTCATCTTAACAACAGGAGAAAAAATCTCACCAAAGTGAATACCTGGCTTTTTTGAAAATCCTTTCATTACCAATCTGGCCTTATATCTCGTCTGTCCATCCTCACCTTCCTTCAACCTGTAGGTCCATATGTTCTTTAGTGTTCTCTTACCAGCTGGCAATTCAACCAAATCCCATGTTTGGTTCTCTCTCAAGGACTCCATCTCCTCAACCATGCCACGCTCCCACTTACTCCTAGACTCCACCTATAATGCTTCTTCAAAACTCTCTGGTTCTCCACCATCGGTTAGCAATAAATAATATAAGGAAGGAGAATATCTGATTAGAGGCTTACTTACCCTTTCTGACCTCCTGATGGGTGTCTTGGATTCGTTCTCAACACGTTGTCCACCCAAATTCTCTGACAGTGACCGACCTCGGCCACCTATAGACCTATTATTGGCCGACGCCAGTTCTTCCTGGCCGACATCGGTGCCTGTACTACCGACGTTGGTCTCTATATGACCGACATCAGTTTTTGTACTACCGACGCTGGTTCCTAACCTGCCGACGTCGGTCTCTATGTTTTCTTGTAAGTGATTATTTCTTTTTCCTGCAAGCTCATTTTGGACCATAACTTCATCCAATTCTCCATTGCTCTACCTAGATTGATTTAGCTTCCTTATCTGATCACTATACATCACTTTTTCATTGAAAACAACATCACGGCTCCTAATTACCTTGTTAGTTCCTAGATTCCAAAATTTGAAACCAAAATCATCTGAGCCATAGCCAATAAACGTGCACCTCATAGACTTAGCATCAAGCTTCTTTCTATTTTCCTTATCTATGTGCACAAAGGCTTCACAACCAAAAACTTTGAGATATGAGAGATCTACCTTTTTACCTATCCATGCCTCTTCTGGAATTCCACCATCCAGAGCTGTAGAGGGTCCTCTATTAATCAGGTACACTGCGGTGTCAACAGCTTCTGCCCAAAACTCTAAGGGCAACCCAGCATGCAATCTCATACATCTTGCACGCTCCATGATTGTTTTGTTCATCCTTTCAGCAATACCATTCTGCTGAGGTGTCCTTGGAACCATCCTTTGCCTATGGATTTCATGTGTGTAACAATAACAGTTAAACTTAAGACTGCAGAACTCACCGCCATTATCAGATCTCAAGCACTTCAATCTTTTGCCTGTTTCATTCTCAACCATAGCTTTTCAAATCTTAAAAGTCTCAAAAACATTAGATTTCTTTTTAATACAGTAGATCCATACCTTCCTTGTAGCATCATCTATGAATGTAACATAGTACCGTGATCCTCCAATAGAAGCTACTTGAGCCGGTCCCCACACATCTGTGTGAACAAGCTGTAACTTATGCCTTTTCTTAGTAGACCCAGTCTTGAGAAAACTAGCCCTTTTCTATTTTCCAAATACACAATGCTCACAAAATTCTAGATCCATACTTTTCAAATCTGAAAGCATACCTTTAGACTTAAGAATTGACATCCCCTTCTCACTCATGTGGCCAAGCCTTGAGTGCCACAATTTAGCATCCACATCTGAAGTAGATAATACAGAAGGAGATTTGTTAGTAACACAATTACACAAATAGAGAGTACCTTCTCTCTTGCCTCTGGCCATAACAAGTGCACCCTTGGTCACCTTCCAAGAATCTGCTGTGAGAGTTACTGTACAACCCTCATCTCCTAACTTACCTGTAGAAATCAAATTTCTCTTCAAGCTAGGAACATGCATCACATCTATCAACACCCATGTGTTGCCATTCTGCATCTTCAGCTGCACTTTACCTTTTCCAATAATCTTACAATGCTCATCATCCCCTAAGTACACTATTCCAAAATCTCCATGGATATAGTCACTGAAATATTCTCTGTTAGGGGTAGCATGGAAAGATGCACCAGAATCTAATACCCAAGATTCTATATTATTATGCAAAGAGAAAATTAGAGCATCTTGTGCAATACCTACAACCTTTGCCTCTTCCTTTCCTTCGTGCTGATTGTCCTACTTAGGCTTTGACCAGCAATCTCTGCTTATGTGCCCCAACTTTCCACAGTTTTAGCATTGTGGCCTTCTGCCATTTCTGGATTTGGATCTGCCTCTTCCCTTAGACTTAGATCTTGATCTCCTTTTGCTCCTTTCTTTTTGCCTTCCCCTGCTCTCGAGATTTAAAGCATTCCCAAATGTCTCTTCTGTGCTTTTCTTGCAAATTTCCTCATTCAAGATAACACTAACAACATCCTCTACTTTTAAAATATTTGAAGTAGAAGCAGTATTAGAAACTGCCATTACCAAGCCATGCCAGCTTTCAGGCAAAAAACATAATATTAAAAGAGCTTTTATTTCATCATCAAATACAATATTGACTGAACTTAATTGATTAACAATACCATGGAAATCATTCAGGTGATTAGATACAGATCCACCTTCTTGCATATGCAAATTAAATAACTGCTTCATAAGATATACCTTATTAGAAGCTAAGGGTTTTTCATACAAATTTGCTAACATAGTCATTAACTCTACTATTGTTTTTGCCTGTGATAAATTGGATATCACAGTGGATGCAAGACTCAGTCTTATAGACCCCAGAGCCTTTCTGTCAAGAACTTCCCATTCTTCATCCTCCATGTCCTTGGGTTTCTTTGCAATCCCACCTAATGGTAAGTAAAGATCTTTCTGATACATATAGTCCTCTATCTGAATTCTCCAATGTTGATAGTTCTTGCCATTAAACGTTTCCATTCTCATTTTACTTTCTTCTGCCATTGCTTCTCCCACTCAAACAATAATCCCTACAGAAACCCCTGTGAGCACCCTGTAATCCAAACACACTACACAGATCTGAACCACCTGTTAGTGAACCTGAGCTCTGATACCACTTGTTGGGGATCAACCAACAATAATTACACTTGTGAAAGCAATAAACGTGGAAATAAATTAGATAGATAAGTAACTAGAATGATAAATAGCACAGAACAAGAGATACAAGAAACCACCCTGAAAACTTGTATTAAAACTCTTTACAAAAGGAATACAATTGAAGAAACTTCTTTCTTCCACACCTCTCTCAGATGCACAAGATCTCTCACTAGATCTCTATTCCTTAAGAGCTCTCTCTCTCAAGTACAATCAATTCCAACAACCTGGATTGATACAACTCTGTACTATCCTTCAAACATTCACAATGTTCTACTCATACAATTCAACTTACTAAGCTAAGAAGATCTTTCCTACATATAGAATTAGGAAAATTGAGCATGCACTTACAACAAATAGTTAAGCCTCTTGAACAAAGGCTCTAAAAACAATCTTGCCAATAATAGAAATGCGAACTTAAGACTAAGACTCAAACTCATCATGCAAACACTCGCATCTATCCTCAGAAATAACATTCTGGACACACAGGTAACCGACGCCGGTTCCTGCCAGTCTGCATGTGACCGTCGTCGGCCGATCCTCTACCAATGCTGGCATTCCTCCAACTGCTACTGACCGATGTTGGTCGCTCCTGACCGACGTCGGTCGCTCCTGACTGACGTCGGTGACTGTGTAAATGCGAAACTATTTTAGTCTGCTCCTTGGTGAAGCTTTTAGCTCCACACCCTAACACAACCATCCATCAAAATTATATATATTTTTAATTCATTTTTAAGATACCACCCCTCGATCCAAAAACCTTGTCAACAACATACATGCCCTTCCTATTATTTTATCAACTAGTTTTTAAGATTGCATACCTATAACTCATGCCCTGTAATGGATTTCACCTCCATTGAGATCTTAAAATGTTAGAGACTACCTCATTATGAGATTGGTGTGGTTAAAACCATCATGAATATACTCTTTATGGTACTAGAAGGAGGGTGAGTACCTCTAATAAAAGAGGTTAGTTTCTACATAGATTTTCTCTAGAGTCACTTAGGAGAGTGACTAGATATAATTCCTAGGTTGGTCTTCTAGTCTTACCCTTGTCAAATCATAGGAGACCTAGAATTGTAATAACTATCTATAATAGACCTAGGACCCTTTCTCTAATTAGAAACCCTTTACCTAGTAATCATCTAATGGATCAACCACCTTGGTTAGCTGGATATGTTATTGTTGTCCCAGGAGACATGCATGATTTACCTAGAAATCTTGAAAATTACCTACCATCGTTCTCTCCTTGAGGATCAAGGATAACATAGGAATATATTGAATCTTATAAATCTTATTTAATATTAATGGATGTTATCAATGAGGATGTTTCATGTAAGTTATTCCCTTTTACATTAATGGATGTTGCTTATGATTGGTATCTGAATCTGATAGAAAATTACATCACTTCTTAGGATGCATGTTAAGAAGCTTTTTTTTGCATAATTTGGACAGGTCACCAAACCCAATTTGATATATTAAAACTTCACGAGCATGAAGAGGGAGCATAATGAACCAATCTAGGATTATAATTCAAGGTTTTGAAATGTTTACATGTGGTTAAGCCATATAAACTCGAAGCAACATTAGTGTTGGAGATGTACAAGAATGCTTTAGACCCAATCACTATAGTATTCTTGAGAAGAGAAATTACTACCAATAACTTAGCATTAGAATATGAAGAGGCCATTAATATTGATAAGAAGATAAATCCCTAGGTCCTTGGCATATGCAACATCAACAATGGATTTTTAATGTTAAATTTGGTCCCACATGTAAGATAGAATGCTCAAGCATTCAATCAGAACCAACTATGCATGTTGCCTCCTCTAATAGAGGAAACACAACCAAATTATAGTTTTTTGATCAACCATGCACAAGGCACTATTTACCATATAATCAACCATTAGCCACATCTTATAAAATTATTCTATAGGGTACTCACTCTATAAAGGTAGAGCTAGATTCTATTCAGAAGGTGGTTTAAAATTTGAGCAATGAATTCCAAGTCATGAAAAGAAAGACAGGTAATACTAATGCCCTAAGTGGAAATTAGAATTATGGATTACAAAGGTACAACATACCCTTCAACAATATTGAAAATAATATGAAACAAACTATCAAACTTCCATAGATAAACATAGAAAAAATAGCTCTACCTAATTGGTGTAGAATTTATAATATTTCTCAACATGGTGAGCTTGATTGCATTAAATTTTGAGTAGTGTTTGAAATATTCTAAATAGAAGTAGTAAGATAGGAATAGATGCATAATCCATCAAAATCCCATTAGGATCCTGGCTCTTCAAGCATTACCATGTTCTTTGAAACTCATGAGTTCCCATTTCCAACTGAAGATGATAACATACCAGAGGATAACACAGATGAGGTTCACACTTTCTTGAAATTCTAGAGAGGTGGGTACACTCTAAGGAATAATAATCCATTCACAATATCTATTCCTCCTAACAACACAACAATTCCACCCAATCCTAAAGCTGACATTAATCCACTTCCCCCAAGAGGGAATGATTTGCCTTAGAATAAGGAATAATAGATAAAAGGAGGATAAAAAATTATTGAAGACATGAATAAGATCAAAGTAAATATTAATCTTCATGAGTTAGCTCATATCACTAAACATAATAAGATACTATGAAAGTCTATTATAGGGAAGACCCTAATGGAAAGAACTAAAATGAGGATACAACATTGTTAGAGACATGAAGAAGATCAAAGTAAATATTAATCTTCATGAGTTAGCTTAGATCACTGAATAGAAAAATCTACTATGGAAGTCTATTACAGGGAAGACCCTAGTGGAAAGAACCAAAATGTCTATAGATAAAGCAAAAGTGACTGATGCTATTGTATCTATAAAATGAAGCCAAAAGTTTCACCCTTTTTGATGACTATCAAATCATTTGGTAAGAATATTCATAATTATTTAGTTGATTCTAGAGCCTCTACAACTATTATGCTTACTTCCATATGTTAAAATCTTGGTTTAACTCCAAGCCCTTCAAAGAGAATAGTTTCACAACTGATAAAATAGTGGTACCAATATTTGGATAAATGATGAATGTATCTATTCAAGTAGCATCTGAAACTCGATTCCAAATGACCATTGATATCCTTATAATGGACATACCTGAAGGATATGGATTGTTGCTTAGTAGGGACTAGTTTAAAATACTCAATGGACATCTTTCTATAGACTCTTCTCATATTTGGCTACCATGGAGAGGCATTTCAAATCAATTCTAGATTGATAGGGAATTGAGGATGAAATATCCTATTATATAATATAATGTCAAGAATGAAGAGGTAAATTATGAATCTCCTAGCCTCGGTATTTACATATTCATTATGTAGAATCAAGTACAAGAGCTAGAGTCTAAAGGTTCCAATTAGCTATGGATTTTATATTTTGATGGTGCTATATATAAGGATCAGGAATAGGAATCAAACTTATTGATACACAAGGGAGGAATTTTTTGGTAGCATATAAATTATAATTCTCATGTATTAAAAATAGGGCTAAGTATGAATCTTTAATTATGGAATTACAATTTACATTAAAAACAATGTAAATTAGGTGCTAGTATTTGGTAATGTAGAGCAAGTAGTCAACTAGATTAGAAACAAATATTAGTGTAATATATCTTATTTAATAAGGTAAAAACACATAGCATGGGATCTAATTCAAAGATTTAAAGCTTTCAACATCATAACAATTCCTTCCTAGAGAGTAAAATCAAGCTATAGATTCACTAACTATTGTTGCTACTAATCTGGAGCCTCTCCAAGAATCTAAGGTAAAGAGATTATATATTGAATTAGTACCTTGTCCCTATGATCTTGATAATATATAAAATTTCCAATTCTTTGATGATGATCAATAGATTATTTATTTTCTAACCAATTCAGGTGAATTTGAGTCCCAAATCATCAATGATAAGGAAGTTAATTATCTATATCAAGAGGAGTTAGATAAGGAAGGTATTCCCTAGCTCAAAGAGAATCATATTCCAATTGGGTTGGTATTCTTAGAAAGGCCATTTGACATAGATCATTAAGCTCAATAGCTTTGGTAACCCAAGGTTAATGAATTTGACTTCAAAAGGGAAAATATAGGAGATAAACATAGCCCATGCTATGTTAACATTGGCCTCAAGTATACCCTGAAATAAAGATAATGTGTAAAGGATTTAATCACTTGATACATAGATTTCATTTCTTAGACTTATGAATATTTGAAGGTTTATGACACTCAAGCCATCGCTCATATAATTCCTCTAAAACTAGACCACAAACCATTTAGATAGAGGTAGAGACCAGTCAATCCTATCTTAGAGCCTCTCATTCAAGGAGAAGTGGATAATATATTAAGTGAAAGAATAGTCTTCCCAACCAGACATTCTACTTGGGTGGAAAATTTGGTTCCAAATAAAATGAAGAATGGTGAGATTAGCTTATGTGTTGATTTCAAAAACTTAAATAAGGCTTCTAAAAAGGACAACTATCCCTTGCCTTATTTGGATGAGGTGATACATATAGTAAGTGGTTATAAAATGATATCTTTCTTGGATGGATTATTAAGCTATAATCAATTACTAATACAATCAAAGGATAGGATGAAGATTGTGTTTACTATGATGTGGGGAAGTTATTCATTTAAGAGGATGTCATTTGGCCTAATAAATTTAGGAGCTAGATTTCAACATGCCATGGATCATGCATTCAAAGGATTAATAGGTAAATGCATAATCATATATATGGATGATCTTACAGTGTTTTTAAAGGATAGTAATAACCATGTAGGCCACCTCCAATCAATCTTCAAGAGATGTAGAAGGTTTTCTATCTAACTAAAACTAAAGAAGAATATATTTGGAGTAACTAAAGGAAAGCTCTTGGGACACATCATCACCAAATAGGGGATCATAATTTATCTAGATAGGATCCAATTAATTTACAATATCACATGATACAAGCAACAATTCAAGTGATAATTCGGGTGATGGTTCCACCCTAATTGATGACAGAACTTTCAGGAGCCATAACTTTTGCACTGTAGCTCCAATTGACTCATCATTTGAACTGATGGAAAGATAAGAATGAGGATAATGTGGTGAAATGGAATTGATATTTTCTTAACGGATTTTAACCCCTAAAAACCTAATGTGATTTCTCCAAATTTCAATTTTAGTAGTGCAGTCTAAAAATAGTAAGTTTCTAAAAATAGTAATTCTTCAAATTCTATATTGTTTTAAATCATAAAAGTTGAACCACTTGATCTACCTCAATATTGGTGACCTTAAACATCCTCCCCCTACATTAAAATGTGTATAAATTAAGATTTAACTTGAAATGAAAATCAGACATCTCTCCCCAGAGATAAACATATAGTTGTATTGCGATCTTGAGTAATAAAATATCTCTTCTTAGAGAATTCGTTGTTATTGTGTTATTTTTGTGTTCTTGAAATATTTTTTAACTAAAACTTCTAAGTTTTGGATCAGTGGTATCAAAGTATTTTGTATTGAGAGTGTATGATCCTAAGGATGAGGTCAGGCTACAAGAAGCTTGGGTGGAAAATAATAGAGCTTCCAAACTAACCACCTATTCACTCCAAATGACTTCAAATGGAAGATGAAATCAAGACATATGATCCTTTCAAGGAAATGGTGAATGAATCCCTCCAATGGAAACAAGCATAGATGCTATAAAATTTTACCCAAATTCTCCAACAACTCCTAATGGGAAATTTTGGCTCCTCATCTATACTTCTTGGCTCCTCATCTATGAAACATCCTTTCAGTGCCCTAACACCCTTCAAGGTTCAAGTAAATTTTGATATTCATACATTTTAAGGTAAAATTAATGATAATGTAGTAGAAAATTGGTTGGATCAATTGTCTTCCTACTTCTCTGTAAATAAATTCACTAATGGAGAAAATATCACGTTTGCTCTTTTGAAAACATCATTGCCCATGAAAAATTGGTGGGAAGTGTACAAAAAGAGGTTTAGTACATATGACATTAGCCTTGAGGTGGAACCTACCTAGGATGATTTTGTGGAAGTGGTAAAGGAAGAATACTATCCCATTGGAGCATATGATGATTTGTACATATAGTGGCAACAACTTCACTAAGGCAAGGACTAATCTGTTTAAGATTACACAAACTTTTTTCATTCTTTGTCTGAAAGATTGGGCATCTAAGAAAGTGAGAAAAATAATACTCTCAAATATCATGGTGGACTAAAATGGTACATATAGGGGGAAATGGAACTCTTTAATTTAGAAACCCTCAGTGAGGAATACAAGTTCATTGTGAAGACTGAACAGAAGCATGGTAGAAAGAATATGAAGAGTCAACCCTAAAAATGGAAAAGTGACAAGGAAGGTCAAACACAAGGCCAAAATTAGAAGAAAAAGGAGTTTCAAGATAAGAAACACTAGAAGGGGAAGGCTATAAAATTTTGTGATTACCACAAAACTAGAACTCAGTCCAAAGAAGAATGTCAAATTATCAAGTCACTACTTTTTGAGTCACAATACTTGACATCTACTACTCTATATCATACACAACCTATAGTCAAAGAGGACAAAGAAGAGAATGTAGATGATGAGCTTGACACCATCATCACTTCATCATAGACTCATGAGGAAAGGCTAGATGACAAGGAAATATTGTTCCACTCCAAATTATGGGTAAAAGGTAAACCTTTGCATTTCATTCTTGATAGTGGGAGTCAAAAGAATTTAATCTCTACTAAAGTTGTGAAAATTCTAAATCTATCCATGAATCCTCACCTAAATCCATACAATATTAGATGGTTGAGCCTAGGGAGAGACCTCTATTTCACCCATCAGTGTCTTATTTTATATGCAATAAAACCTTTCCAAGATGAAGTCTTCTGTGATGTGGTCAATCTAGATGTTTGTGATGTACTCCTTGGTCAACCGTTCATGTATGATCAACATGTCATCTATGAATCATGAACCTAAAGAATCACCCTCACTCTTGGAACATGTCTCTATAGAGTACCATAGGTACCACCTCCCACATCTATCTCCTTGATCAGTGCCAAACAATGTAAGATATTGGTGGAAAAGACAGTAATTTATTCTCATGGTAGTCAAACCATAGAAATCCAAGAAGGCTGATGTTGCAATCCTGACTACAAAATAAACACAACAATAGAATAAAATTGGATAAATCATAGGAAAATATGATGACTTAATCAAGTCACCCATAGGAGTTCCACTAAATTACTAGGTAAAACATTATATCGATTTGATCCTAGGATCACATTTGCCTAATAGTCTTGTGTATTATAGATTAGTTTTGGAGAATGATGAGATAAAAAGATAGATTCAAGACTTGATCCAAAAGGGTCACATTAGGCCAAGATCTTCACCCTATGGTAGCCCAGTTATCCTAGCACCAAATAAAGATGGAACATAGAGGCTTTGTATTAATTATCGAGCCCTAAATAAAATCACTGTGAAGAATCGCTACCCTCTCCCCATGATTGATGACCTGCTAAACCAACTCCAAGGTGCGAATTTATTCACCAAAATTGATCTCAAATCTAACTATCACTAAATTCCCATCCATCCCATTGATGTCTAAAAGACTACATTAAAATCTAAGGAGGGGCTCTTCAAATGGTTGGTCATGCCTTTTGGCTTAACTAACACACCTGTAACCTTCATGAGGATAATGGATGACATCCTATGACCCTTCATCAACTCATTCATGGTTGTATACCTAGATGGCATACTCATCTACAACAAAACATAGGAGGAACATCTAAAACATGTTCATAAGGTACTTCAAACTCTTTAGGAGCACAAGTTGTATGCAAATATTGATAAATGCACATTTAGGATGACAATAATTCAGTACCTTGGGTATATTGTGAATGAGGAAGGGGTCCATATTAACCTAGAAAATATTTGGGTTATTCAAGAATGGCCTACATGAAGGACCCTCACAGAGATTTACAGCTTCTTGGGTCTTGAAAATTTCTATCGTAGGTTTGTTCTTAGATTTTCACATGTTGCTTGGTCACTAACCCAAGTGACTAAAGGATGAGCTAAATCTAAATTTCAGTGGGGTGAAATACAATAAAGGGAAATTGAAAATTTGAAGAATAGACATTACTTAGCCCCCATTCTTACCCTGCCAGATTTACATCAACCTTTTGAGTTAATGATCGATGCATCTAAATATGCCATGTGAGCTATCATCATGCAACATGGCCATCTTATTGTATATCACTATGGAAATTTCAATCATATAGTCAGGAAATATCTGACATATGATAAAGATCTCTATGCCATTGTGAAAGCCTACAAATAATGGAAACACTACATCTTGGGGAAAGAGATGGTCATCCACACTGAACACAGACCATTAGAATTCATCCAAACACAGAGAAAACTATGAAATGAGAGGCACCAAAAGTGAGCCACATATCTTCAACAATTCCATCTAATAATCAAACACAAAAAGGGGATCTCAAATATGACTGTAGATTGTCTGATCCACCCACCAATTATTGCACCCATAATAGTTCTTGACCTATGCAGACATGAGACTACCACTTGGGGTGCTTTATATGAAGCAGATCCTACCTATACTGATACATATCAGGTGCTTCAACAAGGTAAACATGTTTCTAATTTATATTTTCAAGATAATGTCCTCTATAATATGGGGCACATCTGTGTTCCAACTACAAAGCAACAAAAGATGATATGGGAAGCACATTTTAGTAGGATAGCTAGACACTTTCATGTAGAAAAGACATTGGCAATTCTTCAAAAACACTTCTACTAGCCCCATATGTGAAAAGATGTGGAAAGGTATCTCAAATATTTCACCCCATGTGTGATAGCCAAGCCAAAAAATAAGAATCAAGGATTGTACATGCCATTGCTAGAACCAACCAGGCCTTGGGAATCTATCAATGGATTTTATCTCAAGTTTACCCACTTTAAAATATGGCAAGGACTGTATTTTTGTTATAATTGATCATTTTTCAAAAATGGCTATCATGATTTCTTGTAAGAAAAATATATCTATGAAAGAAACTACTCAACTATATTTTAGTCATGTGGCTCCATTTTGGTCTCCTCAAGTCCATTGTCTCAAATCAAGATATCAAGTTCCTAAGCATATTTTGGTCCACTATATGAAAGATGATGGATACCAAGTTGATGAAGTCCACAGCCTTCCATCCATAGACTGATGCTCAGACAGAGGTGGTGAACCACTTTATTATTCACATGATTTGGATGTATCACTTTAAACATCCACACACATGGGATGAGGGGATTCTTTTCATACAACATGGATACAATTGAGCCTTGCATAGCTTGACCAAGCACAATCCATTCCATGTATGCTTCAAGTTCTAAACCATGGCACTAATTGATATAGTTGTTCCATTCTCCACCATGGAATACACACCTCATGGAAGATCTAAGGTAGAGAAAGCAACAAAATTCATTGAATAAATGCAACACATCTAGTATCAAGTTCATGATATCTTTGAGAAGATGAATCATAATTATAAGCAACACCATGACAAACATAGGATTACACACCATTTTACTATGGGTGACAAGGTTTGGTTATGGATTCAGAAGGAATGACTTATAGACACACATAGAAAAATTCAACCTCTACGATATGGTCCCTCCACCATCACCAAAAAATATGGATAAAATGTTTTTGAGTTGAACCTACCATCCTACCTTGGTCTACATCCAATATTCAATGTGGAGCTCCTTAAACCATATCATCCAACTCAATTGGATATTTTAATTATCAGAACAACTAGACATTTATCAGCTTGATCCATAGAGTTTTTCTCCAGTGGAGGAGGATCATATTGTAGACACTTGGATGAAGACAACAAGAGGATGCTATATTCTACTTTATTAGGTGGTCAAAGGGGTCCAGCTTAGCCACTAAGGTAAGTGGCTCACAGAGAACCAAATCAAGATACAACTACCACACCTGATGAGGAACGTTGATGCAATGGGGACCATTACTTCTCAAGGAGGGAGGAATGATCTAGGCAATAATTTAGGTGACAATTTGGGTGATGATTCCACCCCAATTGATGATTGAACTTCTGGGAGCCATAACTTTTGCACCGTATCTCCAATAGACTCATTGTTTGAACCATTGGAAAGATAATAATGAGGAGAATGTGGTGAGATGGAATTTAGATCCACTCAATGGATTTTGACCCCTAAAAACTTAATGGAAGTTCCCCAAATTTCAATTTTAGTAGTGCAATCTAAAAATAGTAAGTTTTTAAAATAGTAATTCCTCAAATTCTGTATTATTTTAAATCATGGAAGTTAAGCCACTTGATCTCCCTTGAGATTGGTGACCTTCCACATCCTCCCCTTACTTTCAAAATGTGTATAAATTAAGATGTAACCTGAAATGAAAATTAGACATCTCTCCCTAGAGATAAGCATATAGTTGTATTGCGATCTTGAGTAATAAAACATCTCTTCTCAATGAATTCATTGTTATTGTGTTATTTTTGTGTTCTTGAAATATTTTTCAACCAAAAATTCTTTGTTTTGGCTTAGTGGTATCAGAGTGATTTATCTTGAGAGTGTATGATCCTAACGATGAGGTCAAACTACAAGAATCTTTGGTGGAAAATAATAGAACTTCCAAACTATCAACCTATTCAGTCCAAATGACTTCAAATGGTGAATGACACTAAGAAATCAGATATTTTCAAGGAAATGGTGAATGAATCCCTCCAATGACAATAAGCATAGATGTTGTAACAATTTTCCCAAATTCTCCAATAATTCTTGATGGGAAATTTTGGCTCCTCATATGCTCCTCATCCATGGAACATCCTTTCAGTGCCCCAACACCCTTCAAGGTTCTGGTAAATTTTGATATTCCTACATTTGAAGGAAAAATAAATGATGATGTAGTAGAAAATTAGTTGGATCAATTGTCTTCCTACTTCTCTGTAAATAAGTTCATCGATGGAGAAAAGATTACTTTTTCTCTTTTAAAAGCATCATTGCCCATGAAAAATTGGTGAGAAGTGTACAAAAAGAGGTTCAATACATATGACATTGGCCTTGAGGTGGAACCTACTTGGGATGATTTTTTGGAAGTGGTAAAGGAAGAATACTATCCCATTGGAGCATATGATGATTTGTACATATAGTGGAAACAACTTTGCCAAGGTAAGGACCAATTTATTCAAGATTACACATACATTTTTCATTCTTTATCTACAAGATTGGGCATCCAAGAAAGTGAGAAACATAAGACTCTCAAATATCATGGTGAACTACAATGGTACATATGGGGGGAAATGGAAATATTCAATTTATAAACCCTCAGTGAGGCATACAAGTTTGTAGTGAATATTGAGCAGAAGCATGGCAAAAATAATATGAAGAGTCCTCCCGAAAAATGGAAAAGTGACAAGGAAGTTCAAACATGAGGCCAAAATTGGAAGAAAAAGGAGTTTAAAGATAAGACACCCCAGAAGGGGAAGGCTAGAAAATGGTGTGATTACCACAAAACTGGAACTCACTCTAAAGAAGAATGTTAAACTATCAAGTCACTAATTTTTGAGTCACAATACTCGACATATATTACTCTATCTCATACACAACCTACAGTTGAATAGGACAAAGAAGAGATTGTAGATGATGAGCCTAACACCATAGTCACTTCATCATAGACCCGTCAGGAAAGGCCAGATGACAAGGAAAGATTGTTCCACTCTAAATTATGGGTAAAAGCTAAGCCTCTACATTTCATTCTTGATAGTGGGAGTCAAAATAATTTAATCTTTGCTAAAGTTGTGAAAATTCTAAATCTATCCATGAATCCTCACCCAAAGCCATACAATATTGGATGGTAGATCCTAGGGAGAGACCTTCATTTCACCCATCAGTGTCTTCTTTCATATGCAATAAAACCTTTCCAAGATGAAGTCTTATGTGATGTGGTCAATTTATATGTTTGTGATGTATTCCTTAGTTAGTCATTCATGTATGATCGACATGGCATATATGAATCACAAACCTAAAGAATCACCCTCACTCTTGGAACACATTGCTACAGGGTACCATAGGTACCACCTCCCACATCTTTATCCCTAATCAGTGCCAAAAAATGTAAGAGATTGGTGGAAAAGACAAAGTAATTCATTCTCATGGTAGTCAAACCACAAAAATCTAAGAAGGCCTATGTTATAGTCCTAAATACACAATCAACACAACAACAGAAGTAGATGGGACAAATCATAGGATAATATGATGACTTATTCAAGTCACCCACATGAGTTCCACTACATTGCCAGGTAAAAAATTCTATCGATTTGATTCTAGGATGACCTTTGCCTAATAGTCTTGTGTATCATAGATCATTTTTAGAGAATGATGAGATAAAAATATAGATTCAAGAATTGATCTAAAAGGGTCACATAATGCCAAGCTATTCACCTTATGGAAGCCCAATTATCTTAGCACCAAATAAATATGGAATATGGAGGCTTTACATTGACTATCGAGCCCTGAATAAAATCATTGTGAAGAATCACTACCCTCTACCTAGGATTGATGACCTCTTGGACCAACTCTATGGTGTGAAGTTTTTTAGGAAAATTGATCTCAAATCTAGCTTTCACCAAATTCCCATCGATCCCATTGATGTCTGAAAGACTGCATTTAAATCTAAGGAGGGGCTCTTTGAATGGTTGGTCATGCCTTTTGGCTTAACTAACACACCTAAAACCTTCACGAGGATGATGGATGACATCTTGCGACCCTTCACCAACTCATTCATGGCTATCTACTTGGATGACATACTCATTTATAGTATAAAATGGGAGAAACATCTGCAATGTGTTCATAAGGTGCTTCAAACTCTTTAGGAGCACAAGTTGTATGTAAATCTTGATAAATGCGCATTTATGATGACAATAATTTAGTACCTTGGGTATGTTATGAATGAGTAAGGGGTCCATGTTGACCTAGAAAAGATTTGGGTTATTTAAGAATGGCCTACACCAAGGACCCGCATAGAACTTTAAAACTTCTTGGGTCTTGAAAATTTCTATCGTAGGTTTGTTCTTGGATTTTCACATGTTTCTTGGTCACTAACCCAAGTGACTAAAGGAGGAGTTAAAGCTACATTTTAGTGGGGTGAAATACAACAAAGGGCATTTGAGAATTTGAAGAACAGACTTTGCTCAGCCCCTAATCTTGCCTTGCCAGATTTACATCAACCTTTTGAGTTGATGACAGATGCATCTAAATATGCCATGGGAGCTATCATCATGCAACATGGCCATCCTATTGTATATCATATTAAAACTTTCAATGATACAGATAGGAAATATTTGACATATGATAAAGAGCTCTATGCCATTGTGTAAGCCTACAAATAATGAAAACACTACATCTTGGGGAAAGAGATGGTCATCCACACTAACCATAGACCATTGGAATTCATCCAGACATAGAGAAAATTATGAAATGAGAGGCACCAAAATTGGGCCACATATCTTCAACAATTCCATTTGATAATCAAAAACAAAAAGGGGAGCTCAATAATAGATGCAGATTATTTGAGCCACCCACCAATTACCGCACCCATAATAGTTCTTAACCTACGTGGACATGAGACTACCACTTGGGGTGATCTATATAAATCAGATCTTGCCTTTGCTAATACATATCAAGTTCTTAAAAAAGATAAACATGTTTCTAATTTATATTTTCAAGATAATGTCCTCTGTCATATACAGCACATCTATTTTCTAGCTATAGAGCAACAAAAGATGATATGGGAAGCACATTTTAGTAGGAAAACTAGACACTTTGGTGCCCACACATAAAAAAATCAACCTCTATGATATGGTCCCTACACCATCACCATAAAAGTTGGAGAAATTGCTTTTGAGTTGAACCTACTAACCTACCTTAGTTTGCATCTAATATTCAATGTGGAGCTCCTTAAACCATATCATCCACCTCTATTAGACACTTCATTCATATCAGAACAACTAGACATTTATGAGTTTGTTTTATAGATTTTTGCTCCAGTGGAGGAGAATTAGATTGTGGACACCTAGATGAAAACAACAAGAGGATGCTCTATTCCACTTTATTGGCTGGTCAAAAGGGGTTAGCTTAGCCACTAAGGTGGGTGGATCACATAGAATTAAATCAAGACATAGCTACCACACCTGATGAGGAACATTTATGTAAATGGGGATCATTACTTCTCAAGGAAGGAGGAATGATCTAGGCAACAATTCAAGTGACAATTCGGTTGACGGTTCCACCCTAATTGATGATGGAACTTCTGGGAGCCATAACTTTTGCACCATAGCTTCAATCGAATCACCATTTGAACCATTAGAAAGATAAGAACAAGGAGAATGTGATGATATGGAATTGAGATTTTCTCAATGGATTTTTACCCCTAAAAACCTAATGTAAGTTCTCCAAATTTCAATTTTAGTAGTGTCATCTAAAAATAGTAATTCTTTGAATTTTGTATTGTTTTAAATCATGGAAGTTGAACCAAATGATCTCCCTCGATATTGGTGACCTTACACATCCTCCCCTACTTTAAAAATGTGTATAAATTAAGATGTAACCCAAAATGGAAATTAGTCATCTCTCCTCAGAGATAAGCATATAGTTATATTGCGATCTTGAGTAATAAAACATCTCTTCTCAGATAATTCATTGTTACTATGTTATTTTTGTGTTCTTTAAATATTTTTTAACAAATTTACCCCACTATGGATTATAACATATTATATTTAATAGATCTTAGGCAATAATGCATTCCATCTAAAGGACTTGTAGGGCAATGAACTCACATACCAGTTAATGAGCAATTCCTGAAGCACTACTTAATAGTTGTACCACATGAAGGTACTCCAAATTGATAAAAATCATGGTAAATGTAGGATTAGGTTATATTTACTACTTTATTAGGTTATATTTCATGCTTTCCTAGGATATATTTCCTTATTTCTTGGGTTAGATTTTCTTCTTTCTTAGGTTAGATTTCCTACTTTCTTAGGATAGATTTATTGATTTCTTAGGTTAGGTTTATTTATTTTGTAGATTAGTTTCATAATTTCTTAGATTAGTATTCATGTTTTCTATTTTAGTTGTTTTATTGCTTTATATGGCAATTTGAATTCTGTTTGTTCTGATGTAACCGAGTTGATAAATCAAACTAGTTGAGCCCTTATCTTATGCTTAAATAGACTTGTAGAAAAAGGGAGAAAATAAACAAAAGAGTTGCAACTTGGGACTTATTCAAAAATTGGGTATATTTTTGTGTTTAAAGTCTTCATGATCTAGGTATATAATCATGAACCATTTTATATTGTCATAATTGAATACTTTTACCAAGTATGTGAAAGTTGATATCAAAGTATGTCATATGAATTTAAAAAGTCTTATTATTCCATTAGATCAAGCACACTTATTACATTAAATATTTTTTGGAAGTGATAATTATTGGTATAGATGTAACTGGTAAGGATGTTTTGGGAATGATTTGTTTTATAACCATACCATCTTTTTGGGGCTCCATATCTCCTCTTTCCATTCAAAAAATTAAAAAAAAGAGAAAATAAAAAAATAACTAATGAATTCAAAAGAGCAATTAATCCAAAATAATATCTAAAGAAAATCAAAAGGCTCACATGATGAAATAAGGTTAATGTACCATGCATCATGATCAAGAAAATTAAGGAAAGGGAAGAGAGGGAACCCAAACTATCTCTATCAGGGCTATGGATGTTTGACTGGAAGAAAAGCAATGCTTGAGCTTCCCCTTGATTTTAATAAGCTTTAACAAAAACTAGAACAAATCCTGTGATTTCATCAAGCCTTTGAAAAGCTCATCACAACAAGGGTTAAATGAAACACATTTATAAAACACATAGATCCAAGGATAAGAAGGAAAATATGTTATCCAGGAGTCTCTTTCATATTTTTTATTTTATTAGTTTTTCTATGGCATAATTCATGTTTGATTTGAGATTACTAACCAAAAGTTATAGGTTCTTGAATACTCAAAGTATTCCCCCTGTAAGTTACCATTTGTTGTACACAACATCCCCCTTTTATTCAAGAAGAAATGGGGACCCACTTTTTTTAGATTCTAGCCTTATTCATTGAGCCTTTATTCTATATATTTATACAAATTCTTGAGCAGATTGATCCTTAGTATTCATACTTAGAAAAATATAGCATGGTATTATGTATTTTATGGACTAACTCTGTTAATACCTTTTTAGGAGTTATTAAACTATGCAAGGTTTTTGGGACTTAGTTTATTTGGATAAATTCATTTAGAGACTTATTTATTGGGATTTTTGTTTAGCCATTTTGTTTAGACATTTTGTCTAATAGGTTTCGTTTTTGGGTTTTTTTGTTTCATGTTTTCTGTTTACGAGTTTCTTTGGTATTTTTTTGCTCAAAATTAGATCTTTAGGACTTTTGTTTTGAATAGATTAGGTCTTCAAAGTTTTTTCATCGGACATTTTGTCCAAAATAATTATCCTAAAAATAACTTATCTTTATCAAAAATTAGTTATTCAAACATTTTTTCATACATTTTATTCAATGTACTTTTGGGTCTTCGAGTTTTTTTGGACATTTTATCTGAGAGATCATAAAGCTTTATATATGCTTTAGGAATTTTTTTTGGATATTTTATTTGATGGGAATTAGGGAATTAGGGTTTTTGTTTAGGTCTTTTATAAAGGTTGGTCCTGACATAAAACTTGAATATCGAACTCCTAAATTCCAAAATCTTCCTATACTTAGTTGAATAAAGCCAAAATACTTACTAATAATTTTCTAAAACTACCCACCAACTAAAACTAATGAAATATTTGAACTATGTAGAAATAAAAAATAGGTGAATATTGGGCATTTATAATGCATGAATTAGAATTTAATGCTAAAATATATATATGTGACATGCAACCATTGAATCCATCATTTCTTACAAATAAACTTTAAGTTGAATTTAACTACTATCCTACATGACAAAATCTCTAGCTACCTATGAGAGTACTATGAGTAAAACTAATGACTAGTGGAAGAGAGAATTTTTCATAGGAGCATGTAGAGAAGACTATAATAACTTATAATTTCATGTAAATAACAATGACATCCTCATTTCCTCATGCCTCATCTGGGCCTTCTCATGTTTTGCCTGTAAGTGCTTTAAAGCCTATTAGGGTAACTCTAGATCCTGAATCAGTTGAAGACATCTTCCATACAACAGAAGAGCTTACCTCTCTTGCTGCTATTTTTCACTTCTGTGGCTTTTATCCCTCTCTTACATATCTACATGGTTGGATCTCCAAGAACTAGATGCCACTTATTAAAGATAATGTCCATATCTTCCCGTGTGCTAAAGGTTTTTTTATAGCAAAGTTCCTTTGCTCCAATGACAGGAAGATTATTTTGTGTCACAATAATTTTTATTGGCAGGGCAGATATCCACTTATGGCCAAACCATGGCATATGGATTTTGATCCTCTCTCGGAATCCTTTAATAAGTTCCCTATCTGGGTCTGGCTCCCTAATCTTCCAATACATCTTTGACATGATTCGGTTTTTGAAACTATTGGAAATGCTATTGGGGATTTCTTATATGTGGATGCAGACACTTTAGATATTCTCCATTCGACTTGTGCATGCTTTCTAGTAGATTTGGATGTTTCTAAGGGCCTTCCTGAGGTGATTTTCTTGGATTCCCTAAGGGGTACTTGGACACAAATGTTGGATTTTGAGGGTATCCCTTTTCATTACAGGAAGTGCCACTTGACAGGTCATATTGCTACTCGTTGTGCTGCTGGGAAATCCAAATCTAGGCAACCACCTTCTTGGTGGTCTGAGGCCTCCTCTAAGCATTACATGGTTAAACAACCCTTGGAAGCTCCAGCTATTTTTGAGACTGAGGATAGTGTTCACTCTGAGCCGGTGGTTGTGGAGGATTCTTTTGTGAAACATTCCTGTGAAGCTCCTACAGAGGCTATGGTTAGTGATCTTTCTAAGCTAGTGGTTGAGGTGGCATTGGTCTCTTCCCCTATTTTAGAGGATCCTCCTAGAAGCCAGACATCATTTGATTCTTACAGGGAGTTTGTTGCGACATCTGTGTCCCTTGGGTTCCATGGGTCTTTGTCTTCTGAAGCATGGGTTACTGAGGCAAAAAAGTTAGAGGATGGATGGACAGAAGTTAAGAGGAAGAAGTCTAAGCCTTTGGTTCCCCCTATAGATAAGAACCTTTAGTTGCATAAGGAAAACCTCAATGTAAAAGGAAAATCTAATGTTCCCTTATGCTGACTAGTTTTTTGTGTTGGTAAACTGGTTGCTTCACTGGTTTGCTGGTTACTAGTTTGGGAGGTTTTTCAAGTTACTGCTCTAGTCTATTAACTTTCCAATCTTTAGTGTTTTTATGGTAGTTTTATCTGGTCACATCTGTTGGTAGCAGGTCCCTATAAAACTTGGTTTAGTTGTTTTACTGGTTTCAGGTTCTTTTAAAACCTGGTTGTGCTCATTAGTTTATCTTTCTTTTTGATGTAAAGGGTTTTAGGGCCCCTTCAAAACCTACTTTTACCTTAATTTAAAACAATGAAATCCTCATAAAAGTCATTCAGGAGAGCAATTCCACCCTCACCATTCTTTATTAAAGACTCAATATAATTAATGGATACAGTCTTTGATGTCTCCATTTATGACAATAGTTATGCAAATTATTCAAAATTATGGGATGTTGTCAATTTTGTTGATATATTTTCATTGGATGGAAACATCTCTCCCTTGAATCAATTATTCATCCAATATTTCCTGGCCATTAAAAGATAAAGATTGCATTTTGTTGTTGCCAAGCCCGATGTGATGCCATGCATCGACCTCCTTTATGACTTATTCTTTGTAGGTAAAGTCACACAAGATGATTTCTTGCATCATATTGGAAACTTGAAAATAATATCACATATTGTAGGATCAAATTTACAAAGGTATTTATCATTACCAACATTAGATTCTTATTTTGACAAGCATAAATTAGTTTAGTGGAATCAATATAATATAATGTAAAAGGTGTTGTTTTCATGGATTCTTCCAAATGAGACCATCACATTCAATGTCAAGAATCCTAAGAATCCCACTCCTATCAATAAGTTCAAGATGGAAGTGTGGATTGGCATGACACTACTCATAAGAATTTATAGTATGCCTAGTATCCATTTACTCAATTTGGATTGGGTACCATTATTTCACACAATGTTAACTAGTGATGCCACATTTGCTTTGGGGGAGATTATTAGTTTTCATTTGAGAGAATAGGTTATTTAAAAATATAAGTGGCCCACTCTAATAGGACATTTTTATATGATGTCATATCTATTGGACACCATGATGCTAATAGTATACAAAGTCTTCGATGAGCTATGGAGCCTAACCACTTGATGGGTGTCATCAATACCATTCATTTAATATTATCAATCCATGGATAGTTTTTGATGGCTATATGCAATAGGAGAAAGAGACCTTTGGAAAATGGTTCCTTCTATCACACTCCACACTTTGTAGGAATTGAAATTTATACTTGTAGAAATCAAAGGACACTTACATGAAATCAAAGCACACTTACATGAAATTAAAACACACTTGCAGAAAGTAGATCACAATTGTAAAATGTAAATTGATGAATTAAAAATATATTAAAAACACAAAAAATACCTATAAGTTTACAACAAGCTGTACAAAATAAATGTTTATAACAATAAAGAAATAAAATAAGAATTTACAGAAAAAAGAATAATTATATAATAAATAAATAAATTAATATAAATATATTGATCCATCATCCTTGGAATGAGTGGCCACCTCATTATTTAGAAGAGGATTTATTTAGAACATAGGTTTCAGAATGGATTGCTCAGAATAATTTATGAAAAATTATATTGATTGATTGATTATTTCCTTCAGGTGTGGAAGGTTGCATTTATAATTCCATGCTTCCAACCAACAACTTATTTGGGAGTAACAACGAAGATACTCTATCCTACCTCAATCTCTATAAAATATAGAGAGAGATATTTATTCCAATAATAAAATATAATCTTGATCCCCACCAAATATGGAGAGAGATATTTATTAGAATAAAATTACATAAATCTATATTCGAATACAATTTATAATAGAAAATCTATACATAGAAATATATATATATATATATATATATATATATATATATATATATATATATATATATATATATATATAAAGAATATAAA
Organism: Torreya grandis; assembly: GCA_037957365.1. Lineage (NCBI taxonomy): Eukaryota > Viridiplantae > Streptophyta > Pinopsida > Cupressales > Taxaceae > Torreya > Torreya grandis. The sequence goes on along the minus strand of JARHVA010000848.1, from coordinate 2,461,611 downwards.
TGGAAAGTATTCTTCATGATAGTTGAAACATTAAAATACATTTAGAAATACATTCTAAACAAGTTTGTAGTAGTTTTATTGAAGTCTCTAGCAGTTTTATTAAAATTCATAACAACCTACTGAAATCCATAACAAGCTTGATGAAATCTATAGTTGGCTGATGAAATCCATAGCTGGATGATTTAATCCATAGCTAGTGTATAACAAGCCTATTATAATCTATCATTGATCTATTGTAAGCTTGTTGTAATATATAACTAATATTTAGAAATCTTATTGTAATATGTAGTTGTTATAACAAACTTGTTGTAATCTATAGCTACTATAATAAGCCTATTTTAATCTGTAGCTATTGTAGCAAGCTTGTAGGAGTTTATGATGTAATCTATAGCTATTGTAGTAAGACTGTAGGAATTTTTAGTAGGCTTGTAACTTGATTAGAATGTTGGATACATTTTATAAGTCTCTGACACTACTCCAACATTATTATTAAATGGTTACTCTTCATACTTTAAATCATTTCTAGCCTAGTATGAACTATGTATATGCTCATTGAAATATTTTTTCCTAATAGAAATTATTAATAGCTAACAAATAGATAACAAGGAGTTCTAAAGACATAACCATGATATAAACTTACTATTCTATTATAAATAAACTATAAGTTCAAAAAATATATTTACATCGACTTCTTATGCAAGAAAAAAGATGTTATTTTATGGATATAATGAGCCATTTTATGGGCTCATCACCATGGACTATATAAAAAACCAAATTTGTGATCACTTTCAGTTTATGCACATTTATGCTTATACTAAGAATATAGTGAAGATTGTCAAGGATGTTGATCCTAAAATTTGATAAGTTATACATGGTTTCCTAATGCCAAAAGTCAGAGCTAGCATTATGAAGATGATGTCCACTAGAGAGGATTATTTTTTATATCCATATTACACTATTATTATGATCTAGGGACACAAGATTCATCCCCTATGTCTTCCAAATTATTGTTGTACCCAACACCCCCATTTTTCATGAAATGAAATAGGACCCACCTTGTTTTGGAATTTGATCTCAATGAGGAATTCATATCGTATGATTTATGCAAAGTTTGGGAAAATCTAGGATTTTTTGCTTTTCAAGTAGTTGGTATTTGGAATTATGTTTATGGTTTTGTAATTATGTTTATTGTGTTTTAAAATGATAAATTGTGTACTAAAAATCAATTATTTGGACTAATCTTTCTAGATTTTGTGTAGAATGTCTCTCAAATGGATTATTTTGGGATTTTTTGGTCTTACTCTCCCTCAAGATTATTTTTTAGAAGCCTCATTTTGTCAAAGAAATTACTACAGACCTTTTGTCTGAAATAATTCTTCCAACAAAATTTTTCCTATGAATCTTTGGCCTTAGGAGAGTTTTGATCATATGCATTTTTTCTAAAACAAAATTCTTGATGGATATGCTCTTTTCACCCCCCTAGTTTACCCTTTAAAATTCCCTGAAGTGACTCTTAGGTGTATGAAATTACCCTTCAATAATTATGGAAAGAACCTTCAACATTTTTTGAAATTTCCCTTCAACCTTTAACCTTTAAGAAAATTTTGTCTCAAAGTATACCCTTCGAATTCCTTCCACCTATCCTTTGGGACCCTTCCAATGCACCATCCAACCTTTTTTGAATTGACCATTTACCTCCTTAACCATGTTTTTGGGGCACACGCCCTTCAAATTTTCATAGCCTACCCTCCAAGCTTTCTAGGGGTGTTCTTTAGAAGATTTGTTGCAACTTTTTTTCCCCTCCACCATTTCCTTTGGGACTTTTATTTTGTACTTTTTCCAATAACCACAAGAATTTTGTCCAAGTTAAGAACCCCTGAGTAATCCCTTTAGGACCTTTCTAAAAGGACCTTATGCCCTAAGCCACCCCCTTCAAACTTATTTTTTTGAACATTTTTGTTCTGATGTATAATCTCTGAAAGAGTTCCTCCAAAGGGCACCTATCTTATTGGATCTTTGTCTTAAAATCCATGTTCCCATTTTTAAATTGGCCACATGTCCTTTAGATATTATGAAAAGGATCTCTTGGCCTTCTTTATAAAGTGTCTAAGTTCCCCTTTTGACCTACCCTTGGAGACATCTATCTCGAGGCCTTTTTTTGGCCATTTCCATCAGAATTTTATTTTAGAACATTAGTCTGATTCAAAAACCCCAAAATAATTCCTCTAAAGGGTACCTACCCTTAGGAATTCTTGAACCTACCCTCAAAGTTAAAGGCACATACCATTTGGGACCTTTGAAGTGACCCTTAGAGGTAGGAAAGTGCCCTTTAGAGATTAAAGGTCCTATTTAGCCCTCTAAAATACCCTTTAGGATTTTAAAAGTGCCCTTTGATATTTATGGAGTATACCCTTTAGGACTTATATCATGAACAAAAATTCCCTACGAAGTGGACCCTTTAAATCAAAACTACCCTTTAAAAATTTTGAAAATACCCTTTAACCATGAAATAGCCCTTTGAAAGAATCCCTTTAGAAATTTTGCTCAAGGTCCTTCAGAACAATGGCTACAGACATTTTATTTGAAATAATTCCTCTAAAGTAATTATCTTCTAATTGATCTAAAAGCACCCTCCAAATATTATACCTTTAAAAGTGATTTGTTATGAAAAATACTATGTACATTAATAAAGTGTTTTATTACGAGGGACACTATTGATATTAATGTCATACTTAGTCAAAGATGGAGTATTTCCTATTTGATAAATACTAATGACCCCCACCAACCCAAGACTAATAAATTTGAAAAGTGAAAATTGCATATTTAATATCACACAAGTTGGTATTCAATGAAAGATCTTATATAGATTATTTTCAAATATTAGAGTCATCATTTGCATTCAATCTATCTTGTAATTGAAGTATCCTCATCTTTCAACAATAATCAGGAGCCTTAGTTTCTATTTCAAAGAACATACATTAAATAGTAATCAAGCTAAAGCTAAGTTGATCACATTGGTATATAAGCATACATAGCACATAGCATGTTGAACAAGATACAAGCACAAGTTCATATCCATGGATTCCTCATCAATATCATCCTGAGGTACTAATCCCCCTTTTGAATTTTCCATCAAAGACTCCATAGAATTAAAGACACTATCTTTAATGTAGAAGTATTTGAAACTAAGTATCAAAATTACTCTCAACTTTGGGATGCATTCAATTCAGTTTATATGTTTTCAATAGGTGATGATATGGTACTATTAGAGAGTTTGTTCATTCAATAATTATTAGAATATAAGCACCAGAGGTTACACTTCACTGTGGCAAAGCTAGAGTTTATGTCATGTATAGATTTTCTTAGAGATTTATTTTTTTTTAGAAAAATATCACAAGATGTTTACCTCTGACACTCCCATGATGACACAGTGGTCGTGTGTATATCCAAGAGTGAATTCAAAAGGTGTGTATCTCTAAACATCCTAGATGCATATTATGATAAGCATACCTAGGTTTGATTTAAGGAGGAAACCATAATCACAAAGGTAATCTCATCGTGATTATTCCCAGGATAGACCATCCCCTAGCAAGGAAGGAAGCCAAAGGGAACCATCCCAATAGAAAAATTTAAAATGGGAGTGTGAATATGTATGTATTTTATCAATTGATTATATGGGATGTTGTGCACCCATTTCATGAATCTAGACTGGGTACCTCTACTGTATATGATGTTATCACATGATGTGGCTTATGCCTTGGTGGATTATACCTTGGGGGAGGTGATCAGACTTAGTTTAAGAGAATAATTTTTTCACAAAGACAAACATCTCACCCCCACAAGAGACTTCTTTATGATGTCATATTTAGTCAATGTAGCAATGAGGACATGTTATAAAGACCTAGGCAATATATGGGCTCTAGCCATAGATTGTTTAAATAATAGAATATGTGACCATTATTAGTTTATGCACATATATGCTTATCAAAAGCACATGGTTATAATTTGTGAGGATTTATATCCATAAGCGTGTCAAGCCATTTATGGTTCCCTTATGCCTTGCATTGGATAAAATATTTTGAATAATTTGATTGGAAAGGGTGACTACTTATTATACCTAAACTTTACAATTATTTTGATTTGGGGATACAAGGTGGAGCCCCTATGTCTCCCCAAGTATGTTTTTGATAAGATATAAAAGTAATAAATCACTTTCTTGTTATGGAACAACACTGAAGAGGACTTGGATAGATAGAATAAAACCTTCTTTTTTGGGAGCCTTATTACAATTGACAGGATATCATACATCATGAGGAAACATCTTGATGATGTTTTAATAAAGCAGAATCGATATGGTTTCCCTGTGATGCCATAGAGAGATTGGGGCTCCCATGGGTGTATCCAAGAGCATATTCATGTGTTCAACATCCACTACTACCATCAACCATATTGCTATGACTTATTTTTCTTGAATGTTGCATCAAATAAAGAAGTGTTGGAGTGAGAAAAGATTGTTGGTTTATAGGAAGATCATTTAATGATGATCAAAGAAGAGCCCAACATATCTACTAGAGAATTGTATAGTCGAAGAGCCATTTTTAAAGGGTGGAAGCATTCATACTTCTAGAGTAGGGAGTCTAATGAATAGGAGGCTTCTTCATCTCAAGGACTTCCTTTGAAGTTGAAATTGAAGATAGTCAAGAAAGAGCCTAGGTTCTTGAAATCTAGTGTGCAAAGGGGAGGATCTAGAGGATATCATATCATTCTAGAATAAAATGAAGAAGATATACCCATTTCTAGTGCTAACCAAGCCCTTATAACTACCCATAGTGTTTCTAATGTTTTAAATATTCGGATAGCCACTACATAAGCAATAGTCTCTTCCTCTCATGATTATTCTATTTAGGGAATTACCCCCTTAGGGTTACACCAGGAAACCAAGGACTCCTATAGGCATCCCAATAATTCAAACATCTCAAGGCTTGCCCATTCTACCTCCTAGCTTGTATCAATCACAAAGAGATGAATTAATCATCAAGGACTTAGTGGATGATTCAGATGAGGAGGTTGAATTAGAAGAAGCCAAAGCTCTAAGTCTTCAAGGGACACCCATTGAACTCCAACTTCAAAGTACTCAAGCCTTTCCCACTTTTTCCTTAGTCTCAATTTCCATTGTTGATATATATGTTTCTTCTATAGAAGTTCCCTCTACCTCATCCATTCCTTCCATTGATCTCTCCACCATCACCACTACATATTTTCCCATAGCCATTCCCTCTATGCCTACTAGTAATTCTACTATGAGGCTTCGAAAGAAGAAAAATACATTCAATAAGATACAGACCACCTTATCTACCCCCCAAATCCATGTCCAATCAACCCAACTCTCCTTTCCACTCCCCACTTCCACTTCTATAGAGGAAATTGTAGTAAGCACAAATAGGGGAAGGAAGGAAAAACCCCATGTAGTTATAGTCTATCCACTTCCTCAATTTTGAGGTGTGGACTAGTCTAAAATCATATGGCCTTCCTTGGATGATGTCTTGACTAGGCCCAACAAGAGGTAGAAGGAGGAAGGGGAGGTAGAATAAGAAATTATTGTCACTATTGATGAAGCACCTCATAATATTTCACCTTGGGCTATAGATTTGAGGGGTCAAATGCCTAATTATAAGGTCACTAATATCCCCTCTATGTCTAACTTATTTTACCCCCCAACTGGTTCCATCTAAAGAGTGAAGAAAATAAAATCGAAAGATGACTAGGTGCTAGCATCATTCTTGAGGAGTGATAGCTACTATTCTCCCTACCCAGGAGACAAAATAGGAAACCATGTGAGCCTTTATATGAATAAAACCTTTAGGACTTGGCCCAAGCCCATAAGGATGAAGTAGTATCCATCCATGAAGGCATAGAGATAGCATTCCAAGATCTTGAGGAAGAAGCATAGGAACTACAAACACAAATTGAGTAGCTAAAGGAGCAATAAAACACAATGCACATTCCTGTGAGCATTAAAACTAAGGTAGGGGATGCACCTTCCAAATGCTATAATTCTATTGAAACCATGGAATTAATGAAGGTAGAGATAGATAATTTCATAGAACAAGCCAACCAACTTTATATCTCTCTCACCCAAGACAATACTTGGCTTAAGATGCTAGTTTCCTATATAGGCAACTCATTATATAACCATTTGGATCTTATGACTACATTTGAGGCATCCAATTCCCTATAATTGATAGTCATTAAACATGAAGAGGACAAGGAGTGTTGAAATGTAGATGTAGCCTTAAAAATCGAGTCTCAAGGTCATGAGACCCAACTATTTCAAATTTTGAGTGAATTGAAGTTATCTAAAGCAAGGGATTCTAAGGGAAAGTTGATTAGTAGAATCAATTTTGACAAGATTATCCAGGAAGCCATTGACAATATCAAAAAAAGTATATAAGGATTGAAAGTGGAGAGAATAGAAGCAAATTTAATAAGGGTCAGAAGGAAGGTGATTGAGGTGGAAATTTTTTGGAGCAAGCTCCATGTGACCAAGGATGAACATGCAAAACTTCTTGGACAAACTAAAATACTCCACCAACCTTCACTGCTTAACTTAGACATCATTCATCAATAGCATGAGGTAGCATAAAAATTTTAAAAGGAGAATTAAGTGAAGAAAAAGCAAGCTTCTAGTAGTGGTAATACACCATCAACTTCTATTCTAACTTTAACTCCAAAAAAATCCCATGCAACACTTTGAACCAGGTAGCCTTAGATTTTGCATGTGTTATTCTTGATATATATATATATATATATATATATATATATATATATATATATATATATATATATATATATGTATATATATATATGTATATATATATATGTATATTTATATATACATATATATATATATACATATATATACATATACATATACACATATATATACATATACATATATATATACATATATATACATATACATATATATACATACATACATATATATATATACATATATATATATACATATATATATATATATATGCCACCAGGAATAGCACATTCAAAAGTTAAGGCTACATGGTTCAGAGTGTTGCATGGGATTTTTTTGGAGTTAAAGTTAGAATAGAAACTGATGGTGTATTACCACTACTAGAAGCTTGCTTTTTATTCACTTAATTTTCCTTGTAAAATTTTTATGCTACCTCATGCTACTGATGAATGATGTCTAATTTAAGATATATATATATATATCTTATAAATTAGATAATTCTTTATAACATATTGAATTTGTATTTTATTTAACATACACATGTATTCTTTTGTAAAGTCAATTTGACTATTCATATCTTTTAAGCTTAAATAATTTTGACCATAGTTAGAACTGCATGTTCAAACTGCCACATGTAATAAACATGCATAGACTTGGAGGATGAGGTGACCCCTCTCCAAGCTCTATAAATACTATTGTATCACCGATTTTAATTTTTGGAGTTAGATAATTTTATAATATAAAATTAATAAGCCTTTTGGTCATCAATAAAAGTATTTTGAGTATTTTCTATCTAATGTGTTATTAGTTGTTACTTTCTATGGTTGTTTATTTCAATAAATCTTTAGTGTACTAATGTTTTGAATATATTCTTAATTATTTTGATTAATGTGTTAATATTAGATTTGAAATAAATATTTAACATTGGTAAATGTGTTAATTGAGATAGTTAAGCCATATTGAAATATTCTTTTGGGTGTGTATTTTTATTTTCTTGGTGCAGTTTTCTAAGTGTGTGTTATCACTGCCTTAAATAATCTATTAGCCTGAGCCATAATCTCCTAATTGAAGGGTGTGAAATAGCTAACCTAATAGGATAAACCTTTGTATAAGGATATTATAATTCCTATAACCCCATTCCCTTAGACTCTTTAGTTGTGTCTAGTTGCTTTTGAGCATTTTCTGCCAGTAGTAGGCACCAATTTTGAGAAAACACAGGTCCATCTAGAAACTAACTAGGAAAGCAACTCCTAAGACTCAAAAGTATGTATTTATTGCCCTAACTTACCCTCATTTTTGTGTTTTTTTATTGATAACTACCCATTTTATAATAAAAACTAACCACCCATCCAACTCGCATAGGAATTCACTTCATTAGGAAACCACATCTCCATCCAAAAAACCCTTGTTAACAACCTACATACTTTGAAAACTATTCCATCGATAGGTTATAAGAGACCATATACCTATAAATCATGCCTTGGATTATATTATACCTCCATTGATATCCTAAAATTTTATAGGTTACCTCATTATGGTTGTGGTGTGCATAAAAACTACATCAACAGTTTCATTGGTGCTAGGAGGGCCCAATTTCTTCCTAATAATAGAGGTTAGTCCTTGTGTAGAGCTATACTAGAGTCACCCAAGAGAGTAATCAAATACAATTCTTAAGTTGGGTTATTAGTATCACCCTTAACAAGCCATAGGAGACCTAGAGTTGTACCAATTACCCTAGTTCAGAATAATCCACCTTTACTAAGGCAACCTTCCCCCGTAAGGAACCCTTTGATTATTAATCAACTAATGGCTCAAAAATATCCTTGGTTAGTTGGATATACCATTTAAATCTTAGGATACGTGCATGATTTACCTTAGAACCCTAAAAAATATCTACCATCCTTATCCCCTTCTAGACCAAGGACCATAAAAGAGCACATTAAATCTGTTAAAGCTACTTTGAGATTAATGAATGTAGTTGATGAAGATGTTGCATATTAGTTATTTCCTTTCAATTTAATGGATTATACTTATGATTGGTATTTAAACCTAATTGAAAACTCTATTACCAATTGGGAATATTTTCAAACCACTTTTTGTTGTGCAGTTTGGGCAGGTCACCAACCCATGACTAGTGTATCAACACTTCACTAGTATGAAGAAGGAGCCTAATGAGCCTATCCACACTTTTAATGCATGATGTTAGAATATTTACAATTATTTGACCTTGAGTTATATACTATAACTAGTATTAGCACTAGAGATGTACAAAAATGCCTTAGATCCTATTACCATCATGTTCTTAAGAAGGGCACTTATTGCCACTACTTAAGAGTTAGCATTCAAAGAAGCCTTTAACATCAAAAAAAAACTCAATATAAAAATTCTTGGGGTAATTAACAATGGGATACTAGTGTTTAATCCAATACCACATGTAAAACAAAATGTTCCTACCTAAAATCAAAATCAACTATACACACTACCTCCATTGACATAAATAACATAGTTGAATTTTAGATATTTGAATAGCCATGTGATAAGGGGTAGTTACTAACCAAACCAGAAAACAACTACACTCCATATGTATATTATACAATGTAAAAATTCCATTAAAGTTGAATTGGATTCTATCCAAAAGATATTTTAGAAGCTGAGTAATGATTTTCTAAACATGCAACAAAAAATGAGCAATACCAATACCCAAATGGTCAACTAGAACACCAATTTCCCAAGATATAATAGGCCATTAAACAAACCTACAAATAATGTATAATAATATGGATAACTCCTAGATATCAACATCATAGAAACAACTCTCCAAAATTGGTACAAGATACATAATACACCCTAGCATGGTGAGCTTAACTATGTAAACTTCTATACCATGTTTGACATGTTGTAAAAGGAAGTGACTAGGTAGGATCAAATGAATAATCCACCATAATCTCATCAAGACCTAGGATCTACTAGCACAACAATGTTCTTCAAAACTCATAAATTCCCCTTTTCAGGAAAATATGACAATGAACTAGAGGATAATTTAGAATAAGTTCATACTTTCCAGTAGTTCTAAAGAGGTGCATATAATTTAAGTAACAAGCATATTTTGACCATATCAACCCCTCTAAACACCACAATAATTCCACATAATCACATAGTAGATAACAATCCACACCCTCTAAAAGGGAATGATCCACTACCAAGCAAGGAAGAATCAAACAAGTCTGGAGGATACAACATCATGGAGGATATAAAGAAAATCAAGGAAAATATCACACTTCATGAGTTAGACCAAATCATTAAATAGAAGGAGATTATATATAAGTATATTACTAGGAAGGACCCTATATAAAAAGTTACGATAGCTTCAGATAGAATAAAAGAAGCAAAAGTGGTTGATGCCAATGTCATCTACAAGAGTAAACTTGAGGTACCACCATTCTTGCTAACCATCAGAGCATTTGATAAGAACATTCATAATTGTTTCATTGAGTTTGGAGCATCTACCATATTCATGCCTACTTTGATATGTAAAAATCTTGGTCTTGATCCTAGACCTTTAAAAATACTAGTTTCTCAACTAGATAAGATGATGGTTCTAATAGTGGGAGAACTAAATAATGTGTACATTCAAGTGGCATTAAAGCCTAGAGTCTAGATGACCATCAACATCCTGTTAGTAGACATACCAAAAGGCTATGGATTATTAATGAGTAGATATTGGTCCAAAATTCTTAATGGATATCTTTCTACAGATTTTTTACACATTTGCATGCTATAGATAGGTGTTGCAAATTATATATGAATTGATAGAGAGCCTAGGATGAAATATCCCATCACTAAATATAATGTCAATAATGAAGAGGTAAAGTATAATTTTCCTTCATTGGGCATCTATACTTTTACTACTAATGATTTAGCATAGAACCTAGAGCCTAAAGGTTTAGATCAGTTATGGATAATATATTTTGATGGAGCCAAGTCCAAACAAGGATCAAGTGTGGGAATTGAGATAATCAATCCTCAAGGAAAGAAGTTCTTAGTTACTTATAGATTGCAATTAACCTATAATAACAATATATTTGAGCATGAGGCTTAAATCTTAGGGCTATATTTTCATTAAAAACAACATAAAGTAGATAAAGGTATTTAGGGTCTCAGAACTAGTAATCCACCAGATAAGAAACAAATACCAATGTAAAATATCTTATTTGAAGAGGTATAAGCATAGAGCATGGGATTTAATTGAAATATTTGAAGTTTTAAATATAGTAGCACTCTTGAAAGAGAAAAATTAGGCCACTGATTCACTAGTTTCCACTGCTGCCAACCTCAAACCATTATAAGAATCTAAGGTAAATATTTTTTATTAAACTAATTCCCTATCCTTCCATTCCAGATAATGTATAAAATTTTCAAGTCTTCAATGATGATCAATATATTATATATTTCTTAACTAATTTAGGGTATTTTAAGTCCCAAATCATAGATGACAATGATATCAATCGCCTTTGTCAACAAGATACAAATAAAGAGGGAATTTTCTAGCTTAAGGAAAATTAGATACCAACTAGTTTAGTCTCCCTATAAAGTTTGTTTTACTTGGATTCCCAGACATAGTAGCTCAAGTAGCCTAAGGTAAATGAATCAAATTTCAATAAGGAAAATATAGGAGATGAACATAATCCATGTTATGTTAATATTAGTCTTAGTTCTACCTCTAAGGAAAGATAGTGAATGAAGGATTTGATTCTCAATATAGAGATGTCATCTCCTGGATGTATGAGGACTTGAGAGTATATGACCCCCAAGTCATCACCCACACCATTCTCCTTAAAAAATATCATAAACCATTTAAATAGGGGCAAAGACTCATGAATCCCATCCTAGAGCCCATTATTCATAGGGAAGTGGAGAAGTTATTGAGCACCAAATTATTTTCCCCATATGGCATTCCACCTAGGTGGCCAATCTGGTCCTAGTAAGGAATAATAGTAAAAAAAGAACTAAAATAATTCTTTGGAAATATCAACTTTGTCAAGAAGTTTATCTCAGAGTTCACAGAGATCATCAAAACTCTAAATGCAATGCTCAAGCAAGATGATAAAATATAATAGACATCTAAATCCAATAAGTCTTTCTAGGACATCAAAGATGGAATATCACAAGCCTTGGTATTGATTAGTATATACTTTACAAAATATTTATATCTATATTCCTTTGCTTCCAAACATAGCATCATTTTTGTGATCACACAAAAGAAGGGTGAGATAGAATACCTCATTGCCTTCATGAGTATAAATCTGAAACATGTAGAACTCAAATACTTCATAATTAACAAGTAGATATTTCCCCTTCATAAAGTAGTGAAGAAATTCAAACATTAAATTTTGAGGAATAAAACCATTATTTTTGTCCTAGACCCTACTATTAAGCTCACCCTTTCATAGAATGAGCTAGAGGAACACCAAGGGAAGTGGATGTCAAAAATCTAGGAGTTTGACATAGAGATCAAGCCTATGAATATCATCAGAGGATAAGGAATTATTCATCTCATAATTAAGCCTAACCCATGAATCACCATTTAAGAGGTATGCCAAGCACAAGTTCATAAAGGTGAGTGGTATACTGGCATAGTCTAGTACTTACTTATAAGAACCTGTCCCCTAGAACATAATAGAAAAAAAGAGAAGAACTTTGAGGCTCAGGGATTCTCATTTCATGATCAAAAATGGAATTATCTCTAGAAGAAACTATGAAAGGATATATCTTATATGTGTGTCTATAGAAGAGGCCAAAGAGATTCTAGAAAATTTACATCAAAAGATAGGTAGTGGCCACCCTACTAGGAATACCATAGCCCATAAAATTTTAAGGTTGGGCTATTATTGGCCATCCATTTTAAAGGGTGCTCATATACATGCCATAACTTTCCACTAATATCAAACATTGGCCAAAATAGAAGTTCATGCAGCCATGCCTTTACATCCAATTGTTAAGGGAAAGGCATTTTCATAGTGGGGCTTGGACTTTATTGGTGTAATCAATCCAAATTCTTCTATAGTCCATAATTTTATTCTAATAGCTACATATTATTATATCAGGTGGATAGAAGTAGTTTCCATAAAGAATAGTAGAGCATATGATATGATTCACTTTTTGGAGGAACACATTACTACTAGATTTCATACACCCATCTCTCTAGTATGTGATAATGGACAAGATTTTATATTAGCAAAATTCACAGAATGGGCACATGATAATCAAATTATAATTAGGTCAACTTCTAACCACTACCCTCAGGGGAATGGACTAGCTAAGTCAATAAATAAAAACTTGATTTAGGTAATCAAGAAGTTAGTAGGAGACAAGCCTAGAGACTAGCACAATTTACTAAAGTACACTCTTTGGGTGGATTAGATGAGATAAAATCAAGCCTTAAAAGCTTCATCTTACCTAATTATGTATGGACGTAGATCAATTTTTATTATCACATTAAAGTTGCCTACTTATGAGTTTAGACAAGACTATATGGATCTCAATGACAAAGTGGAGTCAAGAATCCTTGATATAATATAAATGGAGGATTCAAGAACATAAGATCTATATAAATTCAGCAAACACTAGGATGTAGTTAAAAGGTGGTTCGATAAAAGAGTAAAAGTTAAAGCATTCAAGATTTTAGATCTATTGTTATTATGTGATAAATCCCATGAAAAAAAGGACATCATGACAAGTTTACCCCATTATGGATTAGACCATATCAGATTTTAGAGATCATGGGAAATAATTCATTTCATCTAAAAGACCTCTTAGGTAATGAGCTGACATATCCAATCAATGGATAGTTCCTGAAACACTACTTTAGATTTGCCCCATCCCTAGATATTACTGATTGAGAGGATTTACATAAGCTTGGACATAGGATTAGATTATATTTATATATTAGTTATTTTCCATGTTTTCTAGAATAGATTTAAATATTTTCTTAGATTAATATTTCCTACATTTGGTATTTTGCTTTATAGAGTAGTTCTTTGATTTATAGATTAGTTATGTTTTTAAATTTTCTATGATTACTAGGATTGTGTTCATTCTAGTTATTACAAAAATTAGTTCAATTGAACTGGAAAATTATGAAATGGGGGGTTAATTAAAATTCTAACACATTTGTAGACTGGCATATAGTTTGGAAATATTTCTATGTTTTGAGTCCTTTAGGATAAAGGTGAGAAATCAGAGGATGGTGTCATAATTAAATACTTTTGTCAGGTATGTGGAATATGCTCTCATATTATTCATTCAAATTTAGAAAGTTTTCATGTTTCTTTGGATCAAATGTACTTATCAAGATAACACCTATTGGAAATGATAATTATAGGTCTAGACTTGGCTGATAGGGACATTCTATTAGTGGTTTGTTTTCTAATTATACCATCACACTGGGTTTCGTTCTCTCTCTTTTCCATTGATCCAAATTCAAGAGGATAAAAATATAAAAAAATAGAATCAATGAGTCCCCAAAATCAAAATAAAATATAAAGAAAGAAAAGGATCACATGATGAAATAAGGTCAATGTAACATGCATCATGGTTAAGAAAGGCAATGGAAGGAGAAGAGAAAGAGCCCAAGGTATCTCTATTGAGGCTATGGATGCTTGATTAGCATCAAAGTAATGCATGAGCTCCCTTTGTTTTAGTGATGTTATGGATACTAGAGCAAAACCTACAACCTCATCAAAACCTCAGAAGACTCATCATAGTAAGGGGTAAATTAATTACACACTTAACACACATAGACCCAAGAAATTCAAAGGAAAGTTTGTTATATGAATTAACTCAAGAGTCTCTTCCATATTTAAAATTTAAGTATTTTTCCTGTGACACACTTCATGAATGATTTAAGATTGCAAAACCAAAGTTTTGGGTCCTTTAATACTCAAGAGTATTCCCCTGTAAGTCACCATTTTTTGTACCCAACACCCTCCCCCCTCTTTTTCTAAAATTAAATGGGGACCCACCTTGTTTTAGAATTTGATCTCAATGAGGAATTCATATTATATGATTTACATAAAGTTTGGAAAAATCTAGACATTTTTGCTTTTTGGATGGTTGGTATTTGAAAATATGTTTATGGTTTCAACATTATGTTTATTATGTTTTATGAGGCTAACTTGTGTACTATAGATCAATTATTCAAACTATTCCTTTCATCTTTTATGTATAATGTCTCTCAGATGGATTGTTTCAATAATTTTTGGTCTTACTCCCCCTCAGGCTTATTCTTTTAGAAGCCTCATTTTGTCAAACAAATTTCTATGGACCTTTTGTCTAAAACAATTTTACTAACGAAATTCAACCTACGGATCTTTAGCCTTAGGAGAGTTTGGATCATATGTATTTCTCTAAAACAAAATTCCCAATGGATATGTTCCTTTGACCCCCCCCCCCCAAGTTTGACCTTCAAAATTCCTTGGAGTGACCCTTAGGTGTACAAAAGTACCCTTCAAGAATTGTGGAAAGACCATTCATCTTTTTTTGGAATTTCCCTTCAAAACTTTCAAAATTCCCTTCCCACCTTGCCACCTACCCTTTAGCCTTCACGAAGTAGACCCTTCAGAATTTTTTTTAATCGAAGTAAACCCTTTGGTTTCCTTCCACCTACCCTTAGAGAACCTTCCAATTCACCCTTCGGCCTTTTAAAAATTGTCCATTTACCCCCTTCACCATATTTTTAGGGCACATTCCCTTCAAATTTTCCTAGCCTACCTTCCAAGCTTTCTGGGGGGGTCCTTCAGAAGAATTTTCATGGCTTTTTTTCCACTCCACCTTTTCCTTTAGGACTTTTGTTCCATACCTTTACCAATAGCCATGGAAATTTTGTATAAAGTAAGATCCCTCGAGTAAACCCTTTGGGACCTTTATAAAAGGACCTTATGCCCTAAGCCACCCCCTTCAAACTTATTATTTTAGACCTTTTTATTTCCTTATAGAATCTCTAAAATAGTTCCTCCAAAGGGTACCTATCCTACCAGATCTTTGTCTTAAAATCCATATGACCTTTTTTAAAGTGTCCACATTCCCTCAAATCTTATGAAAATGACCTTTCAACCTTCTTTATAAAGTGTCCAAGTGCCCCTTTTGACCTACCCTTCGGTACTTCTTTCTTGAGGCCTTTTTTTTGGCCATTTCCTTTATACTTATTTTTGCAACATTTATTCAATGCAAAACCCCCAAAATAGTTCCTCTAAAGGGTACCTACCCTTAAAAATTCCTAAACCTACCCCCAAGTTAAAGGCACATACCTTTCAAGACCTTTGAAGTGACCCTTAATAGTACAAAAGTGCCCTTCAAAGATAAAATGTGACCTTCAGCCCTCCAAAATACCTTTCAAGATTTTAAAAGTTCCCTTCATCATTTATGGAGGAGACCCTTCAGGACTTTTGTCATGAATAAAAACTCCCTATGAAGTGGACCCTTCAAATCAAAACTACCCTTCAAAAAGTCTGGAAGTAGCCTTTAACCATGAAATATCCCTTCAAAGGAATCCCTTCAAAAAATTTACTCAAGGTCCTTTGAAATAATGGCCAAATACATTTTATCAAAAATAACTCCTCTAAAGGAATTATCCACTAACATTGATCTAAAATCACCCTTCAGATATTATATCTTTAAAAGTGTTTTATTACAAAAAATATTATGGAAATTAATAAAGTGTTTTATTACAAGGGACACTATTGATATTAATGTCATACTTAGTAAAATATGGAATATTTCCTATTTGATAAATACTAATGACCCCCACCAACCCAAGATTAACAAATTTGAAAAGTGAACATTGCATATTTAATATCACGTGAACTGGTATTCAATGCAAAATATTATATAGATGATCACATCAATTGGAGTAATAATTTTTATTTAAGTTATCTTGAAATTGAATTATCCTCATCTCCCAAAAATAATTAAGAGCCTTAGTTTATATTTTTAAGAAGATATAGTGAATAGTAATCAAGCTAGAGCTGAGTTGATCATGATGGTATATATGCATACACAACATGTAACACATTAAACAAGATACAAAAATGAGCACATATCCATGGCTTCCTCATCAAGATCATCCTGAGGGACTAATCCCCCTTTTGTACTTTCCATCAAAGACTCCACAAAATTTAAAGACACTATCTTCAATATAGAATTATTTAAAATTAAATATCAACATTGATCTCAACCTTGGGATGCAGTCGATTTAGCTGATATGTTTTCAGTAGATGATGAGACAATACTATTAGAGAGGTTATTAATTCAAGAATTATTATAATATAAGTTATATAGGTTACACTTTTATATGGCAAAGCTAGAGGTCATGCCATGTATTAATTTTCTCAGATATTTATTCTTTTCTAGAAAAATATCACAAAACACCTCTTACACTCTCATGACAACATAGTGGTCATGTGTATATCAGGGAGTGACTTCCAAAGGTATCTATCTTTAATCATCTCATACATTTCTTATGACAAGCATACTTTAGTATAATTTGAGGAAACCATAATCACAAAGGCACTCTCATCATGGTTGCTCCCAAGCTAGACTATCTTTTGGTAAGGAATGAAGCCAAAAGGAGCAATCCCAATAGAAAAATTAAGAATAAGAGTGAGAATAGGTTTGGCTTTGATCAATTGATTGTATGGGATGTCACATCCATTTTTTTAATCTAGACTGGGTGCCTCTACTGTATATGATGTTATCACATGATGCAACTTATATTTTGGGGGAGGTGATTAGCTTTAGGCTAAGATAGCCAATTAGACAAAAATACAAATGTCACCCCCACAATGGAATTATTTATTATTTTTTACTTAGTTAATGAAGTAATGGGGACATATTATAAAGACCTAGGCAATCTATGGGCTCTGGCCATAGATTGTATAGAGAATAGAATATGTGACCATTATCAGTTTATGGACATATATGCTTATAAGAAGCACATGGTTAAAATTTGTGAGGATGTTTATCCATAGGTGTGGAAATCCATTAATGGCTCCCCCATGCCTCATATTAGAGAAAACATTTTGAACAATTTGATGACAAAGGGTGATTACTTCCTATACCTAGAATTTATAGTCATTTTGATCTGGAGAAACAAGGTGGAGTCCTTATGTCTCCCCACGTACATTCTTGATAAGCTAACAAAGGAGGAAATTGATTTCCAATTATAAAACAACACTAAAGATGACTTTTCTAGACAAAAGAAAGAATTATTTTTTGGGAGCCTTGTTACAATCGATAGGGTAACATACACTATGAGGAAATATCTTGATGATATTATAATAAATCAAAATTGATATGGTTTCCCTACAATTCCATAGAGAGATTAGGACCCCCATGGGTGTATCCAAGAGAACATTCATGGGTTAAATATCCCCTACTACCATCATCTATATTACTATGACTTCCTCTTCTTGAATTCTATATTGGATGAAGAAGTGTTAGAGTGAACAAAGATTAGTGGTTTATAAGAAAATCATTTAAGGATGATCCAAGAAGAGCCCAACATTTATACTAGATAATTGGATAGTTGAAGATCCATTTTCAAAGGGTGTAAGCATTCAGACTTCCTAATTAGGTAGTCTCACATATATGAGGCTTTCTTGTCTCAAGGACTTTGCTTGAAGTTAAAATTAAATACAATCAAGAAAGAGGTCAGGTTCTTAGATTCTAGTGTGTAAAGGCAAGGATCCATAGAATATCTTATTAGTTTGGAATCTAATGAAGAGGATAGACCTATTTTTAGCACCAGCTAGGCCCCTATTACTACCCCTAGTGTTTCTAATGTTTTAACTATTGGGGTAGCCACCACACTAGTAGTAATGTCTTCCTCTAATGATTCTCCCATTTAGGGAAGGATCCCCTTGGTTTACACCAAGAAACCAAGGACTCCTACAGGCAACCCCATAATGCAAACATCTCAAGGCTTTCCCATTCTACCTCACAACTTACAACAATCACAAAGTGATGAAGTAATCATCAAGGACTTGGTGGATGATTTATATGAGGAGGTTAAATTAGAGGAAGCCATGGCTCTAAGTCTTCAAGGGATCCCCATTAAAATCCAAATTCAAGGTACTCAAGCCTTTCCCACTTTCTCCTTAGCCTTAATTTTTATTATTGATACATTTATTTATTTTATAGAAGTTCCCTCTACCTCATCAATTCCTTTCATTGATCCCTTCATCATCACCACTACATTTTTTCCCATGGTTATTCCCTTTGTGCCTATTGGTAATTTTACTATGAGGATTCACAAGAAGAATAAGTCATCTAAGAAGGTATAGACTACCTTAGTTACCCCTAACTCCATGTCCAATCAGCCCAACTCTCCCTTTCATTCCCCACTTCCACTTCTATAGAGGAAACTATGGTAAGCACAAGTAGGGGAAGGAAGGCAAAACCTTATGTAGTTATAGTCAATCCACTTCCTTAATTTGGATGAGTGGATTGGTCCAAAATCATATGGCATTCCTTGCCTAATGTCTTGATCAGGCCCATCAAGAGGTAGAAGAGGGAGGAAGGGGAGGTGGTATAGGAAATTATTGTCACTACTACTGAAGCACCTCATAATATTCTACTTTGGGTTATGGATTTGAGGGGTCAAATGCCTACTTATAAGGTCACTAATTTTCCCTCTGTGTCTACCTTATTTGACCTCCTAATTGGTTTCATTCAAAGAGTGAAGAAAATAAAATTGGAGGATGACCAGGGTGCTAGCATCACTCTTGAGGAGTGATATCCAGTATTTTCCCTAACTAGGAGATACAATAGGCAACTGAGTGAGCTCATATATGAAGAAAACCTTTCAAACCTATCCTAAACCCATAAGGATTAAGTAGTAACCATCCATGAAGGCACAAATATATCACACTAAGAGCTTAAGGAAGAAGTGTAGGAGCTACAAGAAAAAATTGAGTAGTTAAAGGAGCAATCTAGCACAATGCACATTCCTACGAGGATTAGAACTAAGGTAAGGGAGGCGGTTTCCAAATAATATAATTTTCTTAAATCCATGTAATTAATTAAGGTAGATATGGAACCTCACATGAACTAAGCCAATCAACTTTATAAGTCTCTCACCCAAGATAGTACTCAACTTAAGATGCTAGTTACCTACACAAGAAACTCATTATACAACCATTTATATCTTATGACTATATTTGAGGCATCCAATGCCCTAAACTTGATAGTAATTAGACAAGAAGAATCCAAGGAGTGGTTAATGGTATTTATAGCCTTAAAACTAGAGTATCAAGATCATGAGACCCAAATCCTTCAAATTTTGAGCAAATTGAAGTTATCTAAAGCAATGGTTTCTATGGGAAAGTTGATCAGTATAATCAATTTTGATAAGATTGTCTAAGAAGACACTAACAATTTAAAATAAAGCATACAAGGGTTGATAGTGGAGAGAATACAATTAGAGTTAAGCAAGGTCAAAAGGAAGGTGATGAAGGTGGAAATTTTGAGGAGCAAGTTCTAGGCGACTAAGGATGAACATGCAAGACTCCTTGGAAAAACTAAATGACTCCATGGGCCTTCACTAATTAACTTAGACATCATTCATTAGTAGCATGAGGTAGCACATAAATTTTACAAGGAAAACAAAGTGAATAACAATAAATCTTTTTTTAGTGAAGATATACCATCAGCTTCTACTCTGATTTCAACTCCAACAAAATCCTGTGCAATACTCCAAACCCCACAAACTTAGCTTTTGCATGTGTTATTCCTAGAGGTATATATATGTATAGATATTCTTTGTAAATTAGATAATTATTTATAATATATTGACATTTTATTTTATTGAACATGCACATATTGCATTCTTTTTTAAAGTCAATTTGACTATTTATAGCTTTTAAGCTTAAATAATTTTGACAATAGTTAGAACTACATGTTCAAACTACCACATGTAACAAACATGCATAGACTTGGAGGATGAGGCACCTCCTCCCCAAGATCTATAAATACTATTATACCACCCACTTTAATTTTTGGATTTAGATAATTTTGGAATACAAAATCGACAATCCTTTTGGTCATCAAGTTAAGTATTTTGAGTATTTTTTGTCCAATGTTGTGTTGTTAGTTGTTACTTTCTATGGTTGTTTATTTCAATAACTCATTAGTGTACTAACATTGTGAATAAATTCTTAATTTTTTTTTATTAATGTGATAATATTAGATATTAAATAGCTATTGAAGAATGGTAAATGTGTTAATTGAAATAGTTAAGTCATATTGAAATTTTTTTTGGGTGTGTATTAATATTTTCTTGGTTTAGTTTTTTGAGTGTGTGTTATGGCTGCCTTAAATAATATTTTAGCCTAAGCTATAACATCCTAATTAAATGGTGTGAAATAGATACCCTAATAGGCACAACCTTTTTTTGATGCAATTGGACTTCCTACACGCTCATTTCCTTAGAATCTTTAGCCATGTCTAGTTTCTTGTGGGTATTTTCTGCCAGTAGTAGGCATTAGTTTTGAGAAAACATAGGTCTATCCAGAAACCAACTAGGAAAGCAACTCCTAAGACTCATAAGGATTTATTTTATTCCATACCTTACCCCCCCTTATGTTTTTTTTTATTGATAACTACCCATTTTAGAATAAAATCTAGCCACCCATCCAACTTGTATAAGAATTCACTTCATTAAGAAACCATACCTCCATCCAAAAACCCTTTATTATCAACCTTCACACTTTGTTTTATATTTCATTGATAGGTCATAAAATACCATGTACGTAAAAATCATGCCCTATAGTGGAGTTTTCCTCTATTAAGATCCTAAAATGTTAGAGGCTACCTCTTTATGACTATGGTGTGTATAAAAACCACATCAACACGTATGTACTTGATAAAGTGGCTAAGAAATAAATTTATTTCCAACTATGGTGGAACATAGAGGAGGACATAAATAGGTAAAATAAAATCACATTATTTAGCCACCATGTGGTTATTGGTAGGATGGTATATACAATGAGGAATCACTTCAAGGACATGTGTGGAAAAAGGAAGAGCTATCATTTTCCCATAGTCCCACATAGGGATTGGGATCCTCATGACATTATCCAAAAGCACATCTAAGGCCTTAACATCCCTTACCACCATGATAATTATGCTTATGAATTCTTTTTCATGAATTCACAAAATGATGAGGAGGTCTTGGAGAGATCAAGGGTTGTTGGTTTGAAGGAAGATCACTTGAGGGTGATCCAATAGGAACCTTAAATCTCTATGAGGGAATTAGATGGAATAATTCCACTCTATATAGGGTGGACCCATTTAGACTTTTGGAAAGGGAAAAAAACAAATAAATCTAAGGAGAAAGGAGATCCATCATAAGGACTCACATTAAATCTAAAGGCTATTAAAAAAGAACTTTGAGTGATTAAACATGATCCTAGGGGAGATCTAGGAGCCCCCATTAATCTAGATTCATCTGATGAGAAAGAGAAAGGAATAGAATAACTAGCTTCTAGTACCATTCAAGTTCCTATAGCTACTTCCTAGGAATAAGATTATACATCTTTAGGCATATCCATAGATGAAGTAGTAGTCTTAGTTAAACAATCCTCCTCCTTAGAACCATACACTAACATTTTCTATAAGAGTAAGCCTAGGACTCCCATAGGCAATCCTAAAGTTGAACAAACTCAAGGTTTGCCTATAGTTCCCCAATAAGTAAAATTGGTAGAGGAAGAATAATAAGACTCTGATGAAGAATTAGACTTAGATAAAGATAAGTATTTGAACCTTGAAGATGATAAAGGGAAAGCACCAACTATGGATGACACCAAACATACTTAGGTTTCTGAGACCACTTCCCTACTCTATGTTTCTATTCCCATTTTTGGTGTTATGTTTATATCATCTATTTTGAAAACTCTAAAAGTGTAAATTTCCTCTTCCACCTCTGATGATCCATTCACCACTTCCTCTTTCTTTCATTTCCCCTTACTCATCCCAAAGGTTAATAAGGATGATTCTACTATTTTTCCATATACTATCACCATTGATCCATTTTCCACCCCCATGCTATCGACCTCCATTATGGATACCTCCACTATTCCTTATATAAGTACCACTATTAGATAATTGAAAAGGAAGAGGACATATAGGAAGGTGGAAACAACCATGGTCACCCCATATCTTCATGTCCAATCCACCCAAATCAAACTCCCCATGCCATCCACCACTCCATCTCAAGAAACTATTTTCACTACTTTAAGCAAGGGTAAAAAGGTAAAGAAACAAATGGTCATAGTCCATCCACTCCCTTATTTTGGATGATTAGATAGGTCTAAAATTATCTAGAATTTCTTACCTAACACCACTATTAAATAAGTGAAGAAGTAATAAATAGATGAGGAAGATGAAGAAGATGTTGTGGTCATAAAATCAAAGGAGATAGGCATTAGTCAATTGAAAATTCCTCCATAAGATGTGTACTTAAGGGATAATACTTCACACATGCCCAGATTCAAAATCTTTGTTCTCCCCTTTATTACAACATTGTTTGATAAATCATTTGGAAGCATTCAGAGGGTGAGAAAGAGGAACCTATAAGATGATATGGGTAGATAATTGATTTTTGAGGAGAGGTAAGAGGTCTTCTCTTTGACAAAGAGGCATAATAGTAAATTAGGGAAATCCACCTATACTAAGGATTTAATATATCTAGTTGAGGCACAAAAGGATACCATGGTGGTAATCCATGAGGGTACAAAAGTGGCTAGACAAGAATTAAAGGCTGAACTAGAGCAATTGAAGGAAAACCAAAAGATTATACACATATTAGATAGCATTGAATATAAAGTTCAAGAAGAAAATTATAAATCTTATAACTCTTTAGAAGCATTAAAATTCATGTGGGATAAATTCACCCCACATGTCACCAAAACACATGAATTATTCAATTATTTTAAGGTTATTGTCAATAAATTGATAATGTTGATTGTTTATACATATAATAAGGTTTATAAACACTTAGACCTCATAACGCTCATAGAGGTATCAAATGACCTCAAATTGGTAGTCATTAGAATAGAAGAAGCTTAAGAATGGCTAAAAATAAAGGGATTTTCTACCTAAGTACCAAGAACATAAGACCCTGGTCCTTCAAATTTTGAATGATTTAAAATTATCCAAGGTAAAAGACTCTATAGGGAACTTGATCAGTAAGATTAACTTCAATCAACTCATTTAGGAGGTCTCACATAATTTCAAGAAAATTTTGTAGGGGTTGCCACTAGAGGACATAGAGGATAAGCTAAGCTTCAACAAAAAGGTCACTAAAGTTGAATTTTTGAAGATCAACTTCCATGTGATCAAGAAAAATCATGAAAGCTCCTAGGCCAAGTCATTAGAGTACATAAACCACCTCTTTTAAACATGGAGATCATTCGATAGTAGCATGATGTTTCTCTTAAGTGTTGGTAGGAGATAGAAGTGAAGAAGAAGTAAGCTCAAGTTGATACTTCTAGCTCCACATGAACAATAATAGTTTCCACATCAACTACCATATCCATAATTCCAACTAAGGTCCATAAAACCATTCAAACAACACAACCTTGAAATTTTAATATTTTTGACATGAACATTTTATAATGACACACACATATTTTATATATTTTTAGCTTTCTTATAAGTTTAAACCTTATTGTAAAGTTTCCTATTTCATATTTATACACATGCACACATTGCATGTTTTTTGTAAAGGCTAACTTAGTTATTATCAACTATAAGATAAATCTATACAATTTTGATCGCAGTTAGAACTCAATTTCTAACTATGACATGTAATGATTTTTTCATGAACTTGGAGGATGAGGTGACCCCTTACCCAAGTCTATTTAAACAATCATAATCCATAGTTGGTATTTACCAAAGAATTTATAATATACAGGAGCAAAGAAATTTATGTTTTCCACTCATGTTTTTGTGTATTTTCTTTCCATAGTTTGTGTAATTAGATTTTATTTATTTGGTTGCATTATTTAATAAACCTTAGTGTGCAAAATTTGTGAATGGGTTGTTGATTGTATTGATTGATATTCTAGTCTTAGATGTGTAAAAACTATTGAAATATTGGTAAATTCATTGATTATTTATAGTTGAATTGATTGATTCATAATTTTAAGTGTGTATAAGTGATTTATTTTTATATAGTTATTTGTGTGTGTGCAATAGCTACCTCAGATACTTCACTAGCCTGAGCCATAATCTCTTGATTAAGGGTGTGAAAAAACTACTATAAAAAGAGTAACCTTGGACTAAGGCCTTTGAGTTTCCTATATTAGTATCACCTTATACTTTTTAACCATGTCTGACTATGTTTATGCAAAATATTCTAGAAAGAGGCATAGGTTTTGAAAGAACTTGTCTACTTAGGAACTAGCCAAGGAAGTGATTCTTGAAAGCCATAGAGCCTTTCTTTTCTTCCTTGCCCTTCCATCCTTTTTGAGTTTATTTTAAGACCTACCCACTCTAGATTAGCAACCAATCATCCATCCAAATAATATATATTTTCACATCCTTTTTAAGAGACCATCCCTCCATCCAAAACCCTTATCAAAAACCTATATGCCTTACCTATTATTCCATAAATTGTTTGTTAAGACTACATACTTGCAACTCATGCCCTAGAATGGAGTTCACCTCCATTGAGATCCTAAAATGTTAGAGGATACATCATTATGAGATTGGTGTGGTAAAAACCCTCATCAACAAATTATTTATTAGATTCAAGGCATAGACCAACTTTACAAGACTCAAAATGAGCAAAGTTTTGTCATACCAAAGAGAGGGATAATGAAAAAAATCATTTTTAGCCCTATTTATGAGAAATATAGATGAGAGAGGAGAGGAGAGAAATAATTAAACATCATAAATTATTAAAATATTCCATAAATTAATCTATTTAATAAAAGAGATAAGGAAAATGGAAGCATTAATTCTTATCTAACACATTAGGCCTACCTCATAAATATCTCGAAGGAAGGTTGGTGTAGTGGTGGAATTAGAGACTTTATTTTTCTCTCTTTGTCCTTAGGAAGGCTTTTAAATGGTGGATATACTTCTTCAATGTTACTACATTCTTGTAAAACTCTTTTATTTACAACCTTAACTCACCTATCTCTCCTTTTATGTATGCATGATAGAGATAATTTATCCCAAGTTTGACTTGCCTCGTTAACTAACATGTTTGATAAATATTTGACCTAAAAATAGACCTCATACACCCATTAGAGCCTTGGGTTGAATTTCCATGATAGTCACTCCATGGAGGGAGTTGTACATTTCTAGGGATAGTTTTAAAATGTATCCATACCTCTCTCATACTCTTTATGATCACTTAATCTATCCATAGTAGTGTTAGACAAGTTGTAAAAGCATGGGTTGCCTAATATTTTCCTTGAAACTCATGTGAAAGTCTATTGGAGGGGCTGAGAAATTGGTACATCATATTTTCCCATGAGAGATATTGGATAAGCTAATAAACATGCATTATCATGCTTGAAAATTCTCATTTTATCTTATTAACCTCCTTATAAACCTGAAATAATTTTGTTATAAGTCCTTTAGATATCATGCCAGATGGTTTGGTCATGGAGGTGTTTAGGAAAACTTTGAAACCTCCCTAATTGGTGTATAGATATCTTGAAAAAAACTACATTTTATTATGGAGATTTGAGACTTGATCTTTTACTTCTAATATAATAGTTTATTCTTTCTCTTATCTATATTTGAGCTTCCTCTTACTTGAGATTCCCCCCAACACATGGAAATGCAAATCCAAATGCCATAAATATTCACATTATACGTTCTCAACAAATATCTAGAGTCTAAAATTCAACTTTGGAGTTTAGTAGTTGGCTTTGGAGTTTAATAATTGACTTTGTAACCATGAATTTAGGCTTATAATCTCTATGTATATACATGAAACCTTATGTCTAGCCTTGCATGAGTTTAATAAACCTTGATTTATCCTTAACAAAACTATGAATCTTTATGTGCATCAGATCTTTGCTTAAAAATTATCAAGCCTATAGGGGCATGCTTGGATGGTTTTTGAGGTCATAAAATTTCAATCTTCCTAACTTGCAGACCTATCAAAATTATGAGTTGTTATCTCCCTTACTTGAAAGCTTGTATAAAGGCTCTATCATAGCTAAGGGATGTTTTAAAGCCTTAATCATGTATATTAACCTCACCATATTCATTGGTAGACTTATAAATGAAAAATAAATTTATATATGATTATAAACACATCTTTAAGTATAAAAACCCCTCAAAATGTGCCACTAGCTATATGAAGACCTCACTCTGGATCTCATAGACATTATACAAGCCTATAAAATTCTTAAAATGATATAGATCATTATGAATACCCTAAAACATTATTTAAATATTCTTACTTGGTCTACAGACCTATAAATGAGTTATTGACAACTTGAGGGCCTTCAAAACTATTCAAAAGGTGAAGACATGGATTTAGGGTTTAAGTAGTGTTTTAGATGCCTGTCACCTTCTTAGTGAAATGACATGATTATATCCTTATTGATTAATATAAGAATTATTGGTGGAAGCCTAAAAACCCCCATAAGGCTCCTCAAAATTTTATTTAAGCCATACACCTATAGAATGAAGAAAGGACATGAATGGTCTATGTAAATAACCTTGCAAACATGATTTCTTGGATATTTTCTATGATTTTAACCTGATCTCTTATCTTAAGGGTCATAAAATGGATGTGGATGATCTTCTTGCCTTATCCAAATTATATTATGCTTTAAATCCTCTAAATTTACCTATAAATACATTATAAACCTATAGCCTTATATCCTTATCTTGTTTTCAAATCTTGTTTTCTATCAAAAACCTCAAGATAATTTAAATACCTTCATTAGATCTTGAAGGAGATCTTATCATTTAGGATCCTTTTTTTAAATAAGGTCCTAAAGACCTCTTTAATAACTTAAATCACACTCTTCTTCATATAAAACCATATCCTAACACCATCACCTCTTAGAAACCTTAGGAACATCCCTGGAAAACATGGGGACTAGCTTGACTAAATGATCAAAATCTTGAGAAGGATGAGAAAGACCAGTATCATGGATTGGAGGAGCCTCTCCCAAGTTTTAAGTCTTGAAATAGTCCTTAAGGAGGTATAAATAAGAGGGAAAAAACTAAGTCAACCACGTATTTACACACCACACATGGGCTGTAAGGCACTATGAGCAGTTTTTAGGCCTCTTAGTGACCAAAATGAATGACCTTAGACCTTTCATCCCTTTTATGACCTTATGAGTACTTTTTAAGACCTTTTTATCTATTTCAAATTGAAAAGTAATTGAAAATGCCTATATAAGGATAATATGACCATAATTAATGACTTATTAGGATTTTTTAAATAAGGTTTTGCATTGAAAGGTAGTTTTAATGTATTTATCATAAAATGGGACTTGAAAAGGTTAATAATACCTCATATAAGAATTTTGATAAAAATTTATGTTGAAAACCACTCTAATAGGAACCCTATAGGACTAATGCCAACCCATGACTTCAAAAAATGATTATTAGATCTCATATAATGAAGAAAAATTCTTGAAGAACCTCATTGACTCCAACCATACATATCCTTATGAAAGAATAGTAACCATGGAGGTGATTCTAGGACCATACTCTAATGTTTCTAGTAAGAGAAATGATTTATCCCATGCATATCATGTGTTAAGAGATTAAGGTGACCTAGATAGTCAACACTTAGTCCTTGGCATAGATGAAGTAGGTAGGAAAAGGGTGGGATTAAATTATATTAATTTACATATATATTGGGATTTTGGCATATAAGGATCCCAATCATAGATTAGACAATCCAAATTTATATCTATGTAGATAAGGGAAAATTGAGACTAGTTGAGAATTACAATCCCAACCCCATATTTGAAATCTCATTTTCTCTATATTTAAATGAGAGTATGTCCATAGTAGACTATATTTATAGATAGATAGATAGACAATCACTAATTTGATAAAGTGTATTCCAATATAATATTTGTTAGAGTGTGTTTCCTAAAATAACTCAGTTTATACTCAACTTGATCTATACCTGACTTGATCTATGAATGGAGGGAATGGCATATGCCTTAATCAATTATATCGAAGAGGGGATACCTAGAGCTTGGACATGGACTGGTGGGCCTTAAAGGCTAAATTAGGGTCTTATCATACTTGGATTTTGTCTGATCCCTAATAAAATATATCAAAGGATAACATAGGAATGGGGGGTAACCATAGATTTATGAGAGTCACCATTATGAAGGCCCTACATTGATCTCAAAATTTACTACTTGATATAAGTCAATGTAAGTTTTCCCTACCTAGTTTATCTATGCCAATGAGTAATAAAAGGGAATGTTTACTTTTTGATATCTAGATTTTTTTCACCTAATAGATTTTCTCATCCCTAATCACTCCCTCCAATACCTTTTTGGTGGGTGTAGTTGTTTTATGCTTGTCCCCGATCATACCTAGTCACTCCTTCTATATATAGGTTAGAATGGCCCTGATCCTTTTAAGATATGGTTCAATAAATTCCCCCTCATTTGAATCAGGTGTTTTATCACCCATTTAATAGGAAGGAATGGAATGAATTAGTCTTACACACATGGGGAAAAGAAGGTCACTATTACCCCCTATGTATAGATATGGTACAATACTTTTTCATTATCACTCATCATCCTTAATCTCTTCCTTATTGACCCTCATTGCTCCAAATCACTCCCTCATCATTCATAGTCCTCATCATCCTTCATCATCCCTAGTCACTCCCTCCTCATCCCTCATCATCCCTAATCACTCCCTCATTGATCCTCATCACCCGTAAACATTATTCCATTGTATCTAATTATCCTTAATCATTGCCTTCAATACCTTTATGGTGGGTTTAATAGTTTTTTTCTTATGCATGATCATCCCTAGGCACTCCTTTATCTAAATAGGTTAGAATACCCCTTCTCATTTCAATATATTCCTTTGGTATTTAATTAGTTATTTAATTAGGTATCAATTATTAATGATATGGTCAGGTAAGATATATATAGTGAGGATTAGATACAGGTATTCAAGATCAAGATAACACTTTGGTATTTTATCAAGTATGGAATACTCAAGTAGGTATGAAAATAAGGATAAGTAGGTAGGGCATACTCAAGTATGTAGGAAAAGAATACCTAGGTAGGTAGTGTTGATAATTTAGCCTCCTAGGTCAAATGTTAGCCCCTATAATCAATAAATTTTCCATGACACCCATTCAACCTCATATATGGTGACCCTTATGCATTTTGATGTCTTTTTTGGTCTCTTTTGTAAGCATTTTAGCATTGCTATAGGTGGCATGGTATGTGTTAGAACTTTCTTGAGAGATCATCATATGTCATAGCCTATTTTTGGGTCCTTAGGTGATGTGCTAGATTTCATAGTGATAATTGAGTATGGAAAGAGTTTCAAAGTCATTTTTAAGTCTATAATTATTTGACAAAATTAAGGATCTTTAGCAAAGGTTAAGGTAATTTTACAAGGTTAAGGTTTCTAGTTCTCATGATTTTAGGCCTATTTTAAACCACTTCTTGTAACAGGATCCTTGTTATCATATGTATAAGGGTTACCAAGCCTTATTTGAGTCATAATTCAAAGTTTAGTGAAGCATTCAAGGTCATATTCAATGGTGTACTTATCTAAACTAGTTTCAAGCATTGGTTCACCCTTCAAAGTCATTAAATGGTCTTTCAAGCATGATATGAGTCTAACATTGCATTATAAAACTTTGGAAAATGGGTGTTTATGTATCTCATTATATTATAAGGGTCTTAAAAGGGTCTCATTTCTACCCTATAGTCATAACAAGATGATTAATGTGCATAAGATGATACTTTTAGTAGTCAAACCCACTTCTTATTCACCAAATGGGCTCCACACATGGGAAAGTGTGTCCTTTAAACTTCCCAAACCATACCATATATTGTAAAATTTTATTTGAATTTTAGTTCCCTCCCTCTACCCTCCAATGTATTCTCAAAGCTTAAAACACGGAGAAATGTAGGAAAATAACATGTTTGTAGGTGTTTTATAGGCTTGTACAGATCTGTATAGATAAGTCCATATAGAGGGAGGTCATAAATTGCATTAGGGTTCATGTTAGGTATCTCATAGAATTTTCGCCTACAAAATGTGCAAGAAGGTCCAAAACTATTTCCCTTTCTCCACCAAGCTCTTTGGTAGCCATAAACAACACTTCAAGTTTGTGCTCAGTCCATATAGGAGAGAGAAGATGAAGGTCTAAGATCTTGGCTAGAGGAATGGGGTATAAGTCCATTCCAATCCTAGGAATTGGTTTCAATATTTACCCCTATTATTTATGAACAAACATTAATGAGTTAAGTGTCAAAGTGTCTTTTTCATCTATGTAAGGGTCATATTTGCAATGATTTTAATGAAATTTGGGTTGGTTTTATGTAATAAATGATCATAAATGCCTTTAAAAAGTTCTAAATATCCATTCCCATCACTCCCCACACCTATTTCACATGTGTGATCCCTAAGATTAATGAAACATTAAGGTTTTCAACATTTGTAGACTACAGATAGAGTTTATCATGTTGCAAAGCCTTGGGTGCATAAAAATGGAAGTGTGTGGTGATTTTAAATTATATGGTGAGTTAATTATAACCAAATTAAATTTTTTTTCTTACCTAATCACTTAGCTAAGTTATTGGGCCTAATAACTCCTTCAATTCCTATTATAAGGTGATTGTCATGTATGCATTGTGTATCATCCTTATAAGTGTTATTTTAATGGCTAAAGATAACTATAAAGTCATGATAAAATATTCTTGGGTTTCACCTCATGGTTAATCTCCATAATTTTTCCATCATGCCCATAAATTCCCTATACCAAAGTACCATTTTCATGTTCAAACTATAGGAAAGCTCTCACAGTTACAACAAACCTATTGATCAAACTAAGCAAATGAAGGACTATTTGGATGGGATATTGAGGAAATTTATATAAATACTTTAGTCATAAGTAACTATGGATATACATGGAATATTAACTAAATATATTACAATAAGGATCAAACCTTCATCTTTAGGCCCCTTGAGAGATAAGCCCTCACCTATCACCTAAACACCTATTGTGCAGACTAAACACATGGAGTGTTGACTATTGGATGAGATATAGAGGAACATTGAGGATCGTTAAGAGTCATAAGGACATATAAAAAACATGGAAATTAAATATTATGGTCTAACCAAGACCAACACACCACCTCAACCCCAAAATGAGAGTTCATCCTAGACTTCAAGGCAAACAAGCCTATAGCTACAAATTGGAAGAGATACTAATGGTATGGTCTAGTTGGAATTGTTTTATAAGGTTTAGGTAGGTAAATAACCCTATAAATAATTATTTCATTAATAAAGTAAATCTCAATGTACTATCAAGGAATGTCTATAACTATGGCTCGGTCAAACCTAATTGCTATCTACAAGTGTGACTGTAGATGGGGAACAAGCTAAGTATTTAGTCATATTATAGGATATATTAAATATGATAAGAGTGAATTGATGTTGATAAATACCATATAATATAATTATAATTTTTTGTGAGTGGGGATAGTTTATATGGAGGAATAAATGTTACCTTTCACCTAACAATACAGTCAAGGGGTCTAACTGATCACCTATAGATCCATAAGTAAAAGAAAGAAAAGAGGTACACATTTCATTAAAATAGGTAATTTTAGGTTCAAAAATATTTTTTAAACCATTAAATAGGTTTTCATGGTGATAATAATTAAATATCATCAAATAGGGGGAGACTCACCCCTTATACACAGTCTAAGCAAACTTAAGACCACCAATAGATAGGGTCATGAAAAAAAGAGATAAATGTCTTAAACCCTACATAAATATGATTAATTATAGATTAAAATAGGATATATTAATTTTTTAATTTTTTTATTAGTAGATAATTAATACTTGAGCCTTTGATATAAGAAAAGGAATGCTTAATAGCCTAATTAGGCCTAAAACTGACTTCATAGGCCTGTGCATATGATTTGAAGATATTATACATGTTTTGATTATATTTAAGGTTATTAAAATATGAGGGGGAATTTTAAAAGTGTAAAAAATGTTTCCAAGGTGATAAGAGTCTCATATTGAGTCAATAAAAATAATAAAACCAAGCATTAGGGCTACACAGGTCTAAGTTCTCATAAATCCCAACCAAGAGTTAAATGGTTATGTAGAGAACAAAATTAAAAGAGGGGCCTAGTTGAAATTGTGTTTTAAACCTATATAGTTTGTAATATGGGGTTTTTAACTCCATGAATACTATATTATGGAGACAAGATACTACAAATGTACCTAACACAACTGGTTCAAGTACTTAGGCTTAACAGTGAATAGTGACTCAAGGTGGACTTATGATAAGAAGGGAAAATATTATGGTCTATACAATTTGAAATAAGTGAAATAGGGTGGAAATAAGTGTAAATGTATGTTATAAATACATTTAAACCATAAATTATTATATATAGGTAACTCAAAGCCTTGAAGAGCAGTCTAAGCCTATTAGGCCTAAAGCCAACTTTAAGGCCTCAAGACCTCACCTCTATATTGGTGACATTTCCAATCCCAAATCAAGAATAATTAAGTCATGAGAAGGTGTATGAGAATGTTTAAAATATTTATAGAGTTTTTTTAGGTATAGTAAATCAAAAAAATGTCCCATTTGGTCTTAATACCCCTATCAATATCCAATGTTTTAAACAACCATGTTGAGTTGACAATTCTAACACTCACATCTCACCAAAAAAGAAGACTCAAATCCGATGATATTAGGAGTATTTATTAATCCATAGGAACTCACCATATATGGAGTAAATAGTTTTTGTTATTATCCCAACTCTATGAACCATCACTAAGACTTCAACCTATCCATAATGCTTGCAAAGAGCTTGATGTCTACCAACTTACACTCATATCTCTCCGTAAAATATGCATGGGACTAGAAGATATTCAAGAATTTTGAAGGGGTATATGAACTAGAGATAAATGGAAAATAAATTTGTATTTGAGGTATATGAAATCAAAATTTCATCATGTCTATAAATCAATCCTAACTCGAAGAAGATAAATCATACTTACACTTCTGATTGGGGATACATTAGATAATAGGGAACATGACCAATATGGGGATCTATTAGACCCATTTAGGGAATTTATTATCATAATAAACCATAATAGGGAGGGTTATAAAGCCTCCATTCAATCAAAATCATGTAACAACCATAACTAATCCCTATGTTTTCATATTCACTAAACTAATAACAAGTAAAGCAAAGTCTAATCTAGTGCTCACCAAATCTTGTGGCATAAAGTAGGGATAATAAACAATAAAAGTAATAATTCATAATATACATATACTAATTTCAATGTATAAATAATCATAATACATGGAACATAATTATAAATTCATATCTATCTACTCTAATAAAGGAGGAACAAAGTTAGGAATACTTAGCTTGAAGACGAACCTGCCGAGCCTCAATCTCTCCCTTGGCCAAAGTGCTTCACAAGAGGTTGTTGTGGTATGTAAGGATGATAAGGATAAATAAGATATAGGATACACAACCTATAAATGAATCCAAAATACTTCTCTAAAATACAAGATCTATATCTCCAAAGAAAGTATGAAACCCTAGGCTTGTTTCTCAAATAGAATGGTGGATAAGCAAATGTGAAATATCTCTTACTTATTTTTATCTTATATAAATAATGGTGAAATTATATTGTATATATATGTGGATTTTACCCTAATCCCTTAAAAACAATTATGTTGATAGGGTTGACCTAGTACTGTTATGGACAAAACATCATTAAGTCATGGGCTAGGTTAGCCAAGAGCCGACTTAGACCCTAAATAAATTGTATCCAAAATAGTATAGGGTTGACCCAATCAACCTAGTATTGTAAATATTTTAAAGGTTATTAAGGCTAGGAAAAGGGGGATAAAAAATGGGAAATGACATAGGAGTTTATAATAAATAAGAACAACTTAGGGATATGGTTGTTAAGAGACAAGTGTGTAGATAACAAGTAGCAAAAGGGACAACAATCTTGTAAAGCACCAATGGTCTACCCACCCCTTTATCGGTGTACCCCTTATGGTGTATACTTAGAGAGATTGAATATCGATGGGTTATTTCAAGATAAATATCATCATTAATTGATAAAATTTTGAAAATACTATGTATACATATACCCCACTCAAATCTCATCATGTGTCTTATGAGTGCAACACGAGATGGTTCTTCAAGAATAGAACATGGTAACACATAATGTTGATGCTAAGTAAAATATAGTAAGGAGAAAATAAGATAAATGAAAATATATAACTGAAAAACACATACCTTAACTTAATATTAGATAAAGAAAGAGACTACAATAGAAGTGAAGGCATCCAATGTGAAGAACATTAGGTGAACCTATCGAAATTAGTGCAAGAAAGGGTGAATAATTGAAATTTATGGAATATAGGAATATAGTAGTGGAAATAATTATCTATGACATCATGATTCTATATATTTTTATGGTTCTAAAAATGAATGAGTAAAAAAAAGATATGATCAAAACAAGGAATTCGATGGTAAATATTTGAGAGGTAAAGAATTGTGAATAGTAAGTTTAAATAGGTTGAAAAGAACATCATTTGATATTGTTTGACTTATTTTGAGAGAAAAATAGAGCTCTGAGAGACTAAATAAAAGGAAACAAAGCTAAGATGGTGAGGAGATAACAACTAAGATGAGAGGGACACCTAACAGCCATAAGAGGTGTAGTATAGGTAGGCAATTAAGAATTTCAAACTTATTTTTGAGAATTTTATTTAAAATTAAGTGTTTTATATAAATTTGTAATTTAAGCCAATTCTAGAAACTATAATGAACCCTAGATAGTTTTTAAGGGTACTAGAGGCCAAATATGGAAATGAGTTAAAAGGAATAATAATAATAACTACCGAAGGAATTTATTACAAGTAGGGAAAGGAGCCTGTAGTCTGAACCAACTAAGTTGATCCACTCGACCTAGTAAGCTAAAATTTTTGATTCCACACTATTAACTTAGTAGATGTGTGTCAAATTAGTTTATTTTGGTAAATTTCTAACTTAGTACCTCAATACCAACTTAGTACCAAGTGAGGAAATGAAAGGGTTTACTTATTTTGTTAAGTCAACATGGTCAACTAAGGAATATTTGGTGAACTTAATGTTTGATTAAGTGGCTAGAATAGTATAAAAATGTGTGAAATAGGCCAAAATATTACTAAAAAGGCCCAAAATGTTTTATTGAGTAATGAAATGGCCAAATAGGCTAAATATAGGTCAAATTGGTCAAAAATGGATAAATAAAGGTAAATTAGGTTTGTTTTTGTAAAAAAAATTAAAAAGAATGTATTTAATTATAAGTGACATGGAGGTCTAATACATATTTTATTATTTGATAGTTGTAGGGGCATCCAATATTTTGGTGATTAGTGGATGCAACATGGATCCTAGACCTTTTAGAGTGATTGATAGTGGAACACCGAGCAAGGTTAGGCACACTAGGTGTAAGAGGTATTATGGATGTGTCGAGTATCATTGAGCATGGATCCTGTAGTCATATTCCTAGCAGCTTGGGAATGATTGACTAATTAGTTTAGATGGGTGTTGGATGGGGATCGATGTGGGTATCACCCTAGAGGATGCCCATGTTATTCTTAGACTTATAATAGGAGGTACATTAGTGATCATAGGGGTATTAGATGGATAGGAGGAGAGGTAAACCTCAACATTAAGGGCAATAGACTTATATAGGATATATCTTAGGATGAGAGTTAGCCTATTTGACATGAATACAACCTATAATTTGGATATCTATAAGGTAATGATAAGACTCATGACAACACATGTGTTATGTCACAAGTTAGATGGTAAGGTATCACTATATGAGATAGCCTTATACCAATCCATTTTATAGTAAGGGGCATTATATGATCTATGTCTAGTCATCTAGGTCCATCTCATGCATGATATGTATCAGATGTTGTCTAGAGG
This sequence comes from Torreya grandis, assembly GCA_037957365.1. Taxonomy (NCBI): domain Eukaryota; kingdom Viridiplantae; phylum Streptophyta; class Pinopsida; order Cupressales; family Taxaceae; genus Torreya; species Torreya grandis. The sequence goes on along the minus strand of JARHVA010000848.1, from coordinate 2,424,606 downwards.
GTAGAATACCATGGGGTTGATGATTTTATTGAGTTCTTGGATATATGAGAGGCTCCTAATGTATTGACTAGCTAGGTTACCCCATGTAGTTGATGATTATTTGCCTTGGGTGCAAATATGGTGATAAGATTAGGTGGTATAGGCTATGCCCCATATGCTAGTGCCAAAAATAATCACATGAGTAGATATCAGGTGGTAGTCATATGGGCACATCTCAATAGTATGGCTAAGTTGGAGGATAGTAACACTAGAATTAGAGTGAGCATAGATTATAGGCCATTATACTTAATGGATAGATCTACATCTAATAGCATGCATACCAAGATAGTTGAGACTCCCTCACTCACCAAATCTAATAGTGGTTCCCACATTTTTTGATACTCATGCAAGAGAGCCAAGCAGGAAAGGAGGAGTGGGACCGCCATTTTCTAGGCTAGAGATCAGACAGTAGTGTGAGAGACCATGGATAGGTCAAACATGATGGCCAATAGAAAAAGAGGAAATGTATGTGGATGTAGGAGTGTTATAGGTACCATAATTATCACCACAATAGGAGGATCCATGACCACCTCAATCTCACCATTGATGGAGATGATAGTAGCGAGAGAGAGAATAGAGGGTGGTCATTCTAGATGACCCATCAAGTAGCCTAGGATAAAGCTGGTCTATAGAGGTACCACTCAGGTGAGGCTTGAGATAGGCATAGGTGGTGACCTTAAGGTTTTAATTGGTTGGGTATAATCTAATAGATGAATTACTTAGAGGATGAGCCAATAGAGAGACCATGCTCAGTGGTTTTGTAGATGGGGAGACAGTGATAGGTGATACTTAGATAGGTAATAAATTAATGGTTGAAATTTGCTTAAGTTTTTTGAGATAGATTAGAGATAGATAGATTATGAGATATATCTATGATTTAATATCTATCTAGTTTGAATTTTATAGATCATAAAGAGGAAGATATTTATGGGTATCCCTATTCAAGAGAGTAATCCATGAGATCTTATATGAGGCACTGACACCATATGACCCTGCTACATTGGATGATCTTAGGATACTATCTACCCTATTTTAGGTAAGTTAGTTTAGAATAGCAGGAGAGGATGTAAAGTGATTATGAGCATGTAGGGATGAGAAACAACCACTAGTAGGGGTGGGAATGGGAGAGGCACATGCATGGTAGGCTTTGGATTAGGAGAGAGCCATGCATATGACTATCATGACTCAACTAGCATAGTTATAGGCCCAAGTGGCCAACCTACAAGGGTAGGTGATAAGTTTGAGATATCAAAAAACCTCTTTACAATGTACTATTTAGAGGGGACTATTTGAGGCATTTATGGGAAACATGGCTAGGTCATGAGATAAATAGGATAGAGCCTAACCTTAGAGATGGAATGATGTATATTTTTTTAATTTATATAAAAAACACATGATATATATATATATATATATATATATATATATATATATATATATATATATATATATAACACATGATATATATGTTCATTTTGACAGTTGGATGTCGATCTTATGTGTTTGTATCAATGTTATCGATATGGATACATGAATATATTTATTTATAGCACATGTATTTATCTTTTGTTGTATATGTTATAAGAAATATATGAGATGTGGTTTATTTTCTATCATTTTATAGGATGCATGTATGGTTAAAAATAAATAGGCAAAAAGGACTTGGTTAAGTATAATCAATCAAAAACAAATGTACTGCACACTATTTCATGTTGGGAAATGTGTAATAAAAAGAAAATGACTAAGTATAAGAAACCAAATGGTGGTAAACAAGAGGGAAAAATGTTTTTAAACCATGATAAATATCAACACCAAATTAATACAAGTAAAATCACACTAAATCACTTTGGGAAGTATGAAAATAATGTAATACAATGGAAAGCACGTGAAAGACTAATAGCATAAAAAAAATCAATTAAGTAAAGTAGTCATACTAAATCATGTTGGGAAGTATTAAAGATAAACAAAATTGGTGTTAAATTAATCACACTAATTCAAATTAGGAAGTATGAAAAATTTAATAAAAGGTTGGATTCTTACATGCAATTGGAAAATAAGAAGATAAAAGTGAAAGAGTAATGAAGTAGTCATAAAACATACTAAATCAAGATGGGAAGCATGTCAATGACATGTAACTTCATAATCAATCAAATATTATATCATATTTGACACATGTAATTTTTTTGTGACTTGAATTATTGGAAAATTTTATTAGGAAGGCTAGGTACTATCCATGGTCTTACACTAAATCTCACAAAGGGAAAACCAATGAGGTGTAATAAATGTGAAAATATATTAAAAAGGGATGTTGGTAATATGAATGTGAAAATTTGGTAATTTGTGAGGAAGGTTGAGTCCTATCCATGGCCTTACAATGTAACTCACAAATGGAATCCTTAGGGGAATGATTAGTGAACAAAACAATATTTCTCAAGGGTAAATATTAGGATTGTAGGGAATGAAAAAGACAATGTAAAAAAAATAACATAGTTTTCTTATGAGAAGACCTTAGGAGACATGAGGCATACAAAGGACATGAGAAGACACTAAGTGACTAATGACCACCAATATACAAAAGAAACCTATTCTTTATAGATATAAATCTATGTAGGAAAATAAGTATGATACTAAGATCAACTCATGAAGGTCGATTGGTATAAGAAAATTAAAATGGACCTACCTTCCCATGATGTGTTCCCCATTATTCAGGACCCCTTATAAAGATGTTGGTCTACTCAAAAAATTAGGTAGTTGAGTGAGAAAGTAGGTAGCACTAAAATATATTTTTATTCTCCTTTTATAATATACTAGCCTACCTCACCCCAATGGACCTCCGCTCTATCATGAGACCAACTATGGAACTTGATATTCAACTAGAAGAAAGAGATGTTATTTGAATCACTCCTTTTTGTGTGATTTAAATTTTATTAATTTTAATGTTGCCTTTTGATATAATTTTATTTTATTAAATGATTTGGTTTTTTAATACTTTTATGACTTTTAAGATTCCTCCTCCATATGAACTTAGAATGACCAGTCATGAGAGATAGAGTGATACACATGAATAAGCTTTATGATTAGGATAGAACAAGCTAAGTAACCAAATACAAGACTAACTAGGATAATTAAGATTAATAATGAGCCAACATGTTATCTCAAGTCAAAACCATGTTTATGCTTAGTTTGTGAAAGGGAATAAAGGGGAATAAGGGAGATCCAAAGTGGACTAGAAAAAGGAGATTGTAATCAAATGAATTGTTTGTTAATTGATTACATGGTAGAATGAGGGATGACTAAAGGGAACAAGGTTGGTATAACCAAGTCACAATAACAATTATCTATGTAGATAGAGATAAGATAACAAGCAATCATGAAAAAGAGAAAAAGGGAGTCTTAAGAAAGAAACTCAAGAATAAAAAGAAGGTAATGATAAATAATAAATCCATAAGTAAACATAATGACAATATGAGTAATTTAAAGTGTGAAATCAAAGTCACCATATAAGATAGATAAGAATTTGACACTATGTCAAATAATATAAAAAATAGATAAAGATAAAGCTGGAGCACATGTCTAATTCAAATGAAAATGTAAGCACACCATGCATGTGCTCATAAATACTAATATATTTGTCCACACATATTATCTAAAACATTTGATAAGTATCTATGAATTTGAATGCAAAATATATCTAATGTCTCATCTATCTTCAATGAAAACTAAGAAAATAATGCATGTCTAATATCCTCAATATAGAAGGTAGGAATGATTTATAGATCATGTTAAGGAGGGATATAACAAAAGGGATGATTAGGAGAATGCATGATAGTGGGTTGTAAAGGAGATGAAGGGATCACTGGTAGGGATGGATCCACAAGTGAAGGAATCATAGTGTAGAAGGATCCATAGGTGATGGAAGGTCCATGAGTGAGGGATTCACAGGTATAGGAATAGGAAATGAAGAAAGGGACCATAAGAGGAGTTGTAACCATAGGAGGTGGAACCATGGGGGAAGAAGGGGGAGCCTTCTTATGGTAATGACCTATGGGAGGAATGGTAAAAGTTACAAAAATAGTTAAAATATGATCTTTAATATGCTTCTAAAGGATGTGGTAATGATCGATGTGATGTGTACCACATTGGTGCCAGAGAAAATATACCTCTTATTACATAGGAATATACTTAGGTAGTACTTTCAAGGGAGATATAGCCTTGTTAGAAGACTAAGAGGTAGTATGATATAAAGTGTCAATATATTATCATAACTTACAATAATGCATGGATGAATGGTTATATGTGTTATAGAATAAATAGATATGCTTGTGAGAATTCTTGGTAGGTGTAATAATAAGAGGAGTAACATGAGTAGAAGGAACTTGGGAAGGTTCATTGGCTCATTTGGTGGATAAAAGAGCTAGCTATGGTAAAGGAAGTAAACCATCGCTAAGATAAGGTGGTGTTGGTGGAGATATTGGACAAGGATCAAGCGTAGGAGTGATAGGATCAAAATTAGGAATAGACTTAGATAAAATGGTTATAGGAATGGGATCTAAATCAGGCTCCCGTAAGGTAGGGATTAGGTTTATATAAGGCTTAAGGAGAGTTACATGCATCTCAGGGATAATCAGGATATAAGGGTCATGGTACTTAGAAAAATGATAGGGCCCAATCATAACATGATCCATAGCATACTCCTATGATTTTTTTCAAAAATTGGAGGTAACTACACCATCTATACTTTGTGATAAATTTAAAAAATGCTAAAACTAGGAATGATATATGATGGAACATGGGAAGATATACTAAAATACTAAATCAAAGAGGAATGATAATGGATAATCTCATCATCATGGGCCTGAAAAAGACCTCCTAAGAATGGATCATCTAAGGTATATCCATCATCATAATTAGGTGTATGAAGATCAATGATGTAGGTATGGATGATATTGTCATCTGATTAGGTGTGATGAATTTAATGTTGAGTCTTAGTTAAGATAATGGGGATGTCATCATAAGGTGGTTGATGAGAATGAGGTTGTAAAGAAGCAAGAATCTAAGAGATTAGATGAGGTGAGAGATTAATTTTTTTAATTTTGAGATTGATCTCGATAGGCTCATCATCATTACAATCTAGGAGGTTTGGGGGAATATTCCTAATGAGTTTTGGATGACCATTGTAACCTCGAGTGTAATTGATGATAAAGTTAAATCATTGCTACTCATGAAATGGAACACTAGACAAGGGTTCAAGGGTAGGAATCTTGAATGCACATTGATCTTGGAATTATTAAAAATTCTAAGGGTTATTATCACATTGAATCTGATAGATGGCTCCATTGTGAGGGAATTTAATGCATTGGTAGGTACAAGAATCAGATGATCTCATATGATGAGTCCATGGCCTACCAAGCAGAATGTTGTAAGATCAAGGAAAGCTAAAAATCATTACCTTCATGTGAATGGTGATAGGTGGGTTGGTAATGGGGAACCACACACAACTTATGGGAGTCTTTTCCCTTTGATCATATATTTGACATGTGTTACATGTGAATTTGAGATTACATTCAAAATATCCAAGAGTTTTGATAAAATTGAGGGAAGACACACAAGTACTAGAACCCTCATCAATAAAGGCATGCTTGACTTGGATATCACCAATTTGGATATTAATTAATAGATTAGGATCATCCACATGAAGCATAATCTCATCAAGAATCATGAAATCAATGGGAAATTTGAGGGAAAGATAAGTTTCCATTATTTCATCAACATGTATGGATATCTCTTCACACTATTGTAATATACTATCTTCAAATCTAGATAAGGTTTCTTCACATCCTAGTAGGGGAGGATGAGGGATGTTCATTTCAAACAAAAGTTAAATAACATAATTACAATGATGTAGAGAGGTTCTCATAGTCTCAATAAATTAGATTTAGGATGGGAGATTAGTGAGTTCCATGATAGGATCCCACTCATCATTAACCATAAGAAGATTGTTAGAAAGAGGTGTATAGTGTTGAATGAGGTCCTCATAAATAGGAGCTGAAGTACATTAGAATTTATGTTGATAAGAGGTAGAAGGTTTAGTGAGAGGACAATTTGGTAGATTATTTTGAGAAGATAAAGAATTTGATGTAGGAAGGTTTTGAGAAATGATAGAATAAGTGTTGATATAAGCTTGAGTATCATTGGCGTTAGGTAAATAAGATGAAGGGATGGTAGAAATATAATGGGAAGTGTTATCCAAGGGAGGAGATGGAATTGGTTCATAAAAAGTTATAAGGTTATCTTGCCTCAACTCATTTAAGTGAATTAGACAAGAATCTTGGATAACACTAAATGTGTGAGCCAATAGAGGTGTGTAAATAGGTTAAATATTAATAAAAGCGACTACCCTTCACATATTAGTCATATTAACAACATTATATTTAGGATTTGGGTCAATAAGACTATCTACATTATTGGTGGAAGGGGTGGGTTTGTCTTGGGTGTCTTGATGATTTGAAAGAGGATATTTATAGATGTCCAAATAAACAATAGCTTGATTCAAAGCTTGAGATTAGTCTTTGTTTCATGGGATTTGAAAGAAATATCATAGGAATGTTGGCATTTTTTAATGATAGAATCATGGTCAAAATTGGGACCAATAAGAAAATCCATAGCCAAATTGTGAATCTGACTATAGGTCTCATGAGAATGACCCCAACTAACATGAAACCAAAAACATTTTTTGGAATCATACCAAGATTTCATAGGAAAAATGGGATCAAGTTCTTATGAAAGAGGCCTTGGTAGATATTTTAGTAATTTGGATGAGGATAAATTTTTTTAAACATTGATGTTATTAGGTGAAGATAAATGAGGATTGGTGAATTATTGAGAAGGGGGATCTAGTTCTGAATATTTGTTAGGAACAATAGCTTGAATATTATGAATAGTATCATAAGAAGCCATGACACCATCATTGGTAGCATGATGATTCTAATTATTGAGTAAAATATGAGTACTTGAAAAAGGTTGGGATGGCTCAAAATGATGCATATAGAACTCTTGATGTTTAGCTTGGTCAATATCCTCCTCTAAGGTATGTAGAGAGAGAGTTTGGACCCAATATTGGAACTTTATAAAAAAAACATTGGTAAAGAGATGGAAAAGGTTATCATCGACCATGTTATGTTCATAATATATTACAACTTTTAACAAAAGCTTGAGTAATTTAGGTTTCAATTTTCTTACAATTGATAAAATGGGCCAAGGTACTCTTTAGAAGATCACTAGTTTGGAACTCTTGGACTAGAGCATTTACAACATCTTTCAAGCTAGAAATAGAATGAGTTTTAAGTTGGTTATACCGATCTAAAGCATCACCCATGAGATTTTTAGCTAATAACTTGGTAGCAGCAAAGGTATTTAATTTAATCTAGTATTTATAAATATTTCCAAATGTTTTGAGATGAAGAGTAGGATCAGTTGACCCATTATAATAAATGGTAGGGGTGATACCTCCTATATCAATATTAGCAATTTGAGATGTAATATGATCATTTTGAAGATGCTTGATTGTCTTGTTGAAAATAGGAGATTGAGGTATAATATTATAATGGGAATCCCAAAGAGGAGGTGAGGTAACATTTTGATTATACATGCCTCATGGAATATTTTGAGGGTGTGTTTGAGTATGGATAAGGTGGTTTTGCATTTGCATTGTTATTTTGAAAAGAATTCATTTGATTAATATTTTGTAATATGATCTAATGGGTTTGAGTTGCATGGTTGGAATTATTTGAAGCACTAGAATTGGAAGTAGTGGCTTGGGTACCAATATGAGTGTTAGTAGGAGATTGAGAAGAGTTGTTGGAATGTGAGGCACTAGTGACAAAACTTGCTTTTGTGGCAAAATATGGACTAGTAAAGGGATGAAAGGAGGAAGTACTAGAGGCATGATTACCATTGGTAGAAAATGATGCACTACTAGAAGAATTAAGGAGAGTGGGTCTTAAAAGAGGCCCACTAAATGTATTAACTACCATGTTAGTAAAGATAATAGGCATGGATGTAGAGAAAATCAAAGAAGAATAAGTCATGATATGAGAAGGGGTAAAGATGGAGGGAAGAGGATAAGAATAAAAGAAACTAGTATCCCCAAATCTATATGATAATGTGGGAGAAGGTGAATGAGGATCTTAGGCTTGACCACAAATCATAAGTTGGTAAATGATAGAAGTGTCCTTTCCTCGATGTTGAGGAAATTTAGAGATAAAGAAGAGTATTTCAAGGGTATAATATAATTCAAGTTGATATTAAAGTGAGAAGAGAGAACTATGAATCAAAGAGGAATGAGGAGGGGTCCTATAGTTTGTTATATGAGTGGCTATATGAACATTACTCTCATCTAGAAGAAGAACCCTAATCTACTTATGGGAGACCCTATGAGCGTTGGTAAAAATAATCATACCCTTTAAATTTAACTCATTTTTATCTTCAAATAAGAAGTTCATCATGAAGGATAAGGACTATATAAGGCAAATGTGATGCAAAATAAAATTAAATACAAAGAGATAGATAAGAGTAAAGCATTGACTAGGTAGACCTAGTATTGAAAGCAAGGTCAAAAAACTAAGAAAATAAGAATACATAGTTGACAAGGTTGACCTAGTATATATCTTAAAGGTTAAAAAGAATACTATGTTAATAAGGTTGACTCAATAATAGAGGCAAGGGAGACAAATAGTCTTTAATATATTGTGTCAAATATAATGATAGTGTAGTGAAAAAGGAAAGATTGTGCAAGTACTTTTGAAGAAATAAATGAAAGGAAATACCCAAGCAATTTGATCAATGAGGATGATATAATTGAGACACATAACATAAAACCTTGCACCAATGTTGGCCAATGAAAGTTTTTACAACACGACATACAATGAGCAAATATCAAGAAGTTAACTTGGAAATTAAATTCTAACTAAGTGGTCATCCTAAATGTTAAATTATTAGAGTATGATTTTAAGTGTGATAGGAAGTTGACGATAATTAAGGAACTAGAAAGCAATCTATGGTCAACTTCACGACATTTAGGCTAAAATTAATCTATGTTGGCAATGGCATTGGCTTAGTATTAGGGCCTACCCAATCACTTCACACACCCTAGTGTTAATGGTGTCAAGTGATTTTCTAATATATACCATTAACCACATGTTTATGTTTGGCCAAAAAATCAAGTTGGCTTCCCTCTTGGTGATGAAATCCAAGTAGGTAGGATTTAGGTAGATAATTGTTTAAATGCATTTTAAAATTATGTAATTTGGTAGTGTGTGAAAGAAAGATAAAAAAAGTATAGTTAATGGTGTATTGAAAAAAAACCTAATTAGACTATGTGATCTATTCTAAGCATGCAAACAACTCAAAGTGAAAGTGTGAGCTAATTTCTAACATATAAGTGTCAATTCCAACTTTGAAACATAGTACAATGTTAGTTTAAATGATAATGTATACATATATTATAAAATAGAGTTGAGAGTGTTGCTACTATATTAATGAAGCAAGGGTCTATTAAGAACTATGTTGATAGTGTCGACCTAGTCTTTTAGATAGAATACATAATACAGAATTAGGTCAACCAGGTTGACCTATTTTGCCATAAAAGGGTAATTTTAAATACTACAAAATGTAAAAAATAGAAATATAATGAATACAAAAAATGATAGAGAAAAATATAAAGGAACCTTGGTGGGTTAGAAGATGCAGAGGAAAGTGATATTTTTATTGAAGTGCCTTGATTTTTAATTGAAAATTATGCCAACTATGTCAATTAGGTTGACCTAGTTCTATAGTTACCTATTTACTAAAACGTATGAAGAATATTATACTGGCAGTGTCGATCTAGTATGTTTTCTAGAAGTTTGGAAGTGTAATATGTCAACAAGGTCAACATAATAGCCTGTCTAGAAGTGAAAAACTATACTATGTATACCTATTCAACCTAATAAGTTGTATCTGATGAAGACTTGCACAAATATAATAGTCATTTTGATTCAACTATGTGTTAAAACTATGCACAAAAGTTAGAAACTATACTGGCACTATCAACCTAGTATAACACACACACACACACACACACACACACACACACACACACACACACACACACACACACACACACAAGTTAGAAACTATAATGGCACTATCAACCTAGTATATTATATATATATATATATATATATATATATATATATATATATATAATAAAATATAAAATAATGAAAAATGTGAAAAAAAACCTATAAGTGTTAGATTCACATTGGGTTCACCATAATGTATGAAATCAAAAATGAATCATGTCTATAAATCAATCCTAGCTTGGAGAAGATAGATCATACTTACACTTTCAATTGGGGATACATTAGATAATTAAGAACATGACCAATATGGGGATCTATTAGACCCAATTAAGAATCTCTTATCATAATAAACCATACTATGGAGGGTTCCAAAGCCTCCAGTCAAGCACAATCATGAAACAACCCTAACTAATCCCTATGTTTTCATATTCACTAAACTAATAACAAGTAAAGTCTAATCTAGTGCTTACTAAGGCTTATGAAAAAAAAGTATGGGTAAGAAACAACAAAATCAAACATGCATAAGAGACATATACTCACATCAATGCATACAAAATCATAATGAATGGAAGAGAAGTACAAATGCATATCTATCTACTCTTACAAAAGAAGAATAAAGTTAGGAATACTTACCTTTGAAGATAAACCCACTAAGCCTCAATATCTCCCTTGGCCAAGGTGATCCATAAGAGATTTTTTTGGTATGTAACGATTACAAGGATAATTCAACTCAAGGATACATAGCCTATCAATGCATATAAAATACTTCTCCACAAGACAAGTTGTATCTCTAAAAAAAGTATAAAACCTTATGATTCATCCTCAAGTAGAATGATGGATAAGTAGATGCATAATAGCTCTTACTTCTTATTCTCCTCTCTAAATAATGGAAAAATAATCTTGTATATATAGGAATATTTAAACCTAAGCCCTTTTAAAAAATTTAGTTGATAGGGTTGAACCAATTGACCTAGTACTATTATAGACAAAAATTCACTAGGTCACAAGCTAGGTCAGGCAAGAACCAACCTAGACCTTAAATGAATTTTACCCAAAATAGTACAAAGTTGACCTAATCAAACTAGTACTATAAATAGTCAAAATGGGATTAAGGATAGTAAAATATGGATAAAATGAAATAAATTATTGAGGAGTGTACAATAGAGAAGAACAAGCTTAGGGATATGGTTTTTAGTAGACAAATATGTAGATAATAAGTGGAAAAAGGGACAACAATCCTATGAATCACTAATTTTATACCCACCCCTTTCCCAGTGCACCCCTTAACACATGCACTCAGGATATTGAGACTCAATGGGATCTTAAAATATAAATATCATCAATAATTGATGAAAGTTTGAAAATATTATGTGTATATAAGGGGCATGTACTCTATGAAGCATCATTAAAATGGTAGACCTCCAAAACCCTCCTTAAAACCTATTATAGACTTGATGGAGGAAAATTGGAGATAAATACACTTAATTTCCTTAAATTGTTCCTAAGAAACTTGGAGCTTGTAAAATACTCAAATTAGTTCCTACTCATAGTAATGGTTTGTATGGAATGTTGTACAAATTTATTAGAAACTATGTTTTTTCAAGGATTTAAGCAGAGAATAGGGTGAAGAGTTATTTTCAATGTTTTATATCATTGGTTAAGGTATTTTGAGGGTTATTCCACCCTTTAAAGCTATAAATTTCTCACATTTATCCTTATAAAGGCTTCTACAAGTCCACCAAATAGCCAGTCAACAAAATCTCATAAAAGAGACCTAGTCACCTGAGTAAAGTAGATTTACAGGTTTGAAACACTTAAAAAGTATAAATCATGGTATGATATGTTTTATTATACCTATAAAATTCTTATTCATCTATTCCTAGTCTTTTATTTATGTCTTCTACTCATTCAAATAGCTTGCAGTCAAGTGGCTAGGCCTAGTGGCCCAATAGACCTACTTGATTAAACAAGAGGAAGACTAATTGTGTAAAAGGGCTGATAATGAGGTTAATATAATTTTATACTAACCCTTAAGGATTAATTCACAAATTATATGGAAATTATGTAGAATGGGTAGTTTCTTATCCTAGTGAACATATACAAAGAGAAGGTGGGTTGCTAGATGATCTATGAAGGACTAATTACAGCATTTGAACACTTTTTAACTGCCAAAGGAGGAATAATTGACCATGTTTGGGTGTGTAAATTATTTTAAAGAGTTCAAGAAATTTTTAACCAACCCCCACCACTCCATCTCAATTTCCAATATGCTCATTAATAACCTCTCACCACTAAGGCAATGAATAAGGGATATGTTATTGATCTTTGTAGATGTTGTAACTATTGTTGGTTGAATGATGGTCATTCATGACCTATTAATTCTCTTTGGATGCCACATTATCTTCTAATAATTATTCATTCTTCTATTTATTTAAGCTATTGTAATGATCCCTTAACTGGGTATGAGGAAACTCTGCTTAGATTTTTATCTTGTAGACCTCTTAAACTAATGAATGACTATTTCAACTTCTCCATTATTGGTCTAGTGTTTTATTTGATTATTTAATAATCATAAGTGGAATATTTATATCCCTTCATAGGTCCTTACCTCACCAAAGTGTTAGTACATGTTTTGTAGGTCACACAATGTGCAAAAGTGTTGGTAATTGAGCTTGGAGTGAAACCTAATTGGTAAGTGTCTTGAACCAAACATCCGTTTCATGGCCCTTATGTTATAGACACCTTTCATAGCCTATATGTTAAATATTATGTCCTAGATAGTCTTGGATATAGTGATTAAATTACTTATCTGGTTCATTAGTGTTAATTAAGGTCATTTAAAGTGGATGATTATATTGGTACATCACCTCCCTTTAGTGTAGGTTTAATTCCATGGATTTCTCTATCCCTTTTCACCCAAATAATTAATTAGTATTAGTATTTGATCTAAATAGATGCACTTGGGGATATATCATCATAAATTATAAGTTTAGCCCAACCATAGGTCACCCATAACCTTGGGCTAATCCCATGTTACCCTAGACTTAGAGGTAGGCTTGAACAACCTCCTCCTAGGGTATGGTTTGCAGTGTTAACAAGTAGGTCATACTCAAGTACAATAAAGTATGTATGGCATAGTCAATAAAAATGCATGGCTTGGGTAATTATGTGGGGCATACTAAAGATCAATATATGGATCATATATTCAATCGTGTAGGGCATACTCATGTAGGTTAAGTAGGTATGTCATATTCAAGTAGGTAAAGTAGGTAGGGAATACTCAATGGGATATATCTATTACATACATTAAATGATTTAATACATCATTTCCCATTATATCTATTGGGAAATAAGCTTCCCTTACCAACAACATAAGTTAAGTATCTAGGGCATAGCTAAGTAGGTATGGAAAGATTATATGAAAGTTATTAAACATAAAATAATATTTCATTAATAAGTAGGAATCTATTACAGAAAGGGAAAGTATGTAGGATAAGAAAAAATCCATATATTGGGAAGAAATATTCCATTGCCTTATCAAGTAGGGCATAACTAAGTGGATAGGGTAAGAATAAATATATCTATTAAAATGTAATCTTCCCTTCATAGTCATGCCTTAATGTGAAAACAAATAAAAGATAGATAATATGAGGTAAACTTACCTTGATATTTATCCTTTACTCCCTAGATATCCATTAGGAGGGCAATCTACCCTTGATATGTTATTAGGTGAAGCAAATATAGATATCAAAAAGGAAAGTTTCCCTTGCCTTATGTAGAGTAAATTTTTACTCTACCTTGCATTCAAATTTTCGATCGAGCACTATAGTTTTTGGTTCTTGAATACCTTGGTCATAGTGGCAGAGTTGGAGTAGAGCATAGGTTCATTTTCTATCTAATTGTCAAAGTGTAGTGGAGGCTGCCAGATGTCACCATCATAGCATGGGTCCTCTTTCTCCTCTTTTGTGTCCTTTGCTTCATTTTTGCCTAAGTATTGAATTCAAATGGAAGATGCCAAGTGTCACATTTTAAAACACGGAGCCGGCCAGCTGGCATCATCCGAGTCACTTTTCAAAACTTTCAGGAAAGACACGAATCATGCCACGTATCTAATAGTAACTCAGTGGAAGTCACCACCTATCAGCATCTAAGAGATAATTGGTTTGATGCCTGGGTTCAATGCCTTGGTTCAATACCTTGATTAATGTGTAAATGACACATAGTGTTAAACCATTAAACCATTTTTGTTCATCAGGTAGTTCAAAGGAGTGTCTCAAAGACCAAAGGGGTCAAGCCCCTTTTTGAAAGGCAAAAAAGCATCATTCCATTTTTTTAAAAGGACAAAGAATAGTGGAAACTACCAAGTGTCACAGTCTAAGCCTCTTCCTACTCTATTCCCAAAAGCAGCAGAAGACGCCACATACCCCTAGTAGGAGAAGTGGAAGATGCCACGTATCTTCTCAAGAATAGTGTAGGCCTCCACGCATCAACTTCTGAGAGGTCATCTTCAAGCTTCATTTCCAAATAAAGATTTTGGTGGGTCCCAAATGTTTTTCGAAGGTCTGCAAAAACTTCCAAGTATCACCATCTGTGAGAGCCACGTGTCACTAATCAATCAAGTGAAAAACACAAAGTGTCATTCTCTGGTGCCTTCTAAGTAATAAGGAGAATTTTAGGAAATTGACTAAGTTTACTCTCCCATTTCAATATAATAGAATGTTTTGTGTATCTATTACAGCAAAGTGAGATGGAGGGAAACTCGGCAGGAGTTATTCCTAGTAGATGGAACAATTCACTGGGTAGATTTTTGGAGCCTAGAAGCATTAAAAGGGCCATCTGTTTGTCCCCTATAAGTGGAGGTATAATAGATAGTTGAGCAACTAAGCAGGTGATGGAATGAGAAATTCAGGAATAGAAGGAGGAATTAGTCATGAATTGCCATGCCGCAGTCAGGGCAGTTCTTGATAAGACCAGGATGCATCCAAGGCATTGAAGGTGCCGTCTATTTGTCCCTTGAGAGTTAAGGATAGAGTAAAATTGCATGGGAAAGGGGATGATGGAAGGAGACATATAAGTCTATAAAAGAAGAGGATCAATAGAAAAAGGGGGGCAACTTTCTATAGTTTAGACTTTCTAGATTTTTTGACTAGTAATATTATTTGCTTTTGTCTCATTTTCTTGAGTTGTAAAGTTATTGTAACTGTGCATGTTTCTGTGACTTTTATATGGATGAATGTATTAAGAAGATTGAAATCTATGCCTTGGTTGATGTTATTTATGTCATTTGCAAAGGTAGTTCATACTGTAGATTTTTTGGAGTTGTTATTAAAAATTTCATTTGCTTTTGTCTCATTTTCTTGAGTCAAAATTTATACATAATTGTACATGTTTCTGCCCCTCTTATGTGATTGGAATATTCTTATAAGAAGATTGAACACTATGCCTATGTTGACATTTTTTGTATCTCAGCAAAAGAATCCCCTGTTGTGAGCCTCTATTTCTATTATTTTGATCTTTTATATTGATCATGCATGTGTCTGCTCTTAAATATAATTGAATCCTACATAGAGTTTCATTATGCTCAGGTTAGGATTAGGATTACACTCAGGCACATCGCCATAGTTAGGTTTCATTTCCTACAATTGCATTTCTATATAAATTCCTATCCCTTTTCCCCCAACACTCGATACAAAAGAAGAGACCAACTTCTCTAAAATCTAGAGGTTGTTTCAAGCCACATTGTCCCATAGCTTGAAACTTCCAATTGTTGATTGATTAAGATTAAGCACAATTTTAAGTCATCAACAGTTTCTGGCATGCCCAATGGGACCAGTTTTGAAGTTCCTTTCAAGACTATATGAACCAGAGAGCTATGAGGAGTCAGAGCTGTGGACCCATCACTAGATCACAATCTGCTACAAATCCAAGTAGTCTTTTGACACCTCTGGTAACAATTCCAAGAAGAAGAGCTAACCAATTTGCACCAATACTAAATATGGGAGCCCCTATTCCCCCAAGAAATTATGCAAGCTAGAACACTGGTAGTCCCTTAATCCTCCTAACACCACTAGTTGTTTGGGATCCTATCCCAGTAAATGCTCTAAAAGCTCTACCCAAATTTAGTGGGCAAGACTCAAAAACACCTGAAAAACATCTTCAAGATATATCAGATGTTTGTACCATACATGTTGTCACACAGCAAAATGTGGCCATAAGGTTATTAGTAGCTTCATTCAAAGGGAAGGCTTTAGAATGGCATTGGTCTTTGACCCCAAATACCATATCTACATGGGACCAGCTTGGAGATCTATTTTTTGAAAGATTTGCAGAGAAGGGTGATAAGTCTTCTTTGTTATAGTACTTAATCACCATTCAAAGGGGACCTCAAGAGGACATGACTGACTTCAACACCATATTCTAGAAGACTTGGGATAGAATCCCTGCTATGGCTAAACCACCACCTGGTATGGCCATAGTGTTTTATCTCAAAGCCTTGAATTTAGATATATCTATTATGATTCAGTCATTAGGAGGGCACACTTTACTAGTGGCTTATGACTATGCGGTCAGAGCTGAAAATCATTTAATAGATGCTAGAAATTTATCTCCAAGGCCTCCCATGCCTATGTTCCCAAAAATTTCCTTGCCCTTACCTCAAGAAGTTCCTAAAGCTATAAGCCCGCCTGTGTCTATGTATACTTACCCTCCATCATCTACGAAGCAACCGGTCCCTGCTCAGTCATCTGAGATGGATGATATCAAGAATATCCTGAGGACATTTTCTAATGAGCTAATTAATATGAAGAGGTAGCAGAATACTTTACCTAAGTCCCCTTATCAAGGCTATCAAGGAAATAGGTTTTCATCCCAACCAAACCAATATCAAGGTCCTCCAAGACAAACTAACAATTAGCCAACAAATCAATTAGTTGCAGTTCCCACACCCTCACAGACCATTCCTCCCAACTCAAATAGGGAGATGGTTCTAGGTTAGAATAATTATGTAGATGATACTAATGCTTGGTGTTTCCCTTGTAATGATGCTCATATACCCAAAGATTTTCCTAGGGGTAATCTACATCAAAGGGTGGCTGAGCAAAGGAGAATGGATGGTCAATTTGCCAGTACCAGTAACAATCAAGCCTACCAATCTCTCAGTATGCAGAATTTAGTTCTAGTGGCTCAGATACAAGGAATGTCCTTGCAGAAAGAGGAATAAATATCCATGGAACATGCTTTGTTCTCATGGGTTGAGGATGAAGAAGTAGTTTTATTAAACAAAGCATCTACCTCCCAAAGGCTAGTAGTGCAACCTGATTATTACACCAGATCAAAGAGGAGAATGGTGGAATAGCCCAAGTTTGTAAGTGGTCAAGCCAAGGATAATACTCCATCTCAAGGGCAAAGGAACACTACTGTTAGACAAGAAGTGCCTCAGCCAGTACAAGATCAAGGGATTCCTACCCAGATTCAGGAAAAAATGAGGTATCCTTATCACCAAAAAACTCAGTCTTTGGGACCGATCAATATAGTGGACCAATTAAAGAAGACTCTAGCACAAGTATCTATATGGGATATCTTGGCTATTCTTGAACAAAAGACACTACTACAAGAAGCTCTGTAAGGGCAAGCAGTGCCCAAAGGTGTTATTACCAAGGAAGGACCTACTGGAAAGGAAAAGTTAAAGGATATGGTTCCTCTAAGGACAATAGCCTTCGTGAACGATGCAACACAAGTAAGTAAATCCAAGCTAGAGCCTTTTTATTTGAATTTGATAGTTGGAAAGAAACTCCTACATAATACATTGATAGATTCAGGGGCTAGTACAACTATGATGCCCAATTAAATAGCTGATGCCTTGAAGATAAAATATGAACCCCTTGCAAAAGGAGTTATGCAACTAGATGGGAAAAAAGTACAAACCATAGGGAGGATTAAACAACTCCCATTACAATTATACACATGCCCCAACATAATTATCAACCAAGATATAATTGTCATAGATATACCTCCTATTTTTGGTTTATGTTTATCTAGAGACTTTACAGCAAAAATAGGAGGATATATGTCTCTTGACTGGTCTCACCTCATCCTGAGAACTAGGTACAGTTCAAAGATGAAAATTCTATCTAAACCACTGTCCAAAGACCATATCACCAACAAACCAACAACAAGATTAGAAGTAGATCATGCCATGTTAAATAAAGAAGAAAGGGTTTTTGTTGAAGAGCTTGGTGATTGGACTGAGCATGATCAAGAAGAAGAAAACATCCAGTTGTTGGCTATGATGCATAGTGACCCATATGGGAACTATGACTCTACTGGTTTGGGTACATACATCATTTTTGATGAGGACCAGGTAATCCCAAATGTTATAAGGGAAGAGGAACCTACTTCTCAAGATTTAGAGATTTGGACTTTGAATTTTGACGGGGCTAGAAGTAAACATGGTGCTGGAGTAGGAATTTGTCTTACTGTTCCAAGTGGTGATAAAATTTTAAGGGCTATCTAATTCTAATTTGCTTGCACTAATAATGATGTTGAGTATGAATCTTTAGTACATGGGCTCTTGTTAGCCAAGAAAAAGGGAATAAAGAACCTAAAAGTAAAAGGCAATTCAGAATTAGTAGTAAAGCAAATATGGGAAAAGGCAGCAGCTAAGAATGTGAGAATGAGATCTTACAAGCATAGGATTTGGGATTTGATAGAAGATTTTGAAGCTTTCAATATTGAGATAATCCCTAGAAGTCAAAACTCTGAGGCTGATAGGATGGCTCAGATTGGCTCATAAATTAACCTAACAACTGGCCTATTGGTTAACAATGAGTCAATAAAAGTTATAGTGAGGCTAACCATCCCAGACAATGATGAAAATTGGTAAGTGTTTGAAAATGATGCTCAGGTAGTCTCTTTCTTACAACAAATAGATGAGTTTACTGATCAGTTTCAAACTAAAATTGAAGAGGCATATGGTGATCATCTTATACAATTGAGGACTAATAAGCTCCCCAAGGGATTGATCACCTTAGAAAACTTGTTTGACCCAGAGGATGTAATCTTGGAAAAGAAAAGGTTCTAGGTAGATAAAGCAGACTATTCTGAAGTAGAGGTGAGTGAAGGGAAAAGCCTAAAAGTTGGGAATTCTGCAACTAAAGAAGAGAAGGAAAGATGAATCAAGTTGTGTCAGAGATATGATAGAGTCATAGCTTGGAGCTATGAAGACCTTCATGGATACAATAGAGACATTATCCATCACACAATAGAATTGACCAAAGGATCCAAGCCCATCAGATAGAAACAGAGGCTAGTAAATCCAAGAATTGAGCCTCTAATGGTAGATGAGTTGCAAAAACTTTTAGATTCCAAAATAATATTTCCAATCAAGCACTCAACCTGGGTATCAAATCTAGTCCCAGTTAGGAAAAAGAATGGAGATGTAAGACTGTGTGTAGATTTCAGAGATCTAAATAGAGAATCTCTAAAAGACCACCATCCCTTGCCCTCCATGAAAAAAATTATAAAAAATGTGGCTTGATTAGAGAGGTTTTCCTTGATGGTTTCTCTGGATACAATTAGATTTGGCTAGCTGAGGAAGACCAATACAAAATTGCTTTTACTACCAAATGGGGAACATTTGCCTATGCAAATATGTCATTCAACTTATCAAATGTAGGAGACACCTTCTAAAGAGCTATGGATATAGCCTTTGGGGAGCTTATAAATAAGATTATCCTGGTCTATCTAGACAACCTCACTATTTTTTCAAAAAATGTTGATGATCATTTTAATCATTTAGAATTTGTCTTCAAGAAGTGTCAAGATTTTGGGATATCATTGAATCCCAAGAAATGCATCTTTATTGTACCTTAGGGAAAAATATTGGGACGTGTAGTATCCAAAGAAGGAGTTTATATAGATCTCAAGAGGATCATAGCTATAATAAACCTACCTCTTTTAGTAAATAAAAAGGTAGTCTAGTCCTTTTTAAGGAAGATCAATTTTGTCAGTAAATTCATATCTAATTTCCCGGGCTTGGTTAGACCAATGAAACTCTTGCTAAAAAAAGACCTGATCTTCAAGTGGATTATAGAAGGGAAGCAAGCCTTTGAAGAGGTCAAGAAGTCTATCTCAGTATCCCCAGTGCTCAAAAACTTAGATTTTTCCAAGCCCTTCATAATGTATGTCTATGGAGGAGAGTCAAGTATTGTTACTATCTTGACTCAAAAGAATGACAAGCTAGAGGGGGAGCACCCAATAGCCTTTTTCTCAAGAACTCTCAGAGATTATGAGACCATGTACAATTTTGTGGAGAGACAAGCCTATGCCATGGTAAAATCCCTCAAGAAATTTAGGCATCTGATATCAGGGAACAAAATTCTGATACTTGTAGCTCACCGAAGTGTTAGGGAATACATCATGGAAGGATAAATTACTAAGAAAAGAGCTAATTGGATCACTAATATCCTTGAATATGATGTAGAGGTCAGACCCACCAAGCTAGTCAGAGGTAGGGGCTGTGTTAATATATAACCCAAGAGCTTGAAAAGATGTTACCTGAGGAAGCAGATTCAAAAGGAAAGACAAAGACGGTGTTAAAATTACAAGAGGTTGATCAGGAATCTTGGGTCACAAGCAGGATTCAATTTATGAAAAATGGGATTTAACTAAGAGAACTCCCTAAAAATAAGAGGAGATATTATAGGATACAGGGAGTTCATTTTGTTTTAAATAAACAAGTCCTTTTCATAAGAAATTTTGATGGAAAATTGTTAAGATGTGTAGAAAAGGTTGAAGCTAAGAGAATACTACAAAAAATGCATCATGGAATATCAGGGAGGAATTTTTATGTAAAGAATACAGCCATAAAGATAAGTGAGGTAGGATATTTTTGGCCTACTTTATTTGTAGATTATTATCAGCTAGTTAGAAAATGTCAATCCTATCAGTATTATATGGGGATGAGGAGGAATGCAGCCATGCCCCTTAGTCTTATAATTGTGTATGAGCCTTTTGCTCAATGGGGTCTTGACTTCATTGGAATGATAAACCCAGTGTCTAGTATGGGTCACAAATGGATATTAACTACCATAGACTATTTTACCAGATGGATCGAGGCAGACCCACTTAAGGAAGCAATAGAGAATGTGATCCTAGATTTTCTAGGGAGTATCACTACTCACTTTGGGGCTCCTCGCACCATAATTTTAGATAATGATAAAGCATTTTTGGGGTCTAAAGTATCTGAGTTTGCCTTAAGACATGGAATATATCTAAAAAATTCATCTAACTATTACCCTCAAGGTAATGGTCTAGCAGAATCAACCAACAAGAACCTGATAAGACTCATCAAAAGAGTAGGGGCTGACCATCACAAAGAGTGGCATAAAGTAATTAATCTAGCATTATGGGCTGATCGAATCATGCCTAAGTAGGTAATCAAAATATCCCCATATGAATTGGTGTATGAAAAATCTACTGTGATTCCCCTAAGCTTGGAAATCCCTGCTCTCCAGCTGATCAAATAGATTGAAATTGAAGAAAATGGTCCCATGCAGGTTAGACTCGCAGAACATTTAAAAGTTCAAGAAAAGAGGGATATGGCCCATGATTCATTGATCAAGCATCAGGGAATGGTTAAGAACTATTTTGATAAAAGGACTTCAAATCCTAATTTTAAAGTAGGCTCAATTGTTTTGAAATGGGATGCAAGGGCTGCCAAGCTGGGTCAGCATACCAAATTTGAATCATTATGGACTGGCCCGTATAAAATTCACATGTGCAAGTAGAAGAATTCTTTCAAGCTAGAGTCAATAGAAGGGGAACCTAAAGAGATTCCTATAAATATAATCTATTTGAAACATTTCAATTGACTTGGGTCTCTCATATATTATAGTTAGATAGTTTCCCTTTCTCGCATTGTTTTTCTATTGTTTTCTTGCTTTTCTTTTAAATAAGTGTTTTAAACACATGTCGACAGCTCTTTTGAAGCTGTGATTTTCACAATTTTGATCTAGAGAGAGGTGGAGTTTTCTTTTTGAGTAGGCTCAAAAGTCCTGAGGGTTGCTAGTAACTATAGAGTAAATTTTTACTCTACGTTACATTCAAATTTTTGGTCAAGCACTACAATTTTTGGTTCCCACATATCTTGGTTGTAGCGGTAGAGTTGGAGTAGAGCACAGGTTCATTTTCTATCTAAGTGTCAAAGTGTAGTGGAGGCTATCAGATGTCACCATCCTAGCGTGGGTCCTCTTTCTCCTCTTTTGTGTCCACTTCATTTTTGCCTAAGTATTAAATTCGAATGGAAGCTGCCAAATGTCACTTTCCAAAACATAGAGCTGGCTAGCTGGCATCATCTGAGACACTTTTCAAAACTTTCAAAAAAGACATGGATCATGCCATGTATCTAATAGCAAATCAACAAAAGTCACCACATATCAGCATCTGAGAGATAATCAGTTCAGTGCCTGGGTTCAATGCCTTGGTTCAACATTTTTGGTTTAATACCTTGATTAACGTGTAAATGGCATGCAGTGTTGAACCATTGAACATTTTTGTTCATCAGGTAGTTCAAAGGAGTGTCTTAAAGACCAAAGGGGTCAAGCCCCTTTTTAAAAGTTAGAAAAGTGTCACTCCATTTTGTTCAAAGGCCAAAGAATAGTAGAAACTGCCAAGTGTCACAGTCCGAGCCTCTTCCTACTCTATTCCCAAAAGTAGTAGAAGATGCCACATACCCCTAGTAGGAGAAGCAAAAGATGCCACGTATCTTCTCAAGAATAGTGAAGGCCTTCATGCATCAACTTCTAAGAGATCATCTTCAAGATTCATTGCCAAATAAAGATTGTGGTGGGTGCCAGATGTTTTTCAAAGGTCTACAAAAACTGCCAAGTATCACCATCTGTGAGAGCCACGTGTCCCTGATTAATCAAGTAGAAAATGCCAAGTGTCATTCTCTGGTGCCTTCTAAGTAATAAGGAGAATTTTAGGAAATTGACTAAGTTTCCTCTCCCATTTCAATAGAACAGAATGTTCCACGTATCTGTTACAGTAAAGTGAGGTGGAGGGAAACTTGACAGGAGTTATTCCTGGTAGATGGAACAGTTCATCGGGTATATTTTTGGAGCCTACAAGCATTAAAAGGGCCATCTATTTGTCCCATATAATCAGAGGTAGAATAGACAATTGAGTGGCTAATTAGGTGATGGAACAAGAAATTTAGGCGTAGGAGGAACTAGTCATGAATTGCCATGCCGCAATCAGGGTAGTTATTGATAAGACCAGGATACATCCAAGGCATTAAATGTGCTATCTGGTTGTCCCCTGAGAGTTAAGGATGGAGTAAAATTGCATGAGAAAGGGGATGATGGAAGGAGACATTTGAGGCTATAAAAGAAGAAGATTAGTAGAAAAAGGGGGGGAACTTTCTATAGTTTAGACTTTCTATAGTTTTTGACTAGTAATATCATTTGATTTTGTCTCATTTTCTTGAGTTGTAAAGTTAATGTAACTGTGCATGTTTTTGTGCCTTTTATGTGGCTAAATGAATTAAGAAGATTGAACTCTATGCCTTGGTTGATGTTATCTGTGTCATTTTCAAAGGTAGTTCATACTATAAATTTTTTGGAGTTGTGATTAAAAATGTCATTTGATTTTGTCTCATTTTCTTGAGTCAAAATTTCCACATAACTGTACATGTTTCTGTGCCTCTTATGTGATTGGAAGATTCTTATAAGAAGATTGAACACTATGCCTTTGTTGACATTTTTTGTATCTCAGTGAAAGAATCCCCTGTTGTGAGCCTTTGTTTCTATTATTTTGATCTTTTATATTGATCATGCACATGTTTGCTCTTAAATATAATTGAATCCTACATATAGTTTCATTGTGCTCATGTTAGGATTAAGATTACACTTAGGCACATCACCATAGTTAGGTTTCATTTCCTACAATTGTGTTTCTATTTAAATTCCTATCCCTTTTCCCCCAACACTCGATACAAAATAAGAGACCAGCTTCTCTAAAATCTAGAGGTTATTTCAAGCCACATTGTCCCATAGCTTGAAAATTCCCATTGTTGATTGATTAATATCAAGTGCAATTTTAAGTCATCAACACCTTACTCAACATTGATGAAGTAGGAAGGGAAATTTTCTATTGCCTTAATGGGTAGGGAAAGTTTCAAATTAGGGTATGGCCTTCATAATTTTCCCCACATATATCTATGTCAAGGGCCATATTTCTACATTATCTTTTGATATATTATATTAAGGATCAAGGAATAATCATAGTATGACAAGGCACTAGTATGTCCTTTAGGACCCACTGGGACATACCCAAGCTCTAAGTGGCCTCTCCTTGATACACTAGCTTATGTTATATTCCCTTAATTCCATTCATATATAAATTTGGTTATAGATTGAGTTATGTATATATCATTCTGGTTTGGGAAACACACTCTGCCAAATTAGTGACCACCTATATATATATATATATATATAGTCTATTATAGACATACTCTTAATGACATATAAAGAAAATGAGAAGTCAACTATGGGGTTTGGATTGGAATTCTCAACTAGTGTCCAATCACACCTATCTATATTGATATAAATTTGGGTATTAGATGGAGTGATTTAGGATGAAGACAAATGAGGACAGAGTGAGTAAAGATGATGAGGTACAATGAGGGAGTCATTAAGGATGATGAGGGATGGTGATGGTCAATGAGGTAGTTATTATAGAGGATAAAAGAGTGATTAGTGATGATGAGGGGTGTTGTGGGTCAATGAGGGAGTGATTAGGGATGATGAGGAACAAGGAGGGAGTGATTAGGGATGATTTGAGGGATAAGGAGGGAGTGATTAAGTATGATGATAGATGTTGAAGTAGTGATTAGGGATGGGGAGGGATGGTTAGGGTTAATCAGGGAGTGATGAGGGATGATGAGGAATGATGAGGGTTAATTAGGGAATGATTTGAAATGATGAGAAAAGAGGAGGGAGTGATTATGGATGATGAGGGATGATGAAGTAATGATTAGGGATGATGAGGGATTGTGAGGTTCATGAAGGCATGATAAGGGATGATGAGGGAGTGATTAGAGATGATGAGAGATGGTAAAGGTCAATGAGGGAGTGATTAAGGTAGATCAAGTACAAGTAAGGAGTGATTAGGGATGATAAGGGATGAGGATAAAATTATTAGGGATGAGGGAGGTGTTAATAACACAACTTTCACCCTTTGAAGGAGGTTGTTTAGACCTATCTCAAAGGTTAAAATTTGGGTTGCTAACAGTTATGGCATGCTCGATGGGATGAAATTCAACCATTGGAGTAATCACTTATAGCTTTGTAGTCATCTTGAGTAGTTTTAAACACTTGGGAAAGGATGTGAAGTCATATTTCATCTAAGAGACATCACAAATTCATCATTATAGAGTTAAGTAACTTTCTTATTCATAATTCATGTTTTTTTGTATATGTTCCATGAGAAGTTATGGTAGTCTATGGGGAAAATTTATATCATCCATGTCCCTTTTAGTGCTACCATAACCCCTATGAACCTTATGTTGACCCTTATCAACCTTATAATGTGCCTCCTTAAATCCAAGACTATCAAACTCATTATGAACCTTCTCTACCTCCTTGGTAGCCTTCTTATCCTCCTAACCAGTCATGAAACTAACATGTTATTCCTTATAGTCAACCTTTACTAAGCAATGATGATTTAAACTTAGATATTGAGAATCTAAGTGAGGAAACAAATAGGTTAAAGGAATGTTTTAGATAGTAGAAGGAGATTTAATTCTAAGCCCTCATCCACTATCAAATTACCCCTATAAATCAAGAACAATCTACTGGGGTAAGCACTCCGTCTCCTTTTATTATCTCTCTAATCATTGGAGACTTCTTAGTTCATAATTGCTTGTTTGATGATAGGGAAAGCAATTTAGTTATCCCTAATCTAGTGGCTGATAATATAAATTTAGTGTATGAGCCCACCTCCAACCTTAAATTGAAATGGAATGGGTCAACTAAAAGAGTATTTGGCCTTATCAAAAACATACAACTCACCCTTCATGCCTATCCCAAATTTTTAATTACAAAATACATCATTGTTGCAGATTCATTGCCTCATTTTGCCCAATGTTTGGCTAGTGATTTCATGGCCGAAATTAGGGGATGCTTATATTTAGAGTTTTTTATATGGTATTAAAACTTAGGTATGGTTTAGGGGTCAAAATTAGGTTTGAATCACTCTCTATATTTCATATTCAAAATTACACACCAAACACCTCTAATACAAATTGCCTTTGTCCTCCCACTCCTAATCAACATCTATGAGTTCAATATCCATCCATGCCTTCTCAAGAGTCTAAAATAACTTTAGCTTAGAGGCCTTTATGGGATATAAAATTATACTATGTCATGCCTACCCTTAAAAACCCTTAAAATATAAAGTCAATATGAGGAGAGATGTATGAATCTTAGTTCAAAAGGAATCTCAAGTTCTCCAAGTATCCCATCAATCCTCTATGCTTCAGCCACTCATGAGCATCAAAGTATATCTCAATTTTATAAGGAAATTGAACAATGGAAGAAGTAAAATATAATGATTAAGGCTGATAATCCTAATTTTCTAATCTAGAAGGACACCTTATCAACTATCAAGCAAGATAAGGAAGTTAATTTCCCTCCCACCCTTTCCTCTTATGAAGAGGAATCAAATCCATTAAAGGTATAACTTGAACATCAAAGTGTGGGAGACAACTTTATAATATTTTTTAGTGATATGACAATTCTTCAAGAATTGGATCATGTTAAAGATGTAAAAAAGTTTCAAGGACACATTGAAGAGGACGCCTTAAGCATCTATGATAAATAAATCCATATTGGTACCCCTATTCATCCTTACAGATCATAAGTTGAACATGAAGTGAATTTGGATGATGTGGGTTAACCACAATGGTAGGATGTTAAATCTAATGAAGATGTGATACAAGAAACTTTCCTCATGGAAGACAATCATGGAAACAACCTACATGAGTCCATTATTGAGGATGCAAGCAATTCAAGTTAGTTAGATGACTCTTGGTAATAGTTGTATCATGAGTTCTTGAGTGAGATTCAATAAATCATTATAGTATATTTGAATGGTGTAGGAAAAAAAATTGAGGATTTACATGTAGATACCATCAATGTTTCAAAGATTTGTTAAAGTAATTCAAATTTGGAAACACCAAGATAAGATGACCTAGATATTGAGTGGGTTGATGAGATGTCATTCTCCATTGAGGATGAAGATGATCAAGTTGAAGAAGATTAAAAGCCTTGTTATGACTCTACCAAATAGTTGGAAATGATTGAAAAACATGATGCTTCAAAATCAAATGGTAAGAATGGTAAGAAACTCCATGTCTTTTCAATTGATCATGATGAGATGCTTTTTGGGAAGACTTGGAAATTTTTTTCTCAAGTTTAGACAATCCACTTCTATACCATGAGAAACTTAATGAATATATTGTAAGGGATGCTATGGCAACTGATTATTTTAAGTCTCATAGGTAGAATCAAGTGTAGATCATGAATGAAGTAGAAATAACATTAATCACATAAGGAACACAAGTATGGAATGAGTATGATTGGGTGCTTGACTCACCTAACCAACCCATCCACCTATGGATAGAAAAAGAAGGTATAATTTCTTCCACAAGAGGCCATGAACATGTCAATACCTTAAAATATAAGTGAGAGTCTCCATATAATGATCAAAACCTGACTGGACTCAAATCAAGACATGGAAACCAAACCTCACCTCATGTTACCATAGTGACCAAAGAAGTTTTCTATTTGATCCTAGAGGAAAGAGTTTGACCTCAGGTTAGTTTTTTATAGATTTTTGGCTTGTTTTAATAAGTGGTTGGCACATGTTTATAGTTTGTCCCCTTTGTTATTTTGGTGTCTTTATTGTTATTTTCTTAGGTTTAGGTGTGTTTCTTTAGTTTTTTTGTCATGTCTTATTAGTTTGTTGTAGTCTTAGAGGTGTCGCAAGTACTAAATCTATTTGATAGTCCAACAAGGTGGTCATATAAGTTATGAGTCATTTATAATTTTGTCATTACCATGAAAATATAGTGGGTTATCTTGATCAGTAGGCTAGTGAACCCTTATGAATCACTAAATATGTTAAAATTTTGGCCTCCCAAGGCTAAATACCAACCCTTATAACCAAAAAATTCCATGGCACTAATCTAAGCCTATTCATGGTGATCTCTTGCATGGTCATGCCCTTATTGATCCTATTTTGGGCCTTGTTAGCCCTGTTAGAAGTGTCATTATGTGTTCTAGAGACTGCTTATGAATCCATTATGTCATGGATTCCTTGGGCCTATTTGACTATGTGATAGTAATCATGGTGATCATGGAGTGAATAGGAAAGTTTTTATGGTCCTTCTCATGTTTAATGAGTGGTTTTAGCTCTATTTGATGATAAAGGATCTTTTGATAAAATTAAGGTAACTTGACAAGTTTGAGGTTACTGGTCCTCATGGTATATGGGCCTTTTTCAAGCCATTCCTTATGAGAGAGTCTTCCTAAGCAACATGAAGGGTGTTTAAACCTTGGAAAGATGCCTTATGAAGGTAGATGATGTTTTAATGTCATTATTCATGGTACATTTATCCAAGATCAATTTCAATCTCAATGTACTTTTGAAAGCCATCAAATACCTCATTTTGGTCAAATACATTACTAAAAATTTGGAAAGGGGTGATATTTCAAGTGTTTCATGGTTTAATAAAGGCCTTAAAGGAGTCTCCAAGTCACTACTATATGTTTCATATCTATAATGGTCCCTTTAAAGCTTATACACACCTCCCCACTAGTCAAGTGGACCCCAAAAATGCCAAATTATGTCTATCCCACTTCCCCATACCATATTTATTATTTAAAAAGGTCATTTAACTTATGTTTTCCCTATTTTAATCCTTCAATTGTGTTAAAAGGTAATATATTTAGAGAAAATGTAGGAAAATAGACTATATCAAGTGTTCTATGCAATTATATGGACTTTTACGATCAAATCTATATAAGGAGAGATCACAGGTTTTAGGAGGGCTTATGTATAACATATCAAATAAGTTTCATGGTATTAATACTTAAAATAACTCTAAAAAATGACTTTTCTCCTCAAACATTTTTCTGTATAGCCTAAAAAAGCTTCTAGGTTTATGGATAATATAGATAGGAAAGAGAAAATCAAGATATGGTATATTGGGTAGAATAAGTGGGTATATTAACCTTTCAATCCATAAAATTTTTCTAAAATACAATGGTCTATACTTTATGAAAATTAGTTAACAATCTGGCCAATCTAATGAGCTTGTATATCTATGTACGGAGTTGAAATGGCAATGGTTTTAATGAATATTTGAAGTTTTTTTCTGAAAACTAATGTTTGATGTGTGTTATTTAATATCCTCAAAGCCCATACCATCACCCTCTACTCATATTTCACACATTTAGATAGTGAAAGAAATAAAAACTTCATGCTTTCTTCATCTTGCAGACTGTAGTTTGGTTTCTCAAGTTGCAGAGTCCTTGTGCATAAGATGGTAGTATGGATAATGTATTGGATTTGATTATGAGTTTATTAAACCATTCAAAACCTCATATTCCTCCTTAATTACTCAAAAAGTCCACCATCAGGCCAAACAACCCCTTAAGCCCTATTTTATTGTGACTATCTTAGATGTTGTGGCCTCTTTTGCAAGTTCAAGTCAAAGTCATTATAGAAGATATTTTAATGGTGTTTGATTAATACACATCTCTTTTATTAACTCCATTATCTATTTCACTTACCCATACTCATCATGCCCCTATTCATAATTTCATCCTCACCTCTAACCTATTCTATAATGAAAACCCTCATTCAACCATCACAACTCCTTACACAGACTACATGCATAAAGTAGTCACTACTAAATGGGAGTTTTTTCACTTGGATTTTCACACTTTGAGGAGATGTATCAGATCTCCTAATCCAATTGGCAAAATTTAAATACTTATAATCTTGTGGGAAGCCTAAGGATGAGGTGAATCTCTAGATAGGGATATCTCCTTTGATGTACCACTTTGGATCACTACTAGACCTAAAATTTTTTGGGGGGGAAGTGAGAGAGAAAACTGAAATAAAAATCCTAAGGGAGGTGATACACCAAATAATTTGATGACTTCTAACCACCTGCATGTTACATATGAAACCAATAGACTAACCAAACATACATATCTCCAATCTGCATCTTCTCACATCAATATTACATTATGAGGTTATGGATGAATGTTTAGGATAGGAAGACTAAATAAGAGGCCTTTAATGGCACTAGTGAATATACTAAGTCACTAAACCTTGACACTTCTTAGAAAACTTGACATGCCCTATAAGAAGAAGCTTTCCAACTACAAATAAGATGAAAGAATGAGACAACATGTAAAGTAAATCATAGTTATCACTAAGAAATATCAATCATAAAAGTAAAACACACTATGAATATTCATGAAGAGGTAAAAATAAGTAGTTTTATTGATCAAATGGTATGTAACTAAGTAGGGATTCACCATACTCAGGTGTAGCATAAGTTACAATAGCTAAAAAGGCTAATTAACTTGTGAGAGGATAAGAGATAAGTCAAAGGGTCATAAACACATTTGTAAATATAATAAAAGGAGTTACTTGTGCATGAGAAGAGGATGTGGGATGAACCATGTAAGGTTATAAAATAAAAGTGGTCATATAAGGCATGAAACTCATGAAAAGTGGCATGAAAGTTCTCATTGTGGCTCAAAAAACTATGTTCATGATTTGGATCTATTAAAACATATCAAAAATTATTAGGCATAGGTATGATTATTGAAATTAATGGGAAGGATTTCATACATGCCTTTCCATGCATTGGTTGTAGTCCTGGTCATCTAGAACCTTTCCAAAATGAGTTATCACCATTTGTAGTCTAAATAACTCTTCTTTCATGTACCCTACATACTTGGCCTCTTAAAATTCATCATTTTTTAAATTAAAATCCATGTTATGTAGTGTATGACACCTTTAAATACCTTCCATGGACTTAGAGGCATTAGGCATACTTTAAAATCAGCTCACTTGAAGTTTTCCACCCTTCTCACTAACTTGGTCACTATGCCAATTTTGACTCAATGAGATGAGAGCCCATGTTGAGTAACTTAGGATTTTTTTATAAGGTATTAAATTAATATTGGTAGTTATAAAATTTCTTAATATTCCCCCTAAAGTTGGTTTCATCTCTTGGAATCTCTTAGAACCTTCACAATGCATAAAATAGTTAGAAAAACCATATTTTTTTACCCCAGCCATATAATTACATACATTCCAATAGGATGGGGAGGATATTTAAATATTATTATATAAAATCCAATAAATTTTATGGTCAAACTATGCCATTATATCAGATTCCCATCTTCATTTCCTCCAATTGGTCACTAGCAAGGGTTTGCAAGGGTTTACACCTATTTTTACTCTTAAGGTTTGTTCATAAAGTTATTATGTTGGAAATCCAAACCAATTTCACAATATCATTTTTAAATATCATTTTTAAGACCTCCAACCTTCTTGGGTTCCCATACACATCCTTGCGAAAGATATGAACATTCAAAACTAGTCTATCAAGCTCTTCTCTCCATTCCAACAGGTATGAGTTATTCATGAGCCTAAAAATGGATTATTTATGGTTTAATTTGAATCCAAATAGATTTAAAATATCTTATATGACCTAAAAAACATTTTATAATGGGTTTTAATTCTCATCTCACGATAGAAGTGAAAAAGGTTTTCCATTTAGCCTTAGGCCTAACCATGCCCAATGGGCTTGCATGCAACCCTTGGTGTTTTATACCTACTTGTTGGGATTATTTTAATTTAACTATATTTAACACATATTTTATTCTTAGATTAACATATCCAAATGGATTATAAATCTCACCAAGAGATATAAGTAAAAGTGACATCTGATTTAAATTCCAGTCATAAACTTTGCCTAGTGAGTCTATCTGCCTTTTGAGGTCTAGACCTTTATATTAGTATTATTCCCTCTATTATTGGTTATTAATGTTTTATTGGTTGTAATAAAACTCCACAGACATTATTCAAAGGTTTTATTATCTCTTATTTTATCCCTTTCTCTACACTTGTTAAGACTCCAAGGTTTTTGCATGGGGAAAGTACCCTCTATTTGAGACAAAATAGAGGGTAATTCCCCTATTTGATCAAAAAATTTGAATGTTGGAGAGGATTATATAGGTTTAAATAACATTTATTAAATTTTTCATCCCTTTTTCAAACCATTTTACCCTTCAAAGGATTGTGTGCAAGAATTTCACTTTAGACTATGTATTTCATCATTAGAGTGCCTCCTCTATACAAGTTTTCATTATATATGGGCCTATTTAAACATATAAAGAAGTATTTATTTATTATAAATCCATTTATCATCTTGTACTTTCATTTACCCCTTCACACACCCCTAGACTCTCAAAACTATGTGTATTTTCTGAGTGTGCTTGCTTTAGGGAACTGTACCAGTAAGTGTCCATGCATGTTTAAGTCTTGAATTAAATTATTGAAAACCATTATATAAGTATCCATGTTAATTTAAAAATTATTTTGACCCTTTTTTCACCTTGGGTATCATTATCATCATTGAAATTACTACTTCCTACTCACTGCCTATAACAGTCAATAGTGGTTGACTTCTTGAGGTAAAGGGACCTGTAGGTGTAGATTTACATTTGAAAACACGTTATGATATTTTGGAGATTATATATAAACTATATTCAGTATTTAATATTAGGTTCTTATTTTATAGGTTTATTACCTTCAAATTCACCTTAAGAAACCTTTGAGTACCTATAGGTAGGCTGTAGGTGGCCTTCTCTAGGTCATTATACACCTATAGATGAACAATTGAACATGACATTGCACTTAGGAATCCTCTAAGTCATTTATGTTATTTTTTAACTTGGTATAGTTCTTCAAACATTATAATATTCCTGGCATTGCTACTTTGGGAAGTGAAGCTCCTTTTAGGTTCAAAATCGTGTAAATGGCAATGAAGAAATTTAGTGTTCCAATAGTAACTTTGAGGCCTCCCAATAACCATCTTCCACCACTCATCAACATTAAAAACTTTGAAAATTATATCTCCTATATAGAGGATATATAATGAGTTTAATACAAGTGATCATAAGTCAATATATCATTTTCATAATATCCCTTCAAAAGAGCTAGGTGCTTTATTTTCAGCCTTTAGGGAAAAGGTCCATGTACAATATTATTGGTTCTTTGGAAGGTGATCCGTACTTGTATTTTCCAAAATATCTTTCCTCATGAGTATACCATGATTCCCCAATGAATTATAACTATCAATGAGGGTTTCACTATCTATTTTTACACCTTCATATAACACTTTAGATCTATGTTAAGGCCCCCTATAGGTGGTTATTTACATACACAGGCAACAATTTTAGTATTTTATAAATAATACATGATGTATGTTTAATTTATTCCATTTGGTTCCTTTCAATATCTTCAAATGTCTGATTTTAATCATGGAGGTATTTAAATAGGTCTCAACACCTTTATTCTCAATGTGACCATTCTCTTCCAAGCACCTATAGGTGTAATTTCATGGCAGATAATGAGTACAAGTATGGACAATGTGCATTTCTTAACCATTTTATGAGTTTTAGTCCTATTCCAAGGATTTAAAATATCTCTTTTACATTATCAAGGACCTTCATCTCCAAAATTTATTTTCAACATACTTGGTCCTATTTGGGCACTTGTAGGTGCTTGTTTTCATGTATGCAAGTAGATAGCGAGTATGTTTTATGATTTCCATATCATTTTATTCACTATTTGAAAGCTCAATTCACTATTTAATATTATAATAGGATACACCACAACTCTAAAACCTTCATCACACTTCTTTGGACATCTTCAGAACCTTTACAAGTCATGACTATGGTTGAAGAGTAGATGGTAGTTGACTGAGTATGACCATAGACTGAAAGTTGGATCCATTAATGATGTTACAAGACAAAAAATACAAAAAATGTGATCACTATATAAATAAGACATGGTGATGAACCTATATACAACCTCTGAAACCACTTTTAAAACATGAAAATCTTACAAATAGTGAAAATCTGCCTACAACATAAAATGGTTCTTTTTCCTACAATACATGGCTCATACAAACACATTTAATGGTTAAATAAAGCATGGGTAACATGAGGATATATTCAACATCATATTGAAACCACCTCAGTAATTAGATTGTATAGAAATTCTCAAACCAAGGTAAAACTTATAGGGTACATAGATTAGTAATTAGAAAAACATAGTCAAATTCATAAGGATAGTTCATAAAGCACAAGCCACCATTATTAAAAATAATATTATGGAGATTAATCTCTCTATGTTTAATTTCACCTCCCAAAGGCATTTTACCTAGAAGTTCTCCAACTATTCACACCAAGTATGAACCTAAAGATTGGTTTTATGTGCCTAGAAGGGTGAAAAAAGAGTATAATAGTTTTATCATAAAAAAGGAACTTATAGGTAATTTAAATCATGTATATTAACCTAAGGAAGATTAAGATTCATATTATAACCTTCTCCCACATGAAAAACTCTCTCATAGGTTGTACAAGTGCCAAACCCTCTTTTTTTCCCAAGAAAATTGCTCTTTCTTCTGAGGAACCTATCACTTTCAGTTATGAATAGTTTATTAAGCATAATAGGACACATGTAAAAATAAATCACCCTTATTACACCTTCCCACTTCCCTAGGAGGCTATACAACTCATTTAATGCTCTATTTTGACCCCAAAATGACTCAAAATGTTAAAAAAAACTAAAATAACTAAGAATCATGCATAATATGATAATAAATGACATAAAATGACCTATGATATACATTTTGACATATTACTAGACCCATAAACACCTAAAAGCAAAAAAAATTGCCTATAGGGGTTCCAATTTGACCTATAGGGTCAAATTTGGTCAACATGGAGTATTAAAGACATTATAGATCTCTGAAGAGTCATATGGTATTATTTAAGGATGACATAGTCCTTTAATGGTTTTATAAAATAGTATAAATTTATGTGTTTATTGGATTATTTCTTTGATAAAGGAAAGGTCCTAGATGGCCTAATTAGGCTTAATGATACCCAAATATGTAGTTATAGTCAAACTAAAGTATGAAGAAGCCTATGTAATAATGAAAGTAAGACTTTTTTCAATAATGTGACTTGTTTCTCAAATATAATAATCCTATTATAATTTTTTGACAAAGTGTGAGATGGGTAGGAAGACCTAATGACCTATTTAAGCCTATTAGGCCTAAAAGGTCACATATATAGGCTTTCACACATAGTTCATGGCATCTATGAGACCTAAATGGTTGTTTGAAGTTTGAATACATCTAATGGGAAGGTAAGAAGGGTGATAATTTTGAATAACATATCAATTTTTAAAGTATATTAATGTCAAAATTCATCAAGGTCAAGGAGACCTAGATAGTGAGTACAATAAGATCTTAAACAAGGGTTACAAGGTCAATTGAAGAAATGCAATCCTCATACAAATTTGCCTACCTAGGCTAATGGAGTTGTTTTCATAAGTGAGAGTGTATCATGATAAATAAGCTGAGTGATATAACAATATGATATGAATCATTAGCCTCAAACACAAGTATAATGAAATAAGCACACTTAAGGTGCAAGCAGACAATCATAAAGAAACAATGTAACCCAACAAGAAATGTAGTCTATTAGAGTTTCCAAAAGTGTCTTTATAAATGAAAGAATAATAATACATTATATATTCACCAATTTGGTGATTCAAATTAATATGAAAGGGTTTGTCTATGTCAATATCCTAGGAAGATCTAATCTTCACAAAAGGAACCCTCATAGTTTAGCTTTCTTAAGACCTAAACTAGGTAGCTACATGCCTATGTATAGAACCTAGGATATATAAAGGTATATGTGATTAATATAAGTCTGAATATATATGATATTATGTGAAGGATATTATATAAGTGTTTCATATCAATGAATGTCCCAAATGGATAAAGGGAAAGACTAAACATACCTTCATATAGTTAAGAACCCAATGGATACCTACAGGGAGGGTTAAAGAGGGCAAAGATATATTTAATCTTATAAAGAGGTGAATTATAGGATATTAATATATTACATGATTCTTAGTCTTTTTTTTTCCATCAATTTCTACTATATGATTGGTCATTGAGATGCCAAAGGAGCCTTGGTAGACCCCAAGAAAGTCTAAATAGTGACCTATAGCCAAGCAAATAGGATTATACCTATGACTGAGGACCTTTGCTTATTAATGTTGGTTATAACTTGTAAACATTATAAAAATGTCAGAAATAAGACATATAATGTTTTATAATCCTTAATTGAGACAAAAGATAACCTATTCAGGCTTATTAGACTTAATTTAATACACATAGACCCTTGAATCTATGTTGATGACATTCTCATATGTTTGGGACCCCTGAGAGTTTGGAAACACATAATAAGTGATATAAATGGAATATTAAATGTTTAAATGTGTTATAATATTTTTATTTAAATGAGAAAACACTAAACTTAGAACTAAGGGGTACAGAATCCTGACTATGTCTACACTCTAGGCTAAAGGATGAAATGTACAAGGAACAAAATTGGGAAAGATACCAGGTGTTTTTAGGCCTTGAAATCATTTTTAATGGTATTTTATAACTACATTAACTTTTTATTGGAGAATAAAATAACAAACCACTCAAGTTTCTACATTAACCCAAACACTTAGACTGGCATTGTTGTCTATAGGTAGTCCTATGAGATAATGGAATAGGGTTGAAGTATGGGCATCCAAATGTAGTTTAAAAAGGATAAAAACAAGGGGAAATAATTTTTTATGATGATATTGAGATATATATGTCTCCATAGGTCTCTTATACCCTTATCACTCAGTATTAGGCCTTTTAGGCCTAAAGCCAGTCTTAAGGCTTAGAAGGCCCATATCACATGGGAGTATCCTGAAACACCCCTAATAAAGTTTGACATAATTAAGGGGTATAATATGTTGTTTAAATTCATATTAAATATGTTTCAAGTAGATAAAATAAGTTTTGAGGGTCAAATTAGTCTTAAGACTCTCTTTGAGTTGATAGTCCTAGATAATCAATTTGAGCTACCTATTTTAATGTTTAGATATCTCACCATAAATAGACTCAGGTAAAATGATCCTAAGTAATTTTTGGAACCCATATGTAATTTAAATTTATGGACGATAGAGTTGGTTTTAGGGTCCTACTTTTATAAATCATTGTTAGTACTATAAGCATGTCCAAACTACTTGTAGAAGACTACAATCCAACTTCCTTACATTCATATCTTAACACACATTTTTTCATGGGAAATAAATATTCTTATGGAAGTTTAAGGTTTATATATAATAAATATCCATAACAATAATTTTTGATTTGGAGGTTCATACTTTATGAACCATCGTTAAGATGGTGGACCTCCAAAACCCTCCATAAACCTTAAAAAAACTAGTCTTTGGAAAAATGAATAATTGGAACCCATTTGAAATGGAATGACCATAGACATAATGGAAACACAAATAAAACTTAAATTAGACCCTAACCATAATATTATTCTATACAGACACTATACGGATTTGGTAAAAAAATGTACTTTTTCAAAGATTTAGGCAAAGAAAAATGTATAAAACTATTAGGGATGATAAAAATAATTGGAGGAGGATATTTTAAACTTTTTACACCTTCCTATGACACTATATTATCAAAATTATGCCTATAAATACCTCTATGATCTTCCTTCAAAAGACTAGTCTATAGATATAAGAGAGGTGACCTAGTCACCTAGTTTGGCAAAGTTGCAGGGGTTTCTTTCTCAAAAGGGCCTATGTTATGGTATAATATGTTGTTTAAAACATAAATATTACCCATTTATGTTATATTAAGGTTTTATATATACTTTAATGGATACCAAACACACACAGTTACGTAACTAGGCGTAATTGACCTAATGGGCATACTTGGTCAACAAGGAAAGTTGAAAGATGGCATATAGGGATGATGAAAAGGGTCAATATAAGATATTATTCATAGTAATTGAATAAATTTAATGAGTCAAGTTCACAATAATGGTCATAATGGAGGAATGGAAGTAATTCTTTTACTTGGTCATATACTCAAAAGTAGGAGTATGGACTATTGTATGTTTATGATGGCCTAATTACACCTCATTAAGGTTTTAACTACCATGAATATAAGTTTTTTTACCCAAATAGGGGAATACCATGCCTTGAAGGAGGTTTAATAAGTCAACCACATCCTACACTACCCCATTTCAATACCTAAGGGGCTAATGGAAGAGCATCAACACATATAGGGAGGGTGTTATGATTATTCTAACTATTTTAACTATAGTAATGAATATACTATGGTCATTTATGACATTTTATTCCCTCCTCCATGCCATTATCCCTCTTTTTATCTCCTTATTATGCTATATATTTAGGCATTAAGGCCTCAATTTATATCCCCTCCTAGGTATGAGGAAACTTTACCCAATTTTGTACTTGTAAACCTATTAGACTAATTAATAAATAATTGTAGCTCTTTCATGGTGATATATAGTGTGTTTATAATTTTTTATATTTTTAAATGTGATGGATCTCCCTCCCTTATAGGTCCTTGTTCACCTAGATACAAATAAGGTGTATTATGTAGGTTATGTGGTGTGTAGAAGTGTTAGTGGTGGAGTTTAAAGTGTGACTTGACTAGAAAGAGTCTCATATTGGACCTTCTTATCATGACATTCTCATTTTATTCACTTAATATACCCTCCACATGAAACATTTATGCATAATAACCCATGAAGATGATTATTTAGTTGATTTTTAGTTAACAAGTATTGTTAGGAGTTCAAATTGAGTGGATGGATGAATCATATAGGTGCATAAACACCCCTTAGAGTAGATTTACCTTATGTAATTTATATCACTTTACACCCTAACAGTAATAGGTCTTAGTGAATTGAGCTAAAGTGATGTACCAAGGGATCTAGCCCCATAATCTAGAGGTCTGGTCTAGTTATAAGGTCACCCATAGCCTTTAGACCATTCCCATCTTAATCTAAGTTTGAGTTAGATATGAACAACCTCCTTTAAATGGTGTAACCTGGTTTGCTAACAAGAGTGATAATGAGTAAGTGAAATTAACACAAAGTGGTTGTTTAATGTGTGCAAGTCATAAATGTGACCTATGTTATCCAAATAACACCACTTTGGCTTGAAATCAAATTGGGTGGTTTGTAAAATTTAATTTTGACAAACCTAAGACTCCTAAAAATTCTAAAATTCAATTTAGAAGGAATAAAAACCTTTAAAAATGTCTATATGTTTATCAAAAATGGACATCAATTACAAAATTTATGCCCTAAAATCCTTAGGTTCAATATTAAGACCCTAAAAATGCCTAAGTACTGACTTGATTAGATTTTCAAAAACTATCTCCCATATCATAAGGCATGCAGTTGTGATACCAACTCAATCAGATCCATGGTGACCCTAATTTCTTATATATTTCTTATACTTAAATTTTGTTTTAGTAAATCATAGGCCCTTTATAAAAGATATTTTTTTACTTATTTTTTAATGTGAAAGTAACATGTACCTTCTATAAAATGTACACATTATGTTCACTAGATAAAACATGTACGTGTTATAATGCGTACACATTTTGGTTTGATAATCCAAAACCTAGTTTAAAAGAATGCATATATGTCATGGACATTTAATAAAATTAATAATATCTTAATTAATCCTATCACTATTATTTTTAGGGAATTATTCATATCTAATAACTTTATATGGCATATATCAATCATGTAACCACCGTAGGGTTTGAGAAAACTTCATAAAAAAATATTCTAAGGTTTATAATAAAATACTAGGAAAGACAAGGACAATATATCTAAGAGAATAAAATGGAATAAACCCAATATAAATCAAATAAATACACATTTTCTCTAAAATTAATAAATATATAGTCATAATGTTTCATGTAAAATGATGTGAGTTCACCAAAATGTAATATTGATAAATTGATTTACACTAAATTACAACAAAAAATACCTAATTACTTTTAACTAGGCTAACTAACATGTATAATTTATTAATTAACCCAATTAATTAGATTTTAAATCTTTAAAAAGAGAAAATCATCTAATTTTTGGGCCTTTTTTATTTTATTTTTGTTTGGTGATAGTATTTAGAAGATGAAAATGAAAATGTGTGCTTGGAGGTGACAAGAAGCTAACCTAAAAACCTGATGATGAATAGATAAAGTTTTTTGGACCGTACACTTACATTATAGATGATCTGTACCATACTCTTACACTTTATATAATTTTTACAATACATTATTATTTTAAACAAAAGTGCAAACATGCCTAGAATAATGTTACAATTGTGTTTTCTTGGTTATGACCTCTAAAAGGTTTTCTCAGTTATATGATATTTCACTTTGATCACCTATAAAACAAAATTATTTTAATTCCCTAATTGGTTAATAATATGTAAAAGTATTTTTATGTTGTATGTTATAGTATATAATCAATGAACTATAAAAAAAATCAAAAACAAAAAACCTTCATGATCAACAACATGAGAAACAATGTGTCTAGAATGAATTTTTTTGCTTCAATAAATACTTTAAAGATTGATATTTCTTCTAAAATGCTTATAAATACTCAATAGATTCATGTGAACAATATAAATAATTTTTTTGTTTCATTTTGATGATAATGAAATAAAATATTTGATTATTTATAAACAAATTAAATTCGAACTATGACCTTATTAGCATGCAAATCAATATCAAACTTTACTAAAAAAAGATGATACAAAGAAAATGAGTGCACTCCAACCATAATAAGCCACAAAAATTCTCATTAACATACACTAAAATTATAGATACTATCTAATTATTAGTGCACATTCTATATTAGTGGTTATAAGAATGTAATTTAATAAGGTGAAAGAAAATATGGTAGCCAAAGGAGGCTAGGAGAAGCATCAAAAAATAATCAGAGCAATAAAACATGCCAAAAATACTTAATCTAAACCAAGAATAAAAAATTATAAAAACTTATTAAAAGCATGTAATTTAAGTAGTAATAAAACACTTGAAGATTGATTTTTAAGTGTATATAGTATAGTGGGTGATTGAATTAAAAGTTGATGAGATCTTTATAATAAGAAATATGCATTTTATCTTTAATATTTTTATCCTTCCAA
Source organism: Torreya grandis (assembly GCA_037957365.1). Lineage (NCBI taxonomy): Eukaryota > Viridiplantae > Streptophyta > Pinopsida > Cupressales > Taxaceae > Torreya > Torreya grandis. The sequence continues at coordinate 2,383,009 of JARHVA010000848.1, read as the reverse complement.
AGGTTATAAAAAAATTGAGGATAATTTCATCCTTTCCAATGTTTTTAAATTATTTTAATTTTAATTTTAATATGACATGTTTAATAAAGTATATATTTTTACATTGGAGGCATTTCATTGTTGTATACCCATCCTCAGACATGTTAATCATTCATACTTACATTGTAGTGATGGATTCCACCTTGTCAAAAAATTTATGCTTGTGTATTTTTTGAGTTTATTATTTATTTATTTATTTTAGTTAATGTCCTCATTTACTAAGCACCACGTATTTTATATCTAATTTTAGCGTAACATCAAAGTTGGATGTGTTGCAGGCTCAACATGGCAGATTATTTTGAAAAACTTGTGTTGATTATAGTGGAGCACACCTACATTTAAAATCACTTTGAAATATTCAACCATGATATACTATTTTATGACATTTTTGACATTATAAATTGACATAATGTGCCACGTATTACATAAGTGATGGATTTAAAAATGAATATGGTAGTTATAAATCACACCTAAGAACATTAATCAATAAAATATATTTTATGTTGTTCAATGTATTTAATAAAATACTTGTGAGATTGGTTATGGTGTTGGATAATGTTAAGGCAAAAAATACACCCTTGATTCCTTAATAAATGTCTTTTCCAATGAGTAATTTAGATAACCTTTCTTTCCTCATTTTTATTTCTATCAAGCCCAAAACTTATACATTAATTACATAAAAACTATTTGTGAGTGTTCGGTAAAATATTTTATACTAAACACAAAAACATTGGGTAGCCATTCATCTATATAAAAATGTCATTATTCTTAATATTTATAAACTAAAACTACTTAATATTTTCAACTAGCCAAAAAAAAGTCCTTTATTAGAATATGTTATGTTTGTGTTTTAATATTTTAGGACTTATCAATTATAAATCCTATGTTTGTTAAAGACTTGAGTAGACAAAATTAGGGTAATAATATTTAATAAATATATCCACTATTTTTTTTATAGAATTGACTAGCTTTGACCTTTCTAAAAATAGTAATAAATAATACAAGTAAGAACTTAGCTAGAAAATAATTGAGATGAATGATCTAGAGGCTAAAAACTAAGGTAGAAGCTAGTCTGAGTGTAAAAAATAGGATATCAATGCCATAACCCCTCCTAGATAGTAGCAACCTAGTTGGATAGTATCACCATTATTAGAAATGTGGTGGTGGTGTTCCTATATTAGTGCTAGTGTCCTCTATGTAGGACTGTCTTGAGCTTCTGGGTCCACCTATATCTGGATCTCTGAGGTCAGTTTCTACATGCATAACTTTTGAAAATCTATATATTTCATGTTTTGATTTAATTTGTGATCAAATCCTAATCTTCCATGTTGCTATGACATTCAGTTAATATAAGCTAAAAAGAGTGTTTGCTAGTGGGGTAGGCTGAACATCCTCAACACCCCAATATGATGAGATTTACCTACATACCAATAATTTAAAGAAGGATCAAGCCAAATTTAGTTATCCCCACCTAAGTTCTAGTGCAATTGTATTTGAAGTTAGAATTATAGTGGCCTTTAGTGTCTTGAACGTGCTTAAGACTAGAAATCTAGGTAATCTAAGCTTAAGAATGTTGTATATGGTAGTGTACAGAAGTAGGGAAGAATAGGGATTGACATTAATTTTACACAACTTATTTTGATTTTGAGTGTGTATTTTTAATTTTATTTCCATATAGTGGTTAGAGGGATAAAAGTCATTTATTTAGACCATTTTGATGCTTTTACAGGTGTTAAAAGATGTCTAGGTTGACCCTAGGAGGTTTTAGATTTGAAAAAATATTTGTTTGTGAAAAACATAGGGAAAGGACATTAGTGCCATTATTTGGACACTAGTTCCATGTGGTGCAAGTGTTATTATTATGGTGTTGGTGTCCAAGTTACAAAAAAACTATGCACAAAGGGCCAAGCTCAAGAAATGAGGGTATTTAACTAATTTAGGGATGACTAGGGACACATGTGCCCTATATGAAGGATGGATAAGTGTGATACTATGATCTAAGATAGGGCTATGGCTAAGATAGGGATAGGTAGTATAAAATAGTACTCTTATCACTCAAATAACACATTTAGGTGATTACATTCCCCCACATTTATTCTAGAAATGTAGCAAAGTGAAATGATTAGGATAAAGGGAAATGAAGCATACCTGGACTTACCTAAGAGGTGAATCCTATGAAGTTGGGTATAAGTTTGTGAATCATGCTCCAATTCATGTACTATAAGTGAAACATGTTTAAATAATTCCTTACTTAAGGTATATCAAAAGTAAAGAATAAAAAGAGTAAAAAGGTAAAATTGAGTAAAGAGATAGTAGAGAGGAAAGAAATGAATACACCTCACTAGGTATAAAAACTATTACATAAACCTAGTGATAACCTATGTGTGTGCATGTATATAGTGATAAATTAGTGAATAGATTGGACTAATTTTATAGCTTACTCAATCCTCATGTGTGGGTGGCTTAATAATTCAATCTAGTTTTGACTCTAATATTTCCCACCCCTGTTTGGTGGATCATGACCTATGAATAGATTGGATTGGATTGATGGTGTATCTAACCCTCTCATGTAGATGGATCAAGAACTCAAGAAGGCTATGACTCCATAATTTCAAATCCATATGTAGTAGATTCATATAAAATTAAAACTATGCAATGTAACTAGAAATATCTAACTAAATATGTTAGCTTTATGATCACTCAGGTATATTAGGTATCTCTGGGCCACTCGAGAATGCAAACCACTATAGATGGATTAATGCATGAAATTGGTGTTTAGTCTAGAATATGATGTTAGATGTATATAGTGTAGATAATGAAATGGAATTTGACATTCCATCTGATCAACCAATGTGTAAGTGAGCATATGGAAACAATGTGTCATGCACCTACCCCTAAATCTAATATCTGAGCATATGGATTATAGATTGAGTTGTAATAATCTATATGTAGGTATCTTAAATAAATATGGGAATGGTCATGTTATGCATGATTCCCCCAATATAATCAAATTGATATGAATATGAACTAAAATGGTATGAATCCAAGTAAAATTGATAAATATGTAACTAAACCTGTGCAAACCTATATTGTACATATTATTTCTAGCTAATATAGGTTTTTATAAAACTAAGGCTATTAAAAAATAGAAGCAAATATTATAAAGTATAATTATTATTATAAATGTAGTGGTAGTGTCCTAATTTGGTTTAGTGTCATGCTTTTATTTCTATGTAATTGTGTTGATTTATGTGTCACTATTTTCCCACTATGTTTACTTGAGTCTAATTTTTGTAATATGAGCCTATGTGCTAAAATTGTTCTATAAGTGCAATATAAGAACCTGATCTATATGAAAAACCCCTATGAATGTATTTTGAGAGGATTTGTTGAACCTATGCAATAATTATCCTAAAAAAATCTCTATAAAATGTGTTTTAGTCAGAGCACATATGATAAGTTCATAATAATCCAATATAATGTGCATACATAACATCAAAATGTAAAATAATCTAAGCATAAGTTTTTAATGGGCAATGCATGTTATGTATAACATTCACAAGGGTGTCAATATAGATATAACAAAAAATTGAGTAACTATCTAGGGGGGTGGGGCATGATGTCCATCATGACACCCAAGTAGTAAGGGGTGGTGTATAATCTCCCTCATGATATCTAAAACTAGAGTGTGTAACAATTAAGAGATAAGTGTCATGAACATGACACATACAATAAAGCATACTTACAACAAACATGAGGAATGAAAAGTATGACAATGGGCCATAATAAAAGGGACATAGACACATGTCACAAAATCATAGAAAACAAGACATACAAGGACATGTTCAAATTTCCACATATGAAAGTAACCAATAATTTGGCTTAGAGCCACATAGATAGACATGTTAAAATGTCTACATACACAATCAAGAAGGCACACACAAGGATACAGGCTCATGTCCAAATCATACATGTTTTTAAATAGAAGTGGAATATAACCAAAAAGTAATGGCATTTTCAAATTCCCTCGAATAAAATAAGCATAAAGATACAATCAAGTCTAAACTAAGTAAGTTAGAAATGAAAGTATGCATGAATATGTGATATAAATGTGTGTAAGAAATAAGATGTACATATACTGAATCTAAAGTAGTAATAGTTGGAAAAAATTTTGAGTAAGTTTAGCATGATTAATATAAAGATATAATAATGCTAACACTATGATGTAGAGGTTAGAAAGATGTAACCTAATAATCGAGACTATGTATAGGGTGCCACCAAATGGTAAAATGTGTCAAATGAGGAACCCATGTATCTTTATAGATTCCCCCTATGGGTAGATAATATCAAATCTAGATTAGTGTAGTGGACTTGAGTCTTGTATCAATCTACAAGCACTCAATAAGAACAAGTGAAGTGTGTATGTATGATAAAACCTACTATACTAAGATAGCTAGCATATGTAGTGTCTATAAAATATATGAAATCTAAACATAGAAATGCATATAATCTATAATTTTGTGTTTTATGAGTAAATATTTGAACCTTTTTGTGTTTTTTGAAATGTTATATTCTTTTTATATTTCCTAGATATAATATATATATATATAAACAACATGAAAATTAATTATGTATAAGGAATAAGATAAAAGGCAAGTATGTATAAGAAGGGAGGAACAATATTAATTGATGAGTTTCATGAGAAACTCACTATCAATGTGGCATGTGTTAAATAAAGGAATTATGTTCATGCATGTTGTATGAAAGGGTAACTATGGTCCTAGAATCGACTGCACTCAGTGATCTATATTTGGACCTACCTATGGAGTGATGCTAAAAATCTATGAAACTAATTTTGGTGTCTTTTGAATTGTAGGGGTCTTAGCGACCCATCTAGGAGAAGATGTTGTAGGTGACATAGGTTCCCTATTCTAAATACCTCAAGAACTTAATAATATTTATCTAAAAAGGAAGTGATGAGAGAGAGGCCCTCTAAAATCTAAAACATATCTCTAATGTAGGGGTTTCTCTAATAATGGTCTCCATGAGAGAGTGTGCATACATATAAATATTATAGGATTAGACCTCACCTAAACTGGTGGCTCTACTAAACTCCATGGTGTACTGATAGGAATTATGCTCAGATCTATAACTAATAACTATGTTATAGCTAGTAACTATGATGTAACTACCTATGGGATAGTACAGGATACTCATATGGAAGACCCTCAACCATGACTACCTAGTTTTCATGTATATATTTAAGGCATCTATGCATTATGGATGGGATAGATTGTAGTTACTATATCCATGGCCTACCTAATAACATGTCAAATATGCTTGCACTAGGTACTACTAATATTATAGTAGCCACATGTGTTGGTCTAACTTGTAGCATAATTATAATCTCCCCAATGGAGCTCTGAACATGGCCACTAAAATTTTTAACAATTGTGTCTATATGTGATAT
>JARHVA010000848.1:2352500-2372500 GCA_037957365.1 Torreya grandis | reverse complement strand
CTCACCCCTCCTCTAGCTCATATCAATGCATAATCTCCTCTCCATCATATGAATCCCACTCTAAAATCCATCTGGGTGTAGCCCTCCCATGGTAGCCCTAATAATCTTAGAACCCTAACATGCTCTTAGGCCCAATAATGGAGTATAAACCCCATGATGATCCTATACCTCCTATGAGCTTAAAATACCTAGAGATCCCTATATATCTATACTATCAAAATTAGTGCCCACCTAAATACTATCCTACCAAGCAACATCTCCACCAATACTCTTAGTAGTAGATAAGGAAACTGCACACTAATCAAATCAAGTAATGAAAAATAGGATAGTTCCATCATCATCATAGTCATTAAATGTCTCTCATTTAAATCCATTTAGTATAATTTCCTATAACTAAAACCACCAACATGCCAACTAGCAAGGGCCCAATCCTCATCATACAAGAGCTTCATTTACTCATCCCTTTCCTTACTCTTAATATGGTAAATTAGCTCCCCCCTAATAGGCAACCATGTAATCCTATGAACATCCTCTATTAATATGGTCATCTCTCCTATTGATAGAAGAAAGGTATTCATGGTTAGATCTCATCTCTTGATGAGGGCCATGATCATCATCACATCTCATGACAAGCATTGATAGTATCTCATAGCTTCAAATTTTACCTCCTCCATATATGTCTATTCATCCCTAATCATCCCTCCATGGATCTTTAAAAAGATCCTAAGAACCTGATCCCTCATCTAGATCTGATCTCATGCCTATCAAATTCAAAGTTATCATGCACACTTAGTTTTCCATTACCATTACTCATTTGCATTCACTTCATTCATTCTACCTACATCTACCTTTTTATCAACCTAAACCCACCTAAATCAACATATTCCAATACTACCCTAACCTATCAAACCAACACCTAACTCTTTTTTTTAAAAAACACCTACTCTAACTAACAACAATCTCAACACATCACTCTTACTTCAAAATTTCCCTATCCTAACCTACACTTGGCATTTTACCTACTCCAACCCATTAAAAAAAAATTTAAAAAAATTCCTATATCGTTTTATTAAAAAACACCTTCCCCAATCACCTAACCAGTGATGATCATTATGACTACCGATGGTAAAGTGACCTTTTTGCTTCGGTAGTTTACCACCAACAGTCAATTCTAACAATTGATGGTTGGGTTGAACTTTTGATAGTCACTATGTGTGACTATTAGTGGTAAAACACCTAACCTTACCTTCTTAAAACCCAACAAAACAACAAAATCTAATAAATAGACTACCTATTTCTATCTTATACCCTACCCCTAACCCAAATACTCTTTCAATTTTGAATTTTATTGACTAATTTTTCAAATCATAAATAAAACTACATCAAGGTCAAACCCCCAAAAACTCTACCAGAATAACCACAAACTACCCAAATTCAACTTCAAAATAACCAAATCCACTAATCTATTAATTTAAACCACCACCTACCTCATTCCTTATCCAATCAAGAATTAAACCCACATCCTACTATTCATCTACATCCTCATCCACCCTGCATCCTCAGTCTTAATAGATCACCTCAACACACACCTCTAACCAATAAACAATCACTAAGTCAGCAAAATGCTTAGTCAACCCTCTCATATAAAATTCCAAATCACCAAAATCCATGGAAATCATGGGAGTCAACAATCTAAAAGTGCAAATAATTTTTGTTTTTCACTTTTTATTCTTTGGCCTTTTAGGGTTTCTCCATGACTATCAATAGTTAGGGTGACTGTCGATGGTCGATCTTGGGACCCTTAACGATTAATAGTCAAGAAACCCACATTTTAAAAAATTTAGGTACCCACACCTAAGTGCCAAATTTTTGGAGATTACCTTCTCCTCCAAACCAAAACCAACCTTCAAATAATACCCTCTCTGACTGACCAACCACCCAACCATGTCTACCTTGATGTGAGCTTCTATTTATCCTAAACTATTACATTTTTTATGACAACCTTGCCTTGGTCCTTTTTAACCACATTGACTAACCTTTCCATGTTTAACATTTTAATTTGTACCACCTCATGCATAACTAAACCATTTATGTTTTTAAAAGGATCACTTCCTACCTTATATACCTATGAAAACATAGACCCTATCTAGGAGACTCAAGAGGAAGAACCCAATCATCTATGCTTAACCTTATATCCTTCATCTCTCTTTACTTATAAAATGAAGAGAGTAAGAGGTGAGAAATGATCCATCCATAAATCAAAAGAGAATTCTAGAATACATGTATTCAAGCTTTATAACTAGTCTTTTTTTCCAATTATTCATTAAATGCAATAGAGATCCAAATATCTACCAAAATTTCTCTTGAGGAAAAGTACCATTACTCTACCAAAATTTCTCTAGACATCAACCATCATCCATTTATCAAGTAATAGGCATAGTTTGTATTTTAGCTTTGCTTGTTTGGTTTCTGACTTCCAAGCCTGAATTAGACCTCCTACACCAATATTCCTATTTTCCTACCCCAAACCAGACCCTTAACAAATCCTTTTCTTTATCATTAACCCATTTTTCAACTCTTTTTTGAGTACCCTCAAAATCCATAGGTAACCACTGATTATCATCATAATCGCTGATGGTCACCTCTAACCATCAATGGTTACCCAACTACTAATGGTCAACTTAACCACCGATGGTCACCTTGACCACCGATAATCACTATGGTAAAAAATAATAGCAAGTTATTTCTAACCTCTTACCCCCAAATAAGTCTAATATTTTATTTCCCTATCTATTTGTAGACCTCTACCTGATTTTATGACCCTGACCTGATCTATTTTAGCACTAATATTGACCTGCTATTGTTATATTTAGTTATTTTCTCTATCAAACATTCATTTCTTCTTGTATTTAATTTTATTTAATTTTTTTATTTTATGTAATTAGTTTCATTTTATCTCTTTCAACTTAATTGTTATCAAAGAGTGGATTGACAGCCTCCTAGTAATCTCATACTTCTTGGATCTAGATCATGCTAGGTAGTCCACCTTACTATCTTTCTAATAACCCTTTTTATTAGTGTTTTCTCATCTATAAGTCATCCTTCCAAGATAAAAACTATCTCTCCATACTCATCTAGATCATGTGCACACAATAACTAGGTTCTTCTACCACACCCTTATTACTAGTTTCTTATCTTCTTCCTTAATTAAGAAATGAGCTTAAATTAAGAGAAATAGAAGGCTAGTGAAAAAAACTCTAAGGCAATGAATGGCATTCTTTGTGGCCTATTATAGTTAAATATTATGAAGGTTATTCACTATGTATCTACCAAATAGATATGGGATAAATTGAATACTATCTATAAATGAGACACCAAGGTAAAGGTGGATAATTTATAGACCCATAGGAGACAATTTGAAAGTTTGAAGATGAAACTATTACATCTTACATATTGAAGGTTAATGAAGTTGTCAATGTCATTATAGGGTTGAGAGAAGAAGTTAAATAATATGTAATTATTTAAAAAGTGTTGAGATAACTAACTCCTATGTTTGACTCTAAGGTGTTTGTAGTAGAAGGGATGCAAGATTTAGACAAGCTAGAGATGAACAGGCTTCATGGCATCTTGACTACCTAAGAGATGAGAAAAAATGAAGACCTCCCAAGAAGGAAAAAACTTTCAAAGTTTATAAGAAGTCAAAATCCAAGAAGGTCAAAGATGAGGAATTTTCAGATGTTGATGAGGATCAAATGATAGCTAAGTTTGCAAAGAAGTTGAGGTTTGGATTTGGTAAGTACAAGGGTAAGTTGCCTTTCAAATGTTTCAACTAAGGTAAGATTGGTCACTTAGCATACAAGTATCCTAAAAAGGATAAGGATGAAATTGATGAATAACATGATGAAAATCATGGAGATGATAATAAGGTATATAAGCCTAACAAGAACACGAGAGATTTCAAGAAGTATGAAGGTAGGAAAGGATCATTCAAAAACAAGAAAATTGTATACACCAAAGAAGACAACTAATCTTATTTAAGTGATACAAGCACATATGATAATTATGATGGTAATAATAAACCTAAATATCATAATAACGAAACCTTGTTCATGGTCATAGAATTAGATAATGAGGGTTGATCAAGTAGGAAAGGCATTATGGTTGATGTAGAATCAGATGAAGAAGAAGTTTAAGTGAACCTTGAAGATAAATTGGTGAGTGCCATAGAATAATTGAAATTACAAAGAATAAAGAATCATAAACTAAGATCATTAGTTAAGGATTATGAGGAGCAGATTATCTTGTTTAAGGAGAGATTGAGTAACACTTCTAAGGATTATGATGATATCATCAATCATATTGAATCACAGATGGAGACAATCAATACAAACTTAAATACTAAAGATGAAGAATGCACAAGTATGAAATTGAAGTGGAATCCTTTAAATCTGAGTTGGATCAAGCACCTAGTAAGGTGGAGACCTTTGTGAAGTTTGAAAAGAGCACTAAGGTTATAGATGACATATTGAGTATTCAAAAGTATGTAAGTGATAAGATAGGTCTAGGTTTCAAAGAAGACCAAAAGGAAGTTACTCAAGTCAAGGAGAAGACTATTGAAGACAAGAAGGTCAACATGAAAAGACCTATCAAACAACACATTGCTATAAGGTACACCAATTCATTCAATGGTTACTATTTTATGTGTATTTAGTCTAGTCATAGAGGAAGAGAGTGTAAAACACCCTCCAAGAATGAGTACTCATGGGAATATGGAAGGAGTCATAGTTAAAATTAGATAAATGGTATGTATAAGATGGTTTTATAAAGGTGTCATAATTTAGAAAACATTTCAATATTATGTCCTAATAGAGTTAGAAGGTCATCAATTCAAAATAGGAGGTTTGAATCCCATAAAGTGAAAGAAAGAAGGCAAATGAATGTATGGAAACCAAAGATAAAAAAGGTGAGTCATGATAAGTATACAATATTAAGTGGACTATTGGACGTTATAGATAATACTTCAGATGTGAAATCAAGTCATGAATGTCTATTATTAGCTCATATTAATGTCCAAATGGTTGATGAAGAGGTCAAGCCTATAGTGCCCATCAAGCCCAGAAGTATACTGAATGACATTAAATCTTGTGAGAGTATGGATATATATTAATCTCTTGAACTTGTGTTTTTTTAGTGATCGATGTAAAAATGTGACTCCATTAGGCTTCATGGAGATAATATTTAGGTAGCAGAAGCATGGTGGATGCTTGGTTTGAGGGGGAACTATTTAGGTTATTGACTGAACTTAATCTATGTTGAAGTGGTCTTGTAATTATATTTAATTAGAAAGAGACATGAATGGAGTAAGGGGGATTATGTTTCCTTATATTATTCATAACATGTGTTGCAATAACATGTGGTTCTAGATGGTAGTTTATGGAAGACCCTTTATCATTAATGTTAAAAGGAGAGAAAGTTCAAGAAGGGAGATTGATCAGATTGGGGGAGATGATAGTGATTAGATTGAAGAATGTTTTTCCATCAATGAAAAATGGGGATTTTGTTGACAAGTGTTGTAATTTATGTCAAGTTTTATGTCATTTAATGTCAATGTTGATGTCATTAATGTCAAGGTACACCTAGTGAAGATGCAAGGTGAGTGGTCTATGAGGTATGATATTGTGTGATTGATGTGATAAGGAATCCATGTGACAAGAGAGAATTTGAAGGAAACATAATACCTATCTATTTATAATTTTTTTTAAGGAAACTTAATGATTCTTTTTAGTTTCATGTCAAGGTTCAGATCAAGTAGAGCATGTTTGAGTACTAGTTCTTAAGTACAAGGTGTCTTGAGAAGCCTAGTAATATCATGAGCATGTGCATGGTGAGCATGAAGAGGTATCTAAAAAGGTATGACATTGTTTGAGGAGAATTTAAGACATATGATCAAGGTTTATAAACATCAAATAGTGTTTCAATATTAGGTGTCAATCTTCAAGTACTTGATAAACCTAGTCATGTCATTAGTCATAACTTGTATAGTCATAGTGAGAGGGTTTGAACATGATATCCTAGTGACATGGATTTAAAAAGGAATAAAAGGATATATAAGTTTTATTTATCATTTATATAAGTCATTTTATCACTCAAGAGAGTCTCAGGGTGAGCCTACAAAGGTAGGACCTATAAACCTATTATGCAACTAGACCATCTCTAGACCCTAACTAGATTAATAAGGCATCATGAGGTGTTGTCAAGTTAGATGAAGGGTGTTTGAATTTTTTTAATAATTAGAGAGGTTTTATGGCTTGTATATGAGTTTTTAAGATCTTGGAAATTTCTTAGAAGGTTATTTCAAGACCTAATGAGGTGTGAAGCTTAGGTGTAGTTAAGCAAGATATTGAGAACATGGACTAATGAGGTAGTAGGATCCATTTCCAAGGCATGTGTGAGTAGGTGAGAATGGAAAAATATGATTCATTTTTTTTTAAAAATTTACATGATGTTTTAGGTCATGGTTTGTAATAAAAGGCTTGAAAAAGGTTTTTGAGGTCTCTTAAGTACACAGAATGAAGGCATGCAAACCTGAGAAAGACTTTCAAATGTTCATTAACATGTGTAATATATACATTATAACTTGATATATTAATTATGTATGGATAAGGGTCCTATATAATATATCTATATATTATTTTTGTAAATTAGGGTCAATCCTTTATGAACAATCATTAACACTAGAAATAGTGTTAACCCTCTCTAAAACCCTAACAATGACCTGATGTGAATTATCTTGTTATAATTTGCTCAAAATTGTTTTTTATGGATATTTAAGTGATTTTATGTTGTATTAAACTCTCCCATCCACCTCCAAGTGTGATTATTATGTTAGGGGATTGAGTGGATCCTATAAGAAAAGCCTTATTTCTTGGAGATTTGATGTAGTAGTTAGAGTTGACCTAGTCAAAGTTGATAAATGGATGGAAGAAAAATATTGAGACTTGTATTTTATGTGCATGGTGGTTTATGATAAATTTATATCCCTCAGGTTTTCTAAACCATTCATCCAAGATAGACTATCACTAACAAGCCTAATGGTAGAAATAGTGAGAAATCCTAGTAGAAGTGAGAGGGTGTTTAGGGATGGGTTGCCATGGATTAGAGATAAATTAAAGTGTATGGAGATGTTTTTAAAGAACCTTATTACATGGTAATTTTTTATATAAGTTTTTAATATCATTGTATTGTTTAAAATGTTTCTCATAAGTTGACATGTCTAGTGTAGATAAGACAATGAAGGTGTCAGGTTATGAGATTAGTTTGCAAGACCAATATTATCATTTAAAAATGGTATCCTTATATTTTTTATTGGTATAATGATCTCATAATATCATAAAATGTCATCATTATTCTCTAAAAGTGTCTACATATGCATTTAAGGTCATTATCACCATGACTATGTTTGAAGGTAAACTAGCAGATCTAGGTAAACAAGTTGTAGTGACTAGTTAGAAGTTATTTACCCTAAGTTGTAGTATATAACGTAAATAGTGTTTATATTTATGAATTTTATTTCCTATTAATAATATTTATAATATTTTAATTATATTTAAAAGGATGTAACATTGAAGCCAAATTGGCTTGTTTAGCTAAGTGAGGTTTGAGAGAGAGAAAGTAACCAAATTACTCTACAAGACCAATAGGTGCCCTTAGATATTATGGTAATTTTATTTGAAGTTATTATAAGTATTTTTTAAGATCATGTTAATGCATTTTAATTTATTTAGTATGTTATTTTAGATGTCAGAAGTTCAAGTTTACATGATTGTGTTTTGAGGCTAGTTCGTAGTTTTGAGTGGGTTATTTACAGAGAAGGGTTTGAGTCCTTTTGCTCTAAGATATGAATTATAAATAATATTTTGATGAATTTAAGTTTATTTATATTATTTATATGTTAATTTTTCCATGGTTATTTGTAAAAATTGTGTTTATTATTTAGTTGTTCAAGATAGACTTTCTAGATATGCACATGCCTAATTGTGAACAGTGTTAATGGCATGCTTTAAGTGGAAGTTGAAGATAAAAGGTGTTATGAAGACTAGATGAGACTATAAGGGGTATATTTTATTTTAATTTTATATTTTAATATTGTTTTAGGTGTTTTATTTTTTTCCAATTAAGGCAAAGTGTAATGTGTCCTAAAATAGACCTAATGGATTAAGGCCTAATTGAGGTATGTCAGACCTAAAGGAAATCAAAGAACATTTGATTAATTTTTATGAAATTTAATAAGATATATTCCATGTATGGCCTAATATTTTTAGATTTCATGGCTGACCAAGAAGGATATGAATAAGAAACTTGTATAAATACTAGGAAGTTTTAGGCCTATTTGAGAGTGGCGTGTGTAAGTGAATGAAATAGAACATTGGTAAGAAGAATAAGGTCTTGTAAACCATAGTAGGAGTGTATAGTAACTATGATTAATTATTTATAGATATTTTTTGCATAAATATCAAGGTCATATGACCTAATCAAGTCAAGAAAAGGACTAGTTGAGCGAAGAAGCCTAGAAGATAGTTTGAGAGGAATAAAAGAGAAAGTAGAGATGAAGAAGGAGATAATCATATATTGTATGAGAAATAAAGTGTTATGAAGATGATCAAGGGTTTTATGTGGATTATTTGGTGCCTCCTTGTAAGTGGGTGGTTGTTAAAGCCTAGTCAAGTGGGTGCTTAGCTTGTTGGGGTTGTGTTCCATGTGAAGTGGGCGATTCACTAAATTTGGTGTTTTTCTTATAGGATTGTAGTCCATTATCAAAAATTAGTGGGTTTTATTCCCATTGATGGGTTTCCACATATATTATGTATTCTTATGTTTCATGCTTATGTGGATAGATGTTTATGCTTCCAAGATATACATACTTGTTTGAATGTTTTATGATTTATTAAGTGAGATTGTTAAGAAAGGTTTTGAATAATCATTCATCCCCTCTCAGTCATTTTTATTCCAACATATTTAACATTTATTTTTAAACATTATTAGAATTTATTTTAGAAAGGAAATTATAAAAGATAATTTATATATTTATCATAATATTTTAATGTTTTTCATGGTCTATTAAAAACTTCACTTTGTATATGATATAGTATACCAAAAAATTGATTGTATTTTACAATTAAAAATATAAATATGATCATATAAATATTTAACAATCGAATATGCCTCTCTTTAAATTTTTTAATTATGTTTATTGATTTAACATTATCATTGAAAGGCTAATAAAATTCATAATAGAAAAAACCTTAAAAATAATACACACACACATAGGCATGTACATGTGTGTGTGTATATATATATTTGATTGATGATGGCTTTTGATTGGAGCATCGACTGGTTTGGGACATTATTAGGGGCCTAAATCCCCATGTGATACTACTTGTATAACATATATTACCATATTTACACCAAATATTACCACCAATGACTTCCATTAGCCTTGAGAATACCAATGACCATTAATGACCCTGAGAATACAATCAATGTCCAAAATCAGTCTCATATACCTTTCTAGAGATTTGACCTAGGTGAGACTTGAAACAACTGGTCCACTTAACAAACTCACCCATATCTCATTAGTTATACACATTTAATTAATATAATAATTTATTTTTAATTATTTTATAATTTTAATTATTTTACGGTCTTCTTAAAATTTCTATAATTTTTTAATTGTATTAAACGAGTAAAAAAATGTAATAAAATTTAACCCTTACAACCTTTTCATTGATAGAGGTTTTATTAAATTCACTATTATGACTTTTTTTAATATTATTATTATTATTATTATTATTATTATTATTATTATTTATTATTATTATTATAGTAATATAAGTTTTTTAAATTATATATTATATAATATTTATTAAACAATATATTACTTTTTTAAAATTTTATATTATATTATATTTTTTTTAATATGTAATTTTTTTTGAAAGTGTCTAAACCTGTTTAAAAATTCAAGGATAGAAAAAATATATGAAGATCAAAAAAAAAGAAGAGAGAAATAGGGTTAAAGATGTAGAGAGAAAAATCATTGTTGAAATATAGGAAGATGATAGATCATAGACAATAAAAAGTAGAATGAAAACATATTACAAACTAAAATTAAAAAGATTCCTTGCTTCATCTTATTTTAATTATAAAAACTTGATGTGATCCTCAATAATTTCTTTGTTAAGTTCCCTAAACACTTTAATTTTGCCTCTTCCTTCAATTTTGTGGCTCTTTCTAGTGTCTAAGAGATCATCCTCTTTACTAATTATTCCTTTATTAAACATGAATATAGTGTCTAATGATTGTAAATAATTATTTAATGTTTAATTTATATAATAGACGCATCTACAAAATTGGATGAATCTAAATACAATATAGATGGAATATTTTATTAGTTTTTGGACAAGCTTGTGACAATATTTAACTCCTACAAATTGATGAAGTCGAACATATATAAAGAGTATTTTAATTACACAATTATAATATTATATTATCACACGATATATTTTATATTACATAGTTCATATGGGATATACAATTATATAGGAAAAACTAACTATATTTATGAAGATCATATCTCTTCCAATATCTCAACCAATATCCCTATAAATATTTTCAATAACTAAAAATAAACTATTCATAACATATTAATTGTTATAATAATATATATACGATTAACCAATAATAACTATAATACCATATTAACAATATAGTAATTTATAAATAATAACCTAATAGTATTTACTACATGGTAAATAACTAACAATGTAAATATTAATTTACCATATGGTAAATCATGTGAACACTTATTTTTTTAACATTATACATCTTATTTTTTACATGGGGGGAAAGTATGTAATGTGGACTGAGAACATAATCATATGCTAATGAATACTTTAGGTGTGCATATTGCTATCTAAATCTTGTTGTCTAGATCTTACTGCACAGGATCACCTACATATAATAACTTATCTTTCTTTCACTTCTGTTTGTACATATTCACTGACTAACCATATTCCAATAAAGTACAATAGTTAGAGGATCACTATAGTCAGCTACCCTCCTTTACAAGTGTTTACATATTTAATGATATCTACATTCTCCTCTTCTCCAACTTAGTAGGGGAAGGTTAAAATATTTAATTTATTTCACACAATATAAAAATGAAAAAATGAAATTTGCATCACACCACACAATGAAAAATATACCACCACATTATATGGGCCCCATTTTTGGTGACTCACAAGAGGATTTGAAAACCTCCTTGTTCTGTTTCCTCTGAAATCCTTCAGGTCTACTGCTTACTCAATAAATTTGGCTTTGAGGCTCAGTAGTTTTAACATTAGGTTTATTATCATAACTTTCTCCCCACAATGTGAATCAACATGGATGCTAGTTTCCATAAAAAATGCATCCATTACAATGACTAAATTTGACATTGACGACATTTTTATTGACTTTGAAGAGATAAAATTGACATAAAATGACAAATTTTTATGACTCATTATTTTTGATGACCAAACAACTAATAATCAAAATCTAATTAAAGATTGGATTTGATAAACTAAATGAAACTTTTGAGTTTTTGTACATGTATACAAAATATACCTTTGAATTATAAAACCTAGACTAAAGGATTTAAACATTACAATATAATTTAATAAAATGACATGAAAACTTATAAACTTATGATGAAAAAATAAGACTCAATGACATAAATATAAATTGTACCAGTACATGCATAGTAGAGAGGAGAATCCCTATAATGAGTAATCTAAACAAGAAGATAAACTATTCTCTCAGCTCAGGCTCCTTGGACTACTTTTTTAGTTTGTAAGACTCTTCATCGTTCAAGATCAAATGCTTGAGAATTTTCACCAAACCAAATCTCCACCCATAACTACTACTCACATAGGCTCCATGCTAGGATGAAACACTCTACAAAAAATTCATGATTTGATTAACATGTAAAAAGAAGACTTCATAAGAAGATGGATTTGTAAGATTATCTACACCTTGCACCCTTAATGCATGAAAATCAAGATTTGAATACATATTGATTATATTCAATTGTCTTGATAAAATAAAATATGTTGTCCTCAAAAAATTTAGTATTATCTATAGCCTATAATATGATAGAACTATGCAAAGGATTGAAATGGATGAAATTATATATGCTCGCATGAGGATACCTGTATACCACATCGGTAATCAAAACCATTAAAACTAAAACACAATCAAATCCTAAAGTAAAATTGAATTAAACTATCCCTATAAATTCTTCATAAAATGATTTATTTATCATCTATAAGGGTAACATAGATTAGATTGATTACCCCTACCAATTCTCAAGATACTATAACTGATATGATACCACTATTAGCTTTTGGACAACTTTGTGGCAAGATTTAACTCATATAAATTAATGAAATCAAACATATACAAAGAATATTTTAATCACATAATATAATCTTATATTTTCACTCTATATATTTTCTATTACATAGTTCATTTGGGACATACAATTATATAGGAAATACTTCCTATATTTGTGAAGATCATATCTCCTCCAATATCTCAACTAATATCCCTATAAGTATTCTCAACAACTAAAAATGAATTATTTATAATATATTGTTTGTTATAACAATATATATATATATACATATATATATATACATATATATATGTATATATATACATATATATATATATATACATATACATACATATATATATATATATACATACATATATATATACATACATATATATATACATATATATATATATATATATATATATATATATATATATATATATGACTAACCAATAATAACTATATTACCATATTAATTATATGGTAATTTACAAACAATAATCTAAAAGTTTTTACCACATAGTAAATAATTAACAATGTAAATACTAGTTTACCATATGGTAAATCATGTGAACACTAATTTTCCAAACATATTCACACCCAAACCATTGAACATTAAGCCTTAATAAGATGATATTAATTTCACTCACTACAAGCATCAAAAGTTTGTTAATTCTAATGGAAATATTGGTGATGAGGTGATTTATTTTGCTAAAAAAATCCCCCTACTAAGTTTGTTGTAGACCTCAGTAGTGAAACCCCAAAGGCATTTTTATGTTAGGGTGAATAAGCCCACTAAGACCATACAAATATTGATCATCAACCAAAAAAGGTAAATAATTATTAAGTATAATTTTTTGTATGCATGCTTATTCTATATAATATATACTCTAATTGAAATTTTATATGGGGAAGAAAATTTTTATCTAGAGGGGATAATATGGTGTTTTCCATATCTTTCATGAGCTAGGATATTGGCATTCCCAATTAAATTTAAAATGTATTCATGTTTTTTATATGCATGATCAAAATTTTATTGACATGTGATGGTGTTGGATTTATTTACATTTTTTTAAATAGTTCAGTTTTCTTATTTTAATTCATCTCTCAAATTTGGCATTGAATCTAAGGAATCATAATATAGTTATAAATTATGTTTAGGTTTAGTCTATTTATTATTTGTATTGATTTTGGGTTATAATTAAAACAATAAAATTCAATTCAAATATAAATTTCCTTGTCATACAATCATCCATGAAAAAGAAGTAGATATACTTGAATCTATTACAGTTTTAGTTTGAAGTACTACTCAAGGATGTTGGTAATTGGAGGACATATGCACCCTAGAATAACCAAGTAGTTTAGCTTCAGAGATATCCCAAAGCTAATAATAGTGTTGTGAATTCATAGAATAACATGATAAAAACACTAAAATAGGGGAGTCAGTGTTTCAATAAAACACATACATAAATATGCATTTATAAATTAATTATCAAACTATTAAGAAATAATTACATCTATGTTGAAACAAACTTATAAAAAACCTTATATTTTGCCCTTTTTTGGCTTAAAAATATTAATCTATCTCTATTGTAGGTAATTTGTTTTCTTATTTATATTATTTTGAATTTTCTTACAATATGATTTCTTTCAACAAATACATTCTCCAAGATGTTGTTGCTATACCACATATTTTTCTCTCTACCCTATCTATTTTCTATTATATGTTTTGTTCATTTTATTCTCTTCAAATTATATTATTTTATCTAATTTAATTTTTATCTTTAAATATTATAATTCTCACCTACCTCTACTTTTCCACTTAGCTCAAATGGTTCACAAAATTCAAAATTCAAACCTGTTGTGTATTAAATTTTATTTGGTGAAGAGACTCTAGATCCAGGACACACATAGATTGTGGTAGGTAGGAGGAAAATAATAACATATTTTAACATTCCCCCTTATCCATACTCTATTGAACTATTTTCAACCCTTACAACATCTTTGTAGCTTCTTCTTAACTTCCCATATCCTTTTGTGTCCATTCTGAGCAAGTTTAGAGCTAGACTATTGGACTCTATAGCTAGCCTATTTGACTCTAGAGTTTATCTGATAAAATCCAAAGCTTAGATGATGAACTATGGATATTGGCTAATTAACTCTAGATCTTTTTTGATGGACTATAGAGATTTAATGTGAGACTTTTGAGATTCACTGATGAATTCTATAACTTTGTTTTGAGATTCCACAGCTAGGCTAAGAACCTCCAGATCCATAAAAAAACTTTATAGAGCTAATGATGATGCATATATGACTCATAACCTCTCTCTTAAATGCAAAATAAACTATATTTTGAGAAAGGCTTAGTAAATATGTTAGCGATCTGCTACTATGACTTGCAAAATTTAATCTCTATGAGCTTTTTTTCAACTAACTCTTTAATAAAATGATACTTTATTACAATATGTTTGCTTCAACCATAAAATACAATATTTTTAGATAATGAAGTATAATATATGTTTTCATAGTATATAGTTAAAGCTCATTTCTACTCATGTAAATCTGAAAGTATTTTTCTAATTGATATGGCCTAACATGCTATTGTATTAGCTTCTATATATTTTGCTTCAGTTATTGAAAGTAAAATTATGGGTTATTTACTTTAATAACAATAAATATCTCATGACCTAATATGGAACCCATATATAGATGTGTTCTTTATATCATTAATAATATTGAGTTAGTCACTATCTATGTAGTGTACTAGTTGAAACTCATCTACTATTGTATACAAAAATCCATAGCTTCTTGTGCCATTTACATAATGTTGACCATTTTGGGTCACCATGGAAGATCATCATCCAAATATAGCTCATGATTCAATATGGAAGTATTTTCAAAGTCCTATTTAAGTTCAAAAACATAGGCTAATTTATAAGGAAGCAAAGGATTTAGTAGATTTTCAAAAGTTAGTCTTTTCACTTTTTGGCAAAGGAAATGGTCTTTACAATTTTTGTAAAGAAGTAATTTAGAGATTTTATGAAAATATACTAGTCAGAACATTTATTCCAAAACAAAAGTTATGAATACTTTTTAAGTTTCAAATAAATTTTTTACTATTTAGAATGATTATTTTGATAAAAGTTAAAAGAAAGGTTTTGAAGAAGTGTTCACAAGAATTAGCTAAGTACTTTGGCATTCAAGAAAATTGTTGTAGAACTAGTCAAAACTTTTGTTCTAGATAAAAATTTTTAACACCAAGCTAGAAGAAATGTTTGGACACTTAGTTTATTATTTGAACTTTTCTCAGAGCCACGTGTCATGTTTTTACTTAGTAAGACTTAGCCATTTTAATTCAAAAGTTGATCAATGGGTCAAGAAAGTGCTTCAACACTTTTTGGGTTTATTTTATCTCTTAGTGATGGCTTATAGAGGTGACAAGATCAATTTTATAGGCCCCTAATAAAGTATTGATGGATTATTATTTTATTAGTCATAGTAATACTTTGTTCCAATCAAATGGTTCTATATCATAATCATTCACATCTCCTACTGGTTTGTGCCTCTTTCAAAAGACTATTATCACTTATCCGATTTTGCAATAGTTTCCCAGTGCCACATGTTGATATCCCAATAGTCCTAGGCCCTTTTTAGATGCATTAAGACACTTGGTCAATTTTTATGAAGTTTTTTGGAAATATCTATGTCAAAAAAGTAGCATGCAAGTAAGTTAGTGGGATGCTTCCATGTGTCATAATCCTGATGACTCAGAGTCTCAAAACCATTTGTACAAGTTCAAAACCCTCTCAGCTAGTGGGTTAATGGGATGATTCCACTGAGAAAAATCCCACTTCTCTACTCTCTTAAATATTTTTGTGTATCCCAAACATGATGGCAAAGCCCTAGGTTAGCAAATGAGAAAGATTGCACCATGTGATGCAATCCTATTGATCTGTAGCCCTAGGGTAGTCTATATAAATACAATAATATGTTAGGGTAGTGGGTAAGCAAGATGATATCACATGGTGAAATCTCACTTTACCGTAAAGAGAATAGTTAGCTCTACACTTGAAACACCAAGTTGAAAATTAGAAGAGCTAGAAGTAGACATGTGGAGGTGCAAATCCCCAAGCACATAGTGATAGAAGTACCTAGTGAATAGTACAACTCTAGATGGCACTCAATAGAGCTTGGCTAAGAGATCCTAGAGAATGGGTATACAAATAAGAAGTTACCACATAGACTTAATAGATCCCTTGATCTATAAAATGAATCCATTACCTAGAATGTAGAGAATTGAAGAATTGATGCATGGTAGAATTGAAGTCAAGATCATGATAAATTATGGATGAGGGGATGACATGGGAAATGACGTAGAATCCATAGTAAAAGAGAGAATTTTATGTAGCACCTAGAGATGAACCCAAGTCAAGTCTTCAAGCTAGAATCCACATTGGCACTAGTTGAGGCAAATTTGGTATCCCATTTTGCCCATTCAAACATCAAACTCATAAGTAAACTATGTAACTGCATTGACTCATAGAATCAATAGTAAGTGGAGTGGGTGGACATGTAAATCATGGTGTAGCTCAAGTCCAACTATAAAAATTATGAGAGGTAAATGGAATCTATCCCTATTCATAATAGAGGTAAGTGGAAAATACACATACAAAAGACAAGATACAATCTTGAGGGGATATGGAAGGTAGTTACAAAAGTGTGACTTTGGCAATCCTAAAAGGGATCCCCACTACCTTAACCCCCATTCTTTGATCATTATCAAATTTATATCTACACTAATAGTGGCTAAGATTTAATCAAACTTGAGATTTGAATATTTTACCTATTTAAATAGATAGGATTATCACCAAAAGGGGACCCTTTTTAGCACATAAATGCTACAGAAATTGGCCCATCCTTGATCCTTCTACCTTGATTTTATGAATTTGAAGCAATGAATAAATATTTTACCCTCACGTAACTTGCATTATGTTTTTATTATATGAGTTATTAATGGTCTCTCTATGGTGAAGTATTTTCCCTTTGATTTTATTTTATTCCACCTCACCTCTTTGTAAGTAAACTCTATATTACAGGTCATAGTCTGTGTATCTTCATGATTTATACAATTTTATTTGTTTTGATGAATAGTTATCCTTGTAATTCTATCATATATCTCTATACCTATCTATGAAATACTAATGCTATCAATTTCATGATTAAGTTATATATGCCACAGTTCCCAAGGTTTTCATTGTGTTATCTCAAGTACGTGGAAGAGACAAATTATTCTAGTGTATCACCCATTTTTATTTTAGTTTCTTTATTTTTAATCACTCCTTCCTTTTACTTGAAATTTTATTAGATTTAGTGTTAGTATTAGGTGATCCATTAGGGGAAGTCAGCCCTCTCGGGAAGTTCACTCCAACCATAGGTGACCCACAACCTTGGGGTGTTCCCATTGTGTTGATTGGGTGAGGAGAAATGAAACACCTTCTCAGAGGGTGAAAATAAATACAAAAATATTTTTTCACATGCCTAGTAAGATCCTAAATTTATCTACTAGAGAGTTATTTGTGTGTTCTTCAATACATTCAACTACTTTAGCTAGTTTTAATAGCACAAACATCTTTTTTAGGTAAAAAGTTAAGTGGTTTTAGTATACTTGTTGTGCTAGGAATTTTTTTAGAATTAGAAATACATGAGATACCTATTATATGGATAGGCTCAGGGGATATTTTGACTACTTTACATCTCCATATCATGAGTGCTACCATCCTCACATCATCAGTACTCCAATCAAGATTTATAGTTGTTTTATCAACCTTTTAAGGACCCAAATTAGTCCTATGTATCTCTATGTGCTCCAAGTCATCCTCCTTATGATTTTAACCTATATTTTCTTGTTTATCTACTTTTAAAATCTAAATGGTGTTTTCCTTATGGTAAAACTCATGATCATTCAACATGTGTATATGTAAGGAAAAACATGGATGCTAATGTGTAAGAATCCAAACACAAGAAAAAATATTAGTAGCACACCATCAACATGAATAAACCTTTTAGATTTCACTTCCTAAAGATTATAAACCATGGAATCCTTCCTATACTAGGCATCTTGATTTTAAGATGCCAAATCTAGGTAAATCCACTCTTGAATAAGAAAAGAGAATGGTTACAGAAGCTAAACCAAATAAAATTCTAAGTCTTAGATTATCTCATTGTTTGAAATATTCCATGATTTTACAAACTCCATCCATATTTTATCAAGTCCCTTAAACTCCTCAACCAAGGAAGTTTCCAATTTTCTCATCCACTCCTCATATTCCAATCCAAAATCAAGAGGGATAAAGTTGTAGAAGATAAATCAAGGAAGTTTCCAAGTTTTAGGAGTGCCTTTTCAACACTAAATCCAATTAAAAAGTAACCCATAATTCCGTACACACATATTTCACAATTTGAACCTTATTTACCTTACATCATCTCCCTTTTACAAGGAGGACCCATTGTATAAAGAGAATGATTATCATCCATGGAAATAAGAGAGTGTTTGAAGTGAGTAAGATCAAACTGAATTGGAACTAGAAAAATCAAACCCACTACAAGAGGAAGATGAATATGGTAGATTTTATGCTTTCATATTCCAAATAATTAAAATTTTATTTTGGGGAAACTGTGTGAAAATTTTTGACCTTGACATTTTGGATCACTTCCCATAATCCTTCTTCAGGAGAAAGACATGTCTTTCTCCTAAATAAGAATCATGGGAGGTGATTAACAAAAATAAAGGTCAAAATTATTCACACAATTTCCCCAAAAGAAAATTTCAAGATGAAAATGATTAGCTAGAGTAGCAAAGCAATGAGAAAATGGAAAAGGATAGAGAGGAGGAAGATAGTGTTGATAAAAAGAGGCCATGTTTCTCTAGTTAAGGTTGCATTCAAGGGAAATATGATGAAGTGCCTTCTTAGATGGATGAGCTTAAATTCAAAATGTAAGAAGAATAAGAAGGCTAGTCTTGTTGGCATGGGTCTAATCTTGATGAAGAGGAAATAAATATTGAAGCTAAGACAATCACTTATCATAGCCAAAAAGAGTTAGAAGAATGTCTTTAATCAGTCTAGAGGATCAAAATTTAGGATATCAAAGACTTTTTTGTCCTTCCTAATGAAACTCAAATGCAAAGTTAGTTCCAAGACAACCCAACTCTACCTCTTGAGGAGGACTTTATTTCTAATTTAGATTGGAGGTAAGAATTCAGTCTTAAAAAGAGAAAAGAAAAGATAGAAGAAGACTAATTTTGGGATGAACTAGAAGACTTTTTCTCAAGCCTTGACATTAAACCAACATCCCTTAAAGAAGAAACCCATGAAAATAATAAATAATATGTGGAAGTAGATATTCTAATTCAATCACATGTGCTTCAAGAAGAGCATCCTAATCAATAGGATGATAGAGCAGTTGAACATAATTATGAGATCAACCCCAACTACTCAAGATTTATCTTGACAAGAGGATGACCTATAAGGTACCTTTCTCAATTTGAGGTTGATAAGGATAATCCATC
>JARHVA010000848.1:2242500-2347500 GCA_037957365.1 Torreya grandis | reverse complement strand
TTGAATAGGCTGGGCCAAAAGTAACTAGCTCTCATTATCTTGGTAGCTATGGTTCTTGGAGCAAAATGGCCACCAGTTGGCCCATCATGAAACTCATGTAACACTTTGTCAATTTAATCTAAATCAATGCATCTCAAAATCACCCTTGAAAAATATTGTCTAAATTTTACTCCATTAACAAGTACATAGGGGATAAATTGCAACCTAAATTACCTCCTCTTGGCCCTACCAAGACCTTGTGGACACTCATAGTTTGAAGAAAATGAATCATGTCTTGTGTCTAAATCCCTATGGTTAAAGGTATAGTTTTTTTATTATCATCATGAAGTGCCAAAACAAGCTCCTTTTTCTCTTTCAAATCTGAAGCAAGATACTCACACAGTCCTTTTCCTTTCACTAACTTGGTTGTTTTGATCTCCACATTGTATTCCATCACTTTGGTGATCTATCCGACCCTTTTCTCATTCAAATATCTACTCAATATAAATTATTTCACACTAGTATAAGGCACAAAAATTTTAACCTTGTTATTAGATAACATATGTCTAAACTTCTTTAAGCTCCTTATAACTAAAATCACTTATTTCTTCACATATGTATATCTTATCTCATAGCCTTCTAAACCTTGACTAAAAAAGGCAATAGGTTGTTCCAAATTTTCATCATTATCTTGAGTAATCATGGAAGAACTTAGATCTTCATTCCCAAAATCATATAGATTGAAGTCATTAGAGAAATTAGGACTTGCAAGAGTAGGAGCATGGGTAATGTCTTACTTGATCTCCTCAAAACTTTCTTTCCTTCTTCTTGTCCAAGTGAATATCCCATCCTTCCTTAGAATAGATGTTAAGGGCTTGAACATGTTATAAAAATTAGTAATTAACCTCATAATGAAATTTATTTTACCAAAGAAGCTTTTTAGACCCATCTTATGTTTAGGCAAAGACCATGCCAAGATGGCATTTACCCTTTCTATATCAATAGACAAACCTTTCTTAGAAATAATGTGGCCTAATAGTTTGCCTTCATGAATATAAAACACACACTTCTTTGGGTTTAGATATATATTAAACTCTCTACACCTCTCAAAAATCTTCATTAGGTGCTTTAAATGATCAGTTGCATCCTTCGAGAAAATTGTCACATTATCAAGATAAACTAATACAATGTCACTGATTAGTCCTTGAAAAGCCATATCCATTGCACATTAGAAAGTAGCTCTAGTATTTGACAATCCAAATGGAATCTTCATATAGGCATACATACCCCATTTGGTGGTAAAGGTTGTTTTGTATGGGTCACTTTCTTTCACCATAATTTGATTATACCCAAAATAACCATCTAGAAGAGAAAACCTCTCACTATTTGCTACCACTTATAGAATTTTATCCATAGAAGGGAGGGGGTAATCATCTCTCAATGACACTCTATTTAATTCCTTAAAGTACACACACAACCTAATCTCCCAATTTTTATTTCTAATAGGAACTGAGTTGTCTAGCCAAGAAGAATTCTTAATGGGAAAGATGATTTTAGACTAAAACAATTTAGTGAGCTCTTTCCTCATGAGAGGCTCAATCTTGGGATTAATTGGCCTTTGTATCTTCTTGATGGATTTGGAATTTTTATCTATCTCTATGTTATGTTTAGATAATCTTGGATAAATACCCTTCAAATCACTATACTCCCATGCAAAAATAACACTAAACTCCTTACATAGTTCAATGAAATCATGCTTCTCTTGACTAGTGCATACCTTTCTAAGAGAAAGTAACTTATCTTTGAAGATATATAACCTTTCATATTTATATTTATTGGTTTACATACTTACCTTCTCCTTCTTGATCTAGTCATCCTCATTTAATATGATTTCAAGAGTCACTAGGCCTTTGGGAAGCTTGTTAGACTTCAACTGAACAATCTACCCTCCATATTGTTGTTAAATCCTAGACTAATTCTTTATAGATAAATCATATTCTTATTATAGGAAGAGAGCTATCTGATGGTCACTATAAAAAACCCACCAATTAGTGACATTATCTAGTATATAAGGTCTCATAATCACCTTTAGATGAGGTTAATTCTTTTCTTCTTTTATGCCTTTTGGAACATCAAACTGAGCACCAATATATGCCAACCTATCAACATGCTTATTATCTTACCTTGGAATATACGTGATATTAAATTCCATGAAGTCTTATATAAGGTCCAAAACTCTATGCTTATAGTACTTGAGCAAGGACTTCTTGGTCAAATTCTACCCTTTAACTTGATTGACAACGAGCTTACTATCACCAAACACTTGAAATTCCTTGACACCTCTTTTCCTTTCCCAATTAATAAAATGAATGAGGGATTAATATTTTTATACATTACAATAACAAGAGAACTGAAATCTAAAAGCTGAAAAATACATTTCCTTTGAAGGTGAAATCAACATCGTACCAACACGAGCCCCAATCTTGCTTCTAGATCCATTAAAGAAAAGTTACCACAAAGCATTCACATCTTCATTTAAATTCATCAAATTGGGAATGAAAGAGTCCTTCTCATGCATATAATATACTCCAAGACCAAATTCCTCAATAAAATTGTAAGGATCATGCACATAGTTGTCATCTCCCCACTCATCTGGGAACAAAGGGAAGATGATGGGGATTAATCAACATGAAACTCTTATTCATCAATGATAGCATAGCTAACATTTTTTACCTTGGGTTAATATGGTTCTAAGGGATCTATATGAATATGTGTTGACTCCATCTTCACTTTAGTGCCATATTTTGTTCAAAATGCCATGTAGGACTAGTTAGCTACCAAGTACCCACCTATCTTTGATGTAAAGTCTCTTGACAAGCAAAGAGAAAAATAGGGAGGTAAATATGCTACCACAACATTATGAGGAATTTAAAATGTAGGAAAATAATTAATGATTAATTTTATATCTTTCAAAACCCCCAAAGTCTTG
The DNA here is from genome assembly GCA_037957365.1 of Torreya grandis. Classification (NCBI taxonomy): domain Eukaryota; kingdom Viridiplantae; phylum Streptophyta; class Pinopsida; order Cupressales; family Taxaceae; genus Torreya; species Torreya grandis. The sequence continues at coordinate 2,344,532 of JARHVA010000848.1, read as the reverse complement.
GCTAGTGATCCATCTAATTAGAAAACTCCTTTAGTCATTGGCTCGTATTTGATGCCTAGCTTATCTGCTATGCATTTAGGCATAATTGATGTGATTGATCCACTTTCTATGATGAAATTATGAACCAAAAAATTACCAATAATTAAAAATAGGTATAAATGAGGAGTCTTCTCATCTTTCTTTGCTTTTCCATCTATAGATTGAGTTCCATTAACTAAAACCACATTGTCACTTCTAGATGGGCCAGCTTGTATACCCAATCCATGTAATTCCTTTTGGAGTATATATTTATACCATAGTAATGATAGATAATCCCATAATTAGATGTTAATATTAATATTTTTCATCTATTCCACAACATTAATGGAAGGATTACTTACCTTGGGGTTCTCTTTATGAACATTTACACCTTGTGATGTAGATTATGGAGGTAGGGTTGTAATAGTTATCCTAAAATTTGAAGTCCTCTAATTTTATTTTATTTTAGAAGTTTAATTAGGAATTCCTCCCATATAAACTGATTTATGATTCAAAATAGGTCCTTTATTGGTTCCTTTAACTTCTTCAATGACCCTTTTCTTTGATCTAGTGTTGGCAGCCACACTAGCATTATGATTGCTTACATTCGCCACATAATTAATGGCATAAAACTCACCCTAAAAATGATTCATGAGAGTGAAATAAAATTTAACCTAACTACTCTCCATCATAAATTTTGTTGTAATCTCAAAATTTTAAAATTGAGATGTTTGATCATATTGTGTAATCATACCTTGATTTTGCATCTCATTGACATAAGCAACTTATTCTTAACCTTGCTCAAAAGAAGGGTAGTTGGGATATTCCTAGACCAAATTATTTTGAGTCGGAACAAGTTATTTTGAGGATGAGGGATCATTATTATTATATCTTTGATAAGGCTTGACATGGGTAATTTGGCCTTGTCCCTGATTATTGTCCTAAAAAGGAGGTTTATTTGTTTGTCTAAACTAGTTGTACGATTTATATGGCCTATAGCTTTGGGCTTGTTGAATTTTGAGATAAACCAATTCATTAGTAACACTTTGAAGTAGGATTTTAAATTCATGAATTTCATTTTTAGGGGTAATGGCATATTTTTCTTGACCAGGCAAAGGAGCTAAAGTGGGTAATGCATTTTGACTAGGAGAATACAAATCAAAGAATAGTGGCATTAGAGGTTTAAGAGTTATCTTTCCTACTTGGACAAGGCAATTATTATAATTTATTTTTATTTAATATGTAGTAGTATGTGTATTTTCACCCATATACTAAATCATCATGGCAATGTCACTATTCAATGCTTCCAGGTAGTACAAAAATGCATAATTTGTAGTTGGCCTCATAAGAATTAGGATTCTGTCCCAAGTTTTTTGAAACCTAGTATTAAAATCTTGCATGAACTCATGTGGTGCACTCTTTATTTTTTTCAATTTCTCATTTGGAGACAATTTATCACTCTTTTCCCCAAACTTATCAGTCAATAGGGTCCCCAACTCATCCCATTAACTAATAAAATTTACAATTAGGGTCCCATAACAATCCAAAACTTTTCCCTTAAAAGATAAGGCCAATAACATAATAGCTACATTTTTTTGGGTGATATTGTGTATATTAAGTAAATTTTTTATGTTCCTAATATGGTTAATGGTATTAATTGGACCATCTCCACTAAAAGATGGGACACTTTTGAGAGCAGCTCCTAGAATGTGATCATATTAGGCAAGTTGCAAGGGAGATGCCCCCCAGAAAGGCATGAAAGGTTTTCTTCTAGCCATATTGGGAATATTACTATATGTTTTAGGAATATTATACAACATAAACTCTCTTTTGTAGGGATGAGTGTTGACAAACCTAGAACTTTTGGTGGAATATGGAGCTAATTCCATAAACTTGAAGGGTACACCTTTATCAACAAACCTAATGGTCACCTTTGGCATGGAAATAAGGACTAATCATCAAATTAAGACTTTTAATTCTTCAATGGAGTCACCAGGTACTGAATGTAAATTCTTCTTTTTCCACAACCGTGTCAAGACCAACACCAATGTTGAACAATCTTCTAGGATTTAATATCCCACCAAGAATGCAAAAAATTGTTGACACTTGGATTTTCACCCTTGAGGAAATGCTCATCTCTCCTCAATCAAGTGGAAAAATGGAATCATCTCTCTTAGTTTGGGTGAAAATTATGTTGAGATGAATTGCCAGATTAGGGGATAATTCCCCTTGATGCACCTTGAAGCTCTTTCTAAACTAATAACTCTAAATGAAAAGGGAGAAGAAAAACAACTGAGAAAATAAGTGGTGATACACCAATATTTGGTATCCTCCTAAATGACTAAAACCACTAATTAAAGGTAAACAAGGATGTTTCACATAAAGTCACAACAAAGACATTACTGCATCAACATTTTGTAAGTTAGATTCAGGAAGGTACTTAATGTTTAAGAGGATGATGAATGATTAGACAAAGAGAATGCACATATACCACTTGTAAGACATTTATACACTTAGTAAAGAATAATAATAGAGACTTGCAACATCACACCTTATGCACATTGGTAAGTGACAATAGATTGACATGCTAGAAAATAACCTTTTCACTAGTCTTTATCAACAAGATTTGAACTTATACTCAATAGTGTAATTTGTGATTGGTGAAATCTCTTGTATTTTATTCAAGAGTTACTAGTACAAATTTTACCAAAGTTTCAATATTACCAACAAAGGATTCCAAATGAATAGAAAGAATACATATATATAGTTTTTTGGAAGGGAGGTCAAGCGAATGAAAATGCAAAAAATAATTAGACATGTGTCAACAAGGAATAGGAGAAGTTACTGTCATTTTGTAAGATAGTTCTGATAGTTATACCAATATAATCAAGATGTAATGAATTGTGTTTTGATATAAGTAGTCTCAACAACTGGAAATTTGTTTTGACATTAGTTATTATTCACTAGCTGATCGAGCTATGAAATGGTGTGTAACAACTTAAATTATCAATTGCCTATTTCTACTTGTGCATAGTTGTTCAATATTCTATCATGTGTCACCTCTACATTTATCTTCAAATTCTTGATCTTCTTTCTTTAACTACAATGGTTAGTCCTTGTATCTTGAAATTGACATTATGTGGACCATCATCTTTTGGGTATTTATTTTACAAAAATTTTCCACGACCACTTTTCTTGAAAGAATTCATTTGAGCCATTTTGTTTCCTTCTTTTATTTTATATTTGTGCTTAGTCTTTCATACCCTTTGGAATTAACACAAAAATTTCATTCAGACTTTTTATCCATAATTTATTCTACTTCATCTTTTCTTTATTTTGGGCTTTCTACAGACTCCATGCAATTTGTCTGAATAAAATCATTTGTTTTAGGCTTCTTGAAGTGGACCTTTGGCTTTATAATGACCCTTCCAACTTTTTTATCTCTTTCTCTTTGGCCTTCCTATGGATACCCTTCAGAAGATATCACATACCCTTTGGAAGATTGAAAATGCAAGTGGACCTTTCAAAAATGTAAATATACCTTTCAAACTTCTTTATTTCAACCTTTTCTTTTGAAAATACCCTTTTCTTCATGAAAATTCCCTTCAAATTTTTTGTTTGTTCCTTTTCTTGCAAACAATTTTCCTATAAGAATTCATCCCTTCAATATTTCCAATAGAATTCGTTCCTTTGATCTTTTTGCTTAGGGCACTTTTCAGATAATTTTCTAATTTCCTTCACTTTGTTGTAAAGACCCATTTTGATAAGAACTCTCATCTTCATATTATCTATTTTTCCCTTTAAATTTATTCAAAAGATCATGAAAAAAATATTGAATTACCCTTTTGAAAGGAGCATACCCTTCAGAAGAAATGTAAATGGCCCCTTTGACTTGAAAGTGGCCTTCAAAAATGTGTAAGTGTCCTTCAAAAAACTTACAATTGTCCTTCAGACTTTTGGAAATGGTCCACTTAGCCTCAAAGATACCCTTTGGAATTTTAGAAATGGTCTACTTTGCCTTCAAAATTTTTTGATTATACTTTCAAAAAAATGAAAGAGACCACTTTGTCTTTGAGAAATTTCTTTCAAACAAATTATCCAAAAGAATTCATCACTTAGCGAGAAGAATACACTTAACAAAAAAAAGGCCTCAGACAAAACGTTTGAATTAATTATTCAAAGGCTTAAGACAAAAAACCTAAAATAATTTCTCAAAGGTTTGGTAAAGACCAAAAATAAATTTTCAAAAGAATTAGGCTTGCACATTTATTATGGGATTATATAGAACACTTCTTATATAGTGGACTTGACCAAAGATATGTACTTAGGTAGCTAATTTTTTAGATAGGGGGTGACCAATTTTGCCTTGACAAGACAAAATTTGGTCAACACTATGTGTTTCAACTTTAGTTCTATTTCTTATTTTTTCAACTAGATCGACTAGTTCAACCTAGTCAATTTATATACTATTTTATTTTCCTACTTTTCTAACCAGCTTGACTAGCTTGACCTAGTTAGTTTACAAAATGTTTTATTTTCTTGATTTTCCAACAAGATCAACCAACTCGACCTAGTTAGTTTATAGATTGTTTTATTTTCCTATTTTTATAACTATATCAAATAACTCAACCAAGTTAGTTTATAAACTTATATTTTTTTGCATTTCTAACTAGATTGACTAGCTTGACCTAGTCTGTTTCCATATTTTTTTATTATCCTATTAATCTAACTAGATTGACCAACTTGATCTCATTCATTTTCAACTTCTAGATTTTCATTTCCCTATTAAGTGTTTAGTTAATATCTTTATCATGAAACATATGTTTGATGAGGTTGCACAACAAAATCAAAATAAAATGATGGGTATTACTATTCCTCACAAAGAATCTAAGATGTATCTACCATATCATGTGGTAGATAATCATGATCTTAGTAATATCCACATTACTACTAGAACCACCGATTATGAGACTCCTCTCTATTATACTTCTCTTAATTCTTTATTCATAAAAATAATAAAATATGAAAGTGACCTTGAGTATATGACTAAAATGATCCTCTTCATTAATTAAAATCCTCAACATTAGGGTAAGGATAGGACATTCATTTATAACCTCATGATGGGACCTCATATCAGAGAACCCCATTCACCTTCACCTATATTTTCTACATGATTTATATAAAGTTATTATATGACATATACCACATATTTATCATCTCTCATGCATCCCTCTACTATCCTGAGATCATATTATATGCCTTATTCATTCTCTCTACCAACTATTGATACACACATGGTAGTCATGAGCTTTAGTGGGTCTACTCAAAATAACCTCACTAATACTCAAATCCATATAAATACTAGTAAATATCAAGATAATAGTGAATTTAAAAATATAAATGCCTTGTATAACATTAATGCATCCCATGCTACTTCCACTAGTCAAAATAACATTAACACTATTTAATTTTTATTGTAAACTTTAAAAAAAATGGCTACTTTCTAAACTAACAGTGCCAATCACACGATGTAAATGAAAAATCAGCTACAACATTTCTAAACTCATCGTCAACCTATTAAATAGGGGTGAAAAACCCTAATTCCCTCCACCCCACTTATATGCACATGGAAACCTTCTACAATAACCTCCACTTCTTAACAAGGATATTAAACACTTAGAAAATGAACCTCTAGTCATTCAAGTTGTAAACATTGACATAGGTGGCATAGTTTTCATTATAATTTATAATGGATCCACTAATACAACCTTATAATTGAAGACTTTTGGAAACATATACAAATATTGGGTTAAACTTAACACCTTTTCTATAACCAGCTATTAGTTAAAACCTATTCATGTGAAGCTCTATATTGGTGTAATCAACACAAAACTCATTTTATATCTATATTGGAATACTTATTCAACATATTAGTTCAATATTTCCAAACTAATGATCTTATTGAAAATAATCTAGCCTATTTTATCAACTATAAAAAATTAGAATCTGAAATAGAATAAGTATTCATCAAACAATGGAAATCCTTGTTTAACAAAGATTTGCACAACATGTTTGATGATAATCTATTTCATTTATTCACTAATACTCTTCACTCCAAATTAAAATATCATGTGAGGACTCTTTCTAAAAAAATATTTAGAAGAAGCCCTTAACCAAGCTAAATGTCAATAATTCCTTATACAAAATTCGATCCTTCTCACCATCCAATAGGGACCCAAATGCTTAAGAAAGCCAAAAATAGACATGTAACTAATGATGAAGTTATAAAAAACTTATGATTCCATACACACCATTCGATCCATTTGTCCAAGTAATCCCATAGAGCCTATTCTTTCAACATTAATGTCCCATAATTATCATCTTAGGTCTACATTTTCTCAAGAAACTAATGTAGATATCCACAAACCAATTTCCTTAATAGATATTCAAAAGTGTCTTCCTCAACCTCACCATGATATCTCTATCCTAATCACCCTACCAAACATTGGTATGATGCACACAAATTTTGTTGGTATCATACATGCTGGGCCACTCTCATGAAACTTATCACCAATAAAGAAACATTACTATGGATTATCTTCTTAGAAATAATTTTTTTTATGAATCACTTATACATAAACATCAACAAGATTATAAATAAGAAGATAATGCTCATGAAAATAAAAATAAAAATAAATACCTTAACCAAGAAAATACTCATTTAACTATTTAAAATGATCTCCTTCCTAATCATCAAGCTAATTATAACAAACTTCCCACTACCAATAATTTTGAAAGTTCTATGGATCCTAACATACATGATAAGAATGTTAATATGAATAATATGAGGAGATTAGTTTCCTACATCGATAATTATCTATCTTTCAACTACAATATCCCAAAGTTCTATACTATTAAATATTATTACCCATCCCATCTCATGGAATTGGGTCAATTAGAACCAATTCCAATGAACTCAACAAAATCCAATGATATAGTTAAACAATAATTTTCAAACTATCGATATAAATTATACTCCTATTTTAACTACGACACATCACTTGGAAATCCAAAAATCTCATATCATTGGTACTTTTTCATCTCAAACATAAAAAACAACCAATTATTTAACCATGTAATCTAAGGCTACACAATCAAATATAATTAGTCAACCCACACTAAATAAAAATCAATAGATTATCCCTTACCAACATCAATTTCAATGAATTTATGCTACACATTCAAAGGAATTACTTTAACACTATGCACCTTTATCCAAAATAATCCTATTGTGGCATAGAATTTCACTCTTATAGAGAATTTGTTTAGGCTCCTCCACTCCTAGACACAATATTAGGACAATATTAGGTTTTGGACATCTTGTAGTGAGTTTAAACCTCTAGAGAAGGTTAGCTTCCTATTGATGGATCACCTAGACTAATGATTTTTCTTGGAAAGGGTTAGAAAGGAAGAAATAGTGTTACTAAGGAAGCTAAAAAGATGATGCACCAAATTTAAATAAGACATTCATATAATCTTTAAACAAAAACTAGATCAAAATAAGATAATGTTAGCTCACAAAATCTCACAAATTAACTAATGGCATAAGTATTTCATGAACTAGGCTCACCAAGCAATCAAGGAAGTAAAGATTAATTCTAATACTCACACCAAGAATCCATTGATGCAAAAAAGAACACAAGTTCAAACCTACAAATAGCTTTAAAACACCTTAAAATAGCTAATGAATAAGGAAAACAAAAATGGAAAAATATCCTTCACAAGGCCATCATGCATAAACTTACTAAACACTATTTAAAGGCAAGAGATAGGTAAGAATCATCTTATTGCATCAAGAGGTGGTTCTTACAAATTTTGATAGGGTTTTGCCTTGTCAAATGAGAGGTTTCTACTCTTCAAACTTTAAAGAGTCCTTGTGAGAATCCAAAATTAGAGAGAGAGCTCTAAAATCTAAGAGATATCTCTAAAATCCAAGAGAGATCTCTAAAATGAGGAATAAAATGGAGATTATAGGAGAAAAGGTGAGAAGAGAGAGGAGAAACACACAATAAAAAATAATAAATAAGCTTCCACCACCCTTCAATGAATTCTCAACTACATTTTTAGATCAAATTAGGACTAATCCTTTAGTATCAAATTAACTTTCATTTGCCCCAATAGTATTCAAGCCTTTTCATTGGTAGATAAACACACTAAAAGATAAGAAACTATTTGTTATGTTAAGTCATGATCCATTAGGAAGGAGAAATATTTAGAGACCCTAAAACTCATTGAGTGTTCCAATTGTACTCTTCAATACCCAAATATCCTCTTTGGAACTCTATGCCATCTTCCATTTGGCTTTATTATAAGAGCAAAATCCTCATATCTTTAGACCTCATAGAGCCATGACTATGTCTATTTTGAGCAATTGTAGGTACCTATTTATCGAGGATATCACTATATCAAAGGATGAGACATTCCTCCATTCTCACACATCTACCCCTAATTCAAATTATAAATATAGGTCTTACTATATGTGAAAACCAATCCCATTTATTGGTTTTCTTATAGTATTAATATCAGTGAAGATCTTTCAGGTGCTTGATCTCATCTAATAGCTAGTTGCTAACCTTTGATATATATTAGGCCCTAAAATACCTATCTACCTCTACTAATATTTAATGATGATGTTTGATCCTAAAATATTTTCTCTAGTTCAACCTAGATTGTATTTGATCTTAGTTTTATGCGTTCACCTACTTAGGTTTACAAGATATTTTGATTTGACATGTCTACTAATGTGGCATCCCTACAACACCATTTATCATATTTAAAAATATGAATATTTGTTGGTTTGGGCACATTTCTTTACTTTGTGCCTTCTGGGACTCAATTAACTCTGCTCTATTGATTTTCTCAAAAGTTTCCTAGATTTAACCTTCATCATTATCATTGATCTATGATCTATATTCTAGATTATGCCACTTGGTAACCCCATGTTTATCCTTAGGATCCTATTGTCATTTTCATCTAGTTAACACACTAGCACCATGTGACATTTTCATGTGAAATCTAGAGCATTAACCTTTTGACTTGATGTACACCATCGATCTACTTTGCACAGTTGAACACGTGCCATTGATCTTCCTTCTTCTTGACCAAATGTGTACCATTGATTTGGTAAGTCATCATGATCATGACACATATCATCGATGCATTAAATCTTAGGATTTTCTAACCTTTAACCTTGAGCTTTTCATTCATCTTTAACTACATGATTAAACATGCACCATAAATCTATTTGGGCCCATGACTTGATTCATCACCTACATGCCATTGATCTTTGATTTGATCGAGCAAAATTTTGACACTTCTCAGCCTTGTGTTTATCCTCTAAATATTTTGAAGCTTTTGAATTTAAATTAATATTTCCCTAGCTATAAATTGATGTCCCTAACCACATCCCACTCTTCTAGTTCAACTTTGAAGGCTTATATCTTTAGATATAAAACTCATCAAGATACCTAATTTGTAAGGAATGATCTTGGAATAAAATACATCATTTCCATGTGATCCTTTATACTTAAAAGGCCTCATAAATACATTTATTAAATGCACAACAAAACTAACATGTTTATTCTTGTATGACATGTCATGTTAGTCTAGTTCTTTTAGGCTTGTGTTAATCATCTTTAGACCAATCAAGGCTCTAATAAACTCTTAAGACTTTGAGTAAACCTACTTCGTGCTTCCTAGATGACATTATCACCATGGAAACTTGATGGATCCTTTTACTTGTAATTTTGGACCTATTTCCAGACTTGCTTCTCAACTAAAGCCCTATTTAGCCTCTTACTACACATCAGGACTTCCAGAATATTGATCCATCTAGGTAAAGTTTTGTATATAGGCCAAAATTGGCCAATAAATCATAATGGAATATTATGAATGGGATCTTATAACTTAAATTTCACATATCCCATTTTAAATCCATTTCCTAAATTTCATGATAACTTTTCCTTATTACTGTAATTACCTAATTTAACTTTTATTCAAAATGAATATCCATCGTCCACCATCTATGGGGAAAGAAGCTACTTTGTTAGGGTCTGAATATAAATTTTTTCAATAGTGTGAATAAATGTCTACCCACATTGTTAAAATGATAAATAATTCTCTTTCACTTTAATTACCTATATCTTAAATGATTCTTGATGAGATATTACTTTATGAAAATGATCCTCCATTGTCATTAGTGTCCAAATATGATATATTAAAGTTGAACATGTATTAATTAATGAAGGTTCAAGAACTTGTGTGGATTCCCTTGATTTCATTAAAACCCTTGAATAATTTAAATGTAATCTCAAATCTACTCAAAGTACATGTCAAGCATATTATATAAACCAAACTCCTTCTTAAGGGTGTGTTTGGATTCCTATCATAGTTCCCCATGTCATGGTGCACATAAAATTCATGATATTTAACTTACCACTTTATTATAATATTTTACTCAATTAACCTTAGACACACCACAAGTGATTAGTAGCCTTGTTAATATTTCAATGCATTAAGTTTACCTATAATGATGGTATATATAAGAGTCAAGGAAATACCAATCCTTGGATTTTTTATAAATTACAAGAATGAGGTGTCTTTAAAATACCTACCCTCAAACCTTTACCTAGTATACCATTTTGTTAATCATAACACTTTAATTATCTCATCAAATTTACTAGAGGTTATAATGGTCACCTAGAATTAACAAGAAATATACCACCTAATATTTTAGACTAATACGATGATGACATAGATAATATTAGTTTTAAAATCAAAAATTCTAATCTCTCTCCTCAAAAATATCTCAATTACCTCCTTATTTATGACCTTGATCTCATAAAAACCATTAGACAAAATTTTGGTCACTCTAATAAAAAATAAACACTCCATTTATTATGCCTCTTTAACTAATAAAATCATTGATGCATGTACTATTGACCTTCACACTCTTGATTAATGATGGATACTCTTTAGATGATCCATTTTTAGATGGCATTACTTAAGATGAAAATTAAAATATACTTAGTTATCATTATTCTTTACAACATTCTCTTAGTTATATTCATGTAGTTCCTTATCCTTATATAGTACCTGATATTAATTATTATTTTTCTTTTGATGTTAATATTTGTAATATCAAATAGACACACACTATGACAATACCTTACCGATTTGCTATATACTTTGATCATTCTAGCTTACTTCTTCCATAGATGTTGGTTACACTACAACTACCCACTTTGAGATCATCTTGAAGTGGCCCAAGCTACTCCTAATCCTACTCTAAGTTCTTATCATATTGATGATGGCATACTACCTTTTCTTAATCTTGATCTTCTATTGACACGTTAGGCAGATGAGCCATATTATGAGATCCATAAAGTTACCAATCATGGGGCATAGATTGTAATGTACATTAGTAATGACAAGCCTCAGGATCTACTTCTACCATAGATAGATAACCTTCACATTATGCTTCTATACATATTAATTTCATGGCACATACACACATTCTTATACTCATTACCAATAACTTATGTAGTATATTGATACACTTTTTCTAGAGATGGCACAACCTATAGGCAAGAGTTTATCTCCTCCTAAGATACTTATATAATACATCATTAAATATGGGGAGGTTTACTATATTTGGTTCCATTGTAATACACATCATACATATAGATGTCAAGTACTATAATAGAAATTTCATGATTTTCCATGTCCTACACCTTCATTGTCTTAGCTGTATACTTCATGATATTCACAGACAAAGGTTTATCCTTCTCTAGAGCCCAAAATTACTCACATATCCAAGGATTCTCATCAAATTTAGACATTACTTACTTCCATTGATTATTTTTTATAGGAACTACCCCATTAGCATCACTCTTCTTCTAATATACCCACTTTCTTAGTTGAGATAGTATTCTAGGAAGTCTTTGCATGACTCTCTACAAATATTGATAAGAATTTGATTAAATTCAGATTACAATTACACAAGGATATATTGGATGTTAATATTGATGTTTGCCATGAAATTTATCAGTACTTATGAGCACATCATGGTGTTTCATCATATTATTTATTATAGTTTCATATGATTAAGATTTGATTTATGAGCATATATTAATCTTATGTTTTAATTATCACTTAGAAATGTTTCATGGATTAAATTTATTTTCATTTAATTTTCCCTTATTTTTATTTAGGATTATTTATTTATATGCTTGTTATGTCATTTTTTTGAATAAGAGTTATTATTGTGACATGGTTTTGAATCCACACCCCTTTAATATCCTATCTTTACCATATGATCAGTTAGAAATCATATTTATCATTGTATAAATATATACACATATCTATTTGATCTCCATTTTCCATTTATCTTCCCATCATACAAATCACACATAGTTAATCTTGAGAACACATACTTGTTTATGGGCAAGCCTAATTATTTGGTAACATGAAAAAATATCTAGGTATTTTGTATCATGTAACCAAAGCCTAACTCTTATTTGTGTTTGTCACTTTTATCACTCATGTTTGGTTATTCGAATCCATATGGATGAGGAATTGAAAAATCCATAAAAATTTAAAATCCAAATCATCTAAACAAAAGGAAATGATAAAAAGGAATAAATAAACATTCAAAAGTCAAAATCATACCAAAAGATGTGATGCATATCTTAGCACATATTTTATTCTTAGTATAAACTTAAACTCTACAGTTGGCCTCATGATAGAGCCTAGGTATATTGGGGTATGGTAGGCTAGTAGAATAAGATATGAGGTCTCAAAATTCTCTATCATGCTACCTATTTTATCACACAAATACCCAATCTTTAGAGTATACCAATAGCTTTGTAAAAGGTCTTGAGAAATGAGGAACACATTATGGGAAGGCAAACCAATTTTAATTTTTTTGTATATATAACCTCCATGAGATGATCTTTGTATAACATTTATTCACCCAAAAAGTATTTTGTTTATTGTGAATAGATATCTTTTGAAATTGGCATCTAATAAATTATTAGCACCTGCCTATTTAATTAGTATGTCCCATGCCTATTAAGGTTTATTAAAATCACCTATGTTATGATTTCTACATTCCTTATTTCATTACAAAATTCCTAATATTCCTCCTTGATGAATATTATTTGTTGGTTGATCATACCCCTTTGGTTCTCCTTTTGTGAGTTACAATGTAAGACCTTGGATAGGACCAGAGCTTCTTCACAACCATATCCTTATCATCCATAAGTATTTTAGATTATTATAATACATCTTATTGGATTACCCTTTGTGAGTTGTAGTGTAAGGCCTTGGATAGAAATAGAATTTCTTCACAAAGTATCCTCAATCTTCATACCATGTTTAGTCACAAAATAACTCTACTTATTCTAAATGAGTGATTAACATAAATCTAATTGTCATTTTTACTTATATATCATTTAATTATGTTTTACATTATTCACAAATTGATTTATTGTGTTCTATATTTTATTTTATTGCAATTCATTTACATTTTACATGCTTCCCAACTTGATTTAGTGTGTTTTTTTATATTTTATTGCAATTTTGTTATTTTATGTTTTACACTCTTCTCAACTTGATTTAGTGTGTTTTATATTTTATTCCATTATTATCCTTTATTTATGTTTTAAACACTTCTCAACTTAATACAGTGTGTTTTAAATTTCATTTTGTTTGGTCATTTATTTATGTTTTACATACTTTTCAACTTGATTTAAGTGTGTTTTACATTTCTTTATTTATGTTTTATATGCTTCCCAACATGATTTATGTGTTTTACATTTTAATTTTCTATGAGATCTAATATACATTACATTTTTCTATCATTCCTTTTAACCATGCATTTGTTCACAATTGATAGAGAGGAATAAAAATTACATCATACATTTTGTCATAACATAGATAAAAAATTAAACACGTGCTATAAAATAAAATATATAAATCCATGAGTCATAACTATAAATGTGTGTGTGTGTGTGTGTGTGTGTGTACACACACACATACATACATATATACATACACACACACACACACACATACATACATACATACATACATACACACACATATATATATATACATATATATATATACATATATATATATACATATATATATATATAGACACACACACACACACACACACACACACACACACACACACACACACACACACACACACACACACACACATACATTTTATTCCATTATCATCCTTTATTTATGCCTTACACACTTTTCAACTTGATTTAAGTGTGTTTTACATTTATTTATTTATGTTTTATATGCTTCCCAACATGATTTAGTGTTTTCTACATTTTATTTTTCTTTGAGATCTAATATACACTACTTTTTTACATTTTACATTTTTTTATCATTATTTTTAACCATACATTTTAAACAGTACCAAAATTAATGTATGCCTAAGTGGCTCATACTCCTAGCTGAGTTTGATCTTGATTTCCTTCACAAAAATTCCATTAAAGGGAAAGTCATCATGGACCAATTGGCCAAAGATCCTCTACTAGATAATCAACCACTTCTGATGGCATTTCTAGATGGGTCCATCATAACTCTTTCTCAAGAGGAACCCACTTACAAAATGACCATGTTTTTACATGGATCTAAATGCAAACATGATGGGGGTGCCAGAGTTATTCTCATTTCCCTTAATGGTGAAACTCTTCCCCTTTCCTTTAAACTTGACTTTAAATGCACCAACAATGTGGCTAAGTATGAAGCCTTGGTCATAGGACACCAAACCACTCTAGCCCTAGTGGTCAAGATAGCTAGTGTCTTTGGAAACTCCCAAATGGTCATCAACCAGGTCAATAGATCCTATAAATGTAAAATTGGTGTCCTATTAAAGTATAAATAACTCATAGACTTACTCTTAGCATCATTCAATCATTACCTTATCCAGTTCATTTCTTGATCTACCAATAATTTCATGAACATAATGACTTACTTGGCTTCCTAAATCCCATATCAACCTACTAAATATAAAATATTTGTCACCATTCATCATTTTATCACACCCTCATATATCAATTCTAACCTTCCCACCATTTATAGTGTGGAATCATTTCCTTCTGACATTTGGTATGACCAAAATTTTAACTAGCTTAACATCAACATTGTTCCTCCAAACCTTTCAAGGAATTTCCAAAGAACCTTTGTTCATAGTACCTCTCATTAAACCATCTTAGGGGAAATCCTTTATAAACATGGAATCAATGACCTCCTTCTCCATTGTCTACATATTCATGAATCTTCCCACGCTATCAAGGAAACACATGATGGAATCTATGGGTGACACTTTAGTGGCCTAGCTATCACTAAATGTATCCTTTGCCTTGGATATTATTGGCCCACCCTCAATCAGGATTGTTGTGATTATGTAAATAAGTGTGTCTAATGTCAACAACATTCCAATTTACATTATGCACCATCCCATGGCCTTAAAGTATCCAAAGATTATTGGCCCTTATTATGATGGGGTCTTGACCTTATTGAGGAAATCAATCCTCATTCTTCACAATGGCACCAATCCATCATTACTGATATTCAATATTTCACCAAGCAAGTGGAAGCCATCCCTCTTATCACAACAAAAGTTGAAAATATTATTGACTTCATAAATAAACATATCATCTGCCACTTCAGTGTTCCTCATAAGATCATCACTAACAATGGTAAATCCTTTAAAAATAACAAAGTCCAAAGTTTTTTTGACTCTTTTGGCCTCAAGTTAATATTTTCCTTACCCTATCATCAACAAGTAAATAGATAGGTGAAAGCCTCTAACAACATCCTCAATAAAATATTAACCAAAGTAGTCAGTGTTTTAGGTCAAGATTAGCACCTGCACATCCCTTTCACTTTATGAGCCTATCATATTAGAATTCAAACCTCTAAAAGTGCTACCCCTTTATCTCTTATCTTTGGGGTAGAGGTATTCTTTCCTTTTTAAGTCTAGATTCCTTCTCTTCATATATCTTTACATGAGATCCTTTCTAAGAGTAATT
The DNA here is from genome assembly GCA_037957365.1 of Torreya grandis. Taxonomy (NCBI): domain Eukaryota; kingdom Viridiplantae; phylum Streptophyta; class Pinopsida; order Cupressales; family Taxaceae; genus Torreya; species Torreya grandis. The sequence goes on along the minus strand of JARHVA010000848.1, from coordinate 2,328,390 downwards.
ATCATCAGGAATGTCTCACACATCTTGAACTAATTTATGAACATCACCTTATATCACTTAACCATCTTCATGTCTATCAATAATGAATCAAGTGTGAATATAAAAAACATCTAAAATAATGAGAAATCAATATCAGATACCTTGTCCTTAATGAAAACCAACATGTAACTAATATTAAGAAAATAAAAAAAGGCAAGTTTGCTTTCAATTGGATTAGACCCTACATTATAACCCATAAGTATAATCAAGAGCTTATCATTTATCTTTTCTTTAAGGCAAACCTAAACTTGAGCCTCTTAATGCTTTGCATCTGCATCCTTTCTTTTGTTAAAGTAGGATCACATTCACCTTTGTGTCTAATTTAAGCCTGTCCATCCCTTGGTTTAAAAAATTTTCACTTTCCTTGCACATTCACCTATCCCTATCCCTTTGAGGAAAATTAATTATAAAAAAGGACCATGTGATTATAAATCATAGTTATTTCCTAATCCTAAGCATGGATACCATGGCTCTACCCATGGAATGGTTCTCATGGATACTTTTCATCTCTCATCAAATGGAATCCCATGAATTGTTGTCTCTCAAACCACTTTCCCTCATCTATCATTAACCTTTTTGTGATAAAATTATTGCCTCTATAAAGTAGAGATCTAAGCCTAAATATTATTTTCCATGTCTAAACCTAGCATTCAAAATCAAATCGGGATACCAAAATATCACTTGGGTCCATATCTATAGAATTGTAGACTGACAGATTTCTCAACAACTAAATTGCTTAAAGATAGACTGCTCCCTTAAAGGACAACTATAAAAATCCAACTTTAGACCACTCCCTTGAAGGATGGATAAGTTAAGTTTGTCAAAAAATAATCATATGAAGCTTCCCACATCGATCAACTTCACCAATCTATCAAAAAAATAAAAGTAACAAACAACCCTATGTCCAAATCAAAGTAGGTAATCCACAATCAAATTTTATATATGGCATTTGTAGACTTTCCACATTGATTAGTCTACACCCTATATTAAGACATGGACTTGTTTATTATGGTTCTTTGGTCACCTATAGAAGGGGCAAGATAACCCACAACAAGTTACCATATTACCCATTTCCCATTCAAACATCTACCTATCACCTAATTTCCCTTCATACTCACTCTAAAATAAAATGACTATGATCTTACTTGACACAAAGTGATCAAGATACGTTCTTTGCCAATTAAAAAATTATCATGTAAAGAATTTGAAAGGCTTATTTTCATTAAATCAATCCAACATAAGTTTTTTTAGGCCCTTACCAATGAAAACATCTTTGTTTTTTCTTACCCTCTATTCATTAGTTCATGTGAACATATATCTCAAGATTCTTTTCCCTTTTCCACATTTACTATGTTATCTAAACCTACTTTATGTGCTTTAATCATATATCCATGTCACATATCATATCCAAACATTACAAAAATCATTATCATCAATGTAATAGTCCATATACATTATACCATTATGAACCATGCCCATCAACATCTTATCCATGTATAAAATATCAAAACCATAAGACATAACCAATCCCATTGTCACATCATTATCATCAAAACAATAATCATTTATCATCACATAAACAACACAAACCACATCATATCAATAAATATCATATACCATGTCATATTGATACTTCCCATAAACATAACAATAATTCCAAACATTTGCACATCATATCCCAACCAAACATGACCAAAACACCTATCACATATCCAAATCCTCTCCATGAACAACATTATCATATAAGCAAACATCATCAAACAAACCATAAGCAAAATCATTAATCACATTTCCATGAACATATCCATGAACTAACACATCATCCATAATGTATAAACCTAAAATATTCATCATAAGATCAAACATCTCATCACATCATCATATAGCATAATAAAATCATCCATGATCATCAACATCACGTCATTATATAATATAATAAAATCATCCATGATCATGAACATCACATCATAATATAACATAATAAAATCATCCATGATCCTCAACATCACATGCCTAAAAACTACGAGTCCCCATATCATTTCATAAAGCATGGGGCATGAGCAACCTATCATTTCATCATAAACACCCTACTAAACCATAAATATCATAAGCATCAAACATGTCATCCATAATACATAACCATAACCACATCATGAACATAATCATCATCATGAATATCATACAACATAATCATCATATACATCATAATAATAGTTATACATGTCAATGAGTATACATCATGTCCATCAAATAAAAATCATGTATAAATCTCTTTCTCTCTCTCTTATATACATCTCACATCATTGAAATGTAATCCAGTATCAAAATCAAAAATATATACATCATATAATCATATATATCAGGATCGTGGGGTACCACTACCACTGACCCTACCTACACCTACACCTGTACCTACACTACCATCTAGTGGTGGTCCTCCAAATATCCCTACCTAACCCACTATGAGGTCCACTATCTTAGAGTAACTATAGATGGAGCACCTACCAAGCTGGCCCTATACTCTCCATACCTCATCTCCAATGGCAATTATGCAAATACTATCACCTCATAATACCTCAAATCCTCAAAAATGGCTAAGTATCATGTCATAAGAATCATATCCAGTCCTCTTATAGGTGCCCCCATTGGTGTTGCCACTACTTCCACCCTCTACCTTAGTGAATCTCTTTCTCGAGTCACTAACCCAAGAGAAATCCTTATTGGATCTCACTCTCTAATTAGTATCACCACTTGACCCTATAAAATGACCACCTATACTTATAATTTGGTGATATGGGCCTATGTTACTACAAGTGTTGTCTATGCCTATCCATCCTAGCCACCACCCTATGATGGTACCCCAATAGGATCCACATCCATAAGTTATTTCCCCCCATCACCCTATTAAAAATTAGCCACTACATATTAGGCCTATTACCACATTTCACAACCATCCACAACCCTTGCATCATCTATCATAGCTCTTGTTAGTAACTCCTCATGATCTAAAACAACCTCCTAAGGTTACAGCTCTAGGAGCAAGAACTCTACATCCTCCCTCATGTATCTCAAGAAATCTAGTGGAATCCCTTACATGAGGCCAAATTACTTCTAAACTCAGTCAAATGGGATAAGCTCAGTCTCTCCATCCCATCTCCCATATATCTAACACCAGCTCTACAATGATAGAGTGTGGTAGTTATACCCTGCCCACCTCAACCAACTCACATACATCCTCCACACTATGTCACCCACCACCAAACCCTTTAAAGCATACCTAAACTAATTTATACCTTTGGTATCACCCCTAACACCTATCAATGCATAATCTCCTCTCCATCTAGTAAATCTCATTAGAAAGGGTACCTAGCTGAATCTATCCCATGGTAGCCCTAAAGGTCTCACACCCTGAATGCACTCATACACCTAATAGTGGAGTATGAACCTGACACTAATCCTATATTGCCTATGCGCCTGAAAGGCCTAAATCTCCCTATAGATCTAGACTGGTAAAACTAGGGCCCACCCAAACACAATCCTCCCCAGTATCATCTCCACTAGTACCCCTAGTAATAGGTATGGAAATCAACCACTGCTAGAATCTAGTAATGCAAAGCAATACATGGCCATCATCATCGTGGTAAGCATCTATCCTCAAGATCCCTCTACTATAATGGTCTATAACTAAATCCTCATGAGTGAAACTAAGTGTGAACCCAATAAAATCCATACATTAACTTCATATGGTAGTCTATCTCCTCACTTTCTGTATGATAGATAAGCTCCCCCTAAATGGGTAGCCATGTATTCCATTGAATATCTTCTATGAAAATTTTCATCTCCCCCATTGAAAGCAAAAATGTGTTTGTGGCCAGATCCCATCTCTAGATGAGTGCCACAATCATTACCACATCCCATGGTAAGTGTTGGTAGTGGATCATCATTCCTAGTCCAACTATCTCCATGTGCCTTCACTCCTATGCAGTCATCACATCTTGGACCTTGATGAATATCTAAGGGACTTGGTACCTCATCTGAATCTACTCATGGGCTTATAAAATAACAAACTTAGCATGCCTACTTAGTTTTCCACATCAAGATAAGTACAAACATACACCTATCTTTTTAAACCTATTATAAACCACACCCATCACATCTACACTATAACCTCTCACACTCAAACAACCCTATACCTCTATCTGACACCAACCCTAACATATCATTTTGAACACATAAACATTTCTATTATCTAAACTGTACCCACTGACCCCTCCTCCTATCTAAACCTTTTTTCACTACCACTATCAACATCTCTTCTAAAATTTACCCATTTTAACACCTTTTACAAACTTTCAATAACTCTTTCAAATAAACCTTTATCCCACTTTCCAAACTTCATACATGTTTTACAACACATTCACAAACTTTAAACACACTTCACACAATTTACCAAATTTACAAACAATAACCACATTTTCAATGCTTTGAACATTTCCCATTATTTTCAAACATTTCATACATTATAAACATTTTAAACTTTCATAACAACATCACACCTTTAAACAAGTACTAGCATTAACAAACCTTCAACAATTTAATGAATCATTTAACCCATTTCATAAGCTTCACAAAATACATTCAAACATTTTAGCAACAAACTCCCTAATAAATTTAACAAAGTTTTTGAACACTTTCAAACCATAACAAATTTTTCCTACACTTAAACAAAAACCTTCAAAAAATATCTTAACAAAACTTTAAACACACTTAAAACACCACCCTTTTAACACAACTTTCCCTAGATCCTTCAACCATTGATGATTTCTTGAACCATCGATGGTCCCTTTAGGACCTTTCCCCTTGGCATTCAACCATCTATGGTTGGGTTGAACCACTAATGGTCACTAAGTGTGACTGCTAGTAGAGCAACCCTCAAACCCTAAACCTCATGAACATCAACAAAACACTTCAATTCAAACAATAACCTATCTAACATTATTCCCTAGCATATTCCTAGTGTAAGACACCATCAAACTATCAATTTACTCTAGAGGTTTGGTTCAATACAACAAAACCTAACTATAGGGCATCATTTCCCAAAACACATTCAAAACCCTAATAATTTCAATCCCAACTACTCAAATGCAACTTCAAAATCAATAAAATTAAACAAACTATCAAATTTAAAACAATACTTACCTCATTCCATGATTGCTAACATGGTTAGAGACCTCATCCTATTTTTCAATAGTGCCCTCATCTACCCTTCATTGAATCACCTCTCACTAAAATCTACATAAAGGATCAGCCAATCAATCACCTCCACCTTAGCAAGATCACACACAAAATGACAAAACACACCAAAATCACCAAAGAGTAATGGCCAAATGTCAAATGGTAAAAATGATTTTATATTTTTACTTTTTATCTCTCAACCATTTAGGGTTTCCCTTTGACCTTTAATGGTTAGGGTGACCATTGATGGTTGACCATGGAGAAAATCCCTGACCATTAATAGTTAAGATCCCCAACATTTTCAACCTTCTAAGTACCCAACCTAAGTGCTCACTTTTGGAGATAACCCACCATACCTAGAACTTGACCTTTAGGAGATAACCCAACTGCCCATTTGACCACATCCACCTTGACATTAGCCATTTTAACCTAAACTATTCATTTATTTTGTGAAGACCTTATATTGGTCATTTTCACCATACTAACCAACCTTACCATGTTGAAATTTTATAATTTATACCACTTTATGTTATTTAAGGGATAAATTCCTACATCAAATACCCATAAACAAAACCAATCTTGCCTAGCAAACTTGATAGAAATGAGCTAATCAAATATAACCAAAGTTGTGGATTGGTTATGCCTATCATATATTTCTCTAGAGCTAACCTTATTTTTACCAACATTGGCAACTTTAGTCTTTGCATGATTTTGACTGTTGCACCTAGTTGCATTTTGTGTATGTGTTTGCATCTCAACTACCCAAACCTTTGGTGTCATTCAGCTCATGACTCACTATTTACCATTTATCAAACCTTGACTTGATTTTAGTTTCACCTCATCAAATCCTAGTTTGAGGGGGAACACCTACTCCCATACTCAGGGAAATTAGACCATGACCAGCAATCTATTTTTTTTATTTTACCAATTGTTAAATAAAATATGCATAATAAATAGGGGGAAAATGTAAATACTAAAAAACTACACATGACATTTTTAGATGTCGAAGTGCCTTAAACCTCATTCAACTTTGAGTCTAGTTAACCAAAATCATTTGATAACTTAAACCTATCAAAAAAATAACTCAATACCTTTAACTTAACCTTTTAAAACACCCCTTTCTTAAGCAAATTCACTTAGACACTTGACCACTAATGGTCAACCTAACCATCGATGGTTAGCTTGACCATCGATAGTCATGTCATCAACAAATTTTAAAGCCACTTATAGCTATGTATGAGATAATCATGGAATAATTAATAAATTACCTTATGTAGTGCTAAAAATATTTAAATCATCATAAATGGAAACTTTATCCCCTATCTAATTAGTAACTTCCTCCTACTCAATTATCAACATCCAAGATATCAAATATTATTACACACAAGTATCCAGCCTTCCTTAAATAATAAATCAATAGAAATAGATATTTAAACCTCTATCTGAGTTTATCTCAAGGCCCAAGTACTATCACTCTAGCCAAATTACTCCAAACTTCCACCATCAATAATCTAGCAAGTTATAGGTAACTTTGTACTTGTTTCTTTATTTTGATTTTATTTATAACTTGACCTGATCAGACTTATATCTGAACTTCAAAATTCTAACCAAACCCATATTAAAAACCCTACCTGACCATTTATCCAATCTATAATTCCCTTTTTGATCATTTCTAGAAACACACAAGTAACCATTTATAAAACTTGAGAAGAGAGAGAGAAGAATGGAGATGAAGAGTCATAAGGACAAGTGTATAAACGTGAATATCAGTTATGTTAAATGTAAATTATTTGGAAGAGAAATCAATAAACTTATGTGAACATTTTTCCATCCCAAATTGAGCACCTTCCTCACATGTGGTGTTAAAACTCTTCAACAAACATCTTAAGGTCTTGAAACTCATTCTTGACAAGTGATAAGAGGTAAGAATTTGATTATGAGATATATTGGATAGTTACATATACATCTTAATTAAAATTTTAAATCATATTATATAATCTCAAACTGATACATCACCTGCAATCATCAATCCCACTCTTAGGTGTCATAAGACCTCTTTGTCTCACTAGGCCTAATTTGGCCAAAATGGCTAAAATTTGGATTTAGATCAAGTTGTGAAATATTTATTCATTAAATTACTATTTACATCATATTTTACTGAAAAAAATCTATTTACAACCATCAAACTCTCTTCAATACCCCATTTGGTCATAGAGCCTTCACTAGGCCTAGTCTTCTTGTAACCTTAATTTTACACAAATCCACTTGTGTAGGAGAATGTACAGACCTTTAGGATTAATTAAGAAAATTTTTTAATACCATTTTGATTAATTATTCTCTTTTTTAATTTTTATGTTTCTATACCCAAGGAAAGTGTACTTTTTTTTATCAATTAGTCCTCCCAATTAGGCCTAATTAGGCCTCTTTAGCCTAGAAGACCAAAAAATGCTCAAAAATGGCTCCCACACATGTGAAATATCATAGAAATGTTTTATTCACCTTAAAATTACCCATTCCATGATCCATATCAAATTTTATCCCATAGTTCATTGTGTAATTATGAGAACTCTAAAATGGCCAAAAGACTAGTCTAGGTCATTTTGCATGCTAGATAAGGAAAATGGATGTTGGGTGAGTACTAAGCTTCAAGTTGATTTTAAAATTATATATTAATGTCTTAAAAATATTATAAAATAAAAATAAACCTCAATATAACCTCAAAATAAACATATTTACCTTGTAAACAACTTCCAACTCACCTTTTCTTCATTTCTCCACTAGGCCTAGTGAAGGCCTACTTGGTTTGAGCTATGTGCAAGGCATTCTTGACCATTTTGAGAATTATTAGAATTTATGAGTGATTAATATAATTTATATAACTTTAAAATACCTTCCAATACCTTCTATTATTTTCATAAGTATTCCCATCAAGTTTTCTACTCATTTTTGGACCATTTCCTTGTCTTGATGAAGTTCTGATTTTTAAGAGTGGTTGAGTTCTCAGATAAAATAGTGATATATATCCATATTACCTAGGAAAAATAGAGTATTATTATATTTTAATATGTCATAATTACCATAATTACAAAATTTAAATGTCTGAATCTTCTGTTTGAGTCTTCAAACGCTCAAAACTCTCCAAAAAAACCCCAAAAACAAGCATATTTTAGCATTTCTTCAATTTTCCTCATGGCTGGTTTTCTCCATGTATATGGGAAAATTTAAACTTACTGTAAACATTAAATTCATGATAAATAATATTACCAAAGTGTTTCCAAGCTTCCACTTTCCCTACTTCTCTAAATGGCCCTCTCAACCAAGTGATTTAGCCTTGAGATAACATTAGGCCTAGAAGCATAAAATGAGAAAATTTGTGTTTTGATCTTATGATAAGGTGTTATACACATATTATAGATTAAATTAATTGAGTAGAAAATCATACTCTATTATATTCCTCCATTTAGTCCATTTTATTCACTAGCTCATACATGATTATTCAAACATTGCTCCATTTTAGCTCAATTTTAGCTCAGTTGTAGCCTTCATGAGGAATTGACCTTTTTATGAGTGTGTTTCCTCTTTAATGAGAATTTTCACCCTGTGTACACATTATATGAATCATATTAACCTCACATAGGAATTATATATTCCATATTATCTCAATAGAATCAATTTACCTCACCATTCAATCAATCTTATTCCTCTAGCTATAGCTCTTTTGACAATTGTCATCGATGTATGTGATTTTCAATATTCCAAGACACCATTACTTACATTATACATTAATATAATTATTTATGAAATATTAAAACTTTCCTTAGTCTATTCACTTATGATTTTCTTATAATTGACTATGCCTAGCTCACTAAGTTACCTCTTTGGAAAGCTCAAATGATCTATTGACATTATTTGCAACAAAGAATCAAGTTTCTAAATGCATTCTAGCTTTGAAATACTCACTTTTCCTCTTGAATGGGTGGATATACAATTAAAATATCTAAATTCACCATGAACTCCTTCATTTCCTTGAATTTAGGGACTCTTCCATGCCAAAGCACTGAATGGATTTCTCATAACATGCTCTTGAACGTTTATGACGTTTTCATATGCTTCCATCTTACAATACATGAAAATTACATCCATTAATGACTTGTAAAATAAATAAATGTTTATATATGGTTTCATATTTCTTTATTAGACTCTTTTACACTTTTAAAACTTTTCATCTTCAGAAAATATCTCACCATTCTGCATGGAAAACTCATAAATGGCTCCTATCACCATTGCATAGCTCAAAATGGACTACTAAATTCCTTGAAATTATTCATAAATTTTAGGGCATAAATATAGAAACCAATGCCCAAATTTTTAAGGTGGAATAGACTAGAAAGCATTCCCAAAGTTTTAGGCTTCCACATCTCTCCTAGTTATACCATCCACTTGAAAAATGCTTATGTGAGCTTGTGAAGGAGTCAATAAGAGAGATATTTGGTTTTTTGACTCTTTTGACCTTTTAACTATTGGATAACCTCTGAAATGGACCTAAAACCACCTTTATAAGCTGGCATGATCTTGTACCTACATTTTCTCTCTCCTCCCATGTTGAAATCTTCTTTAAAAGCCTTAAAAACTACCTTTTCTTGAATGAAACCAAATTTTTTGTCTCCACAAGAATTAATCCACAAAATGACATATAATTTGACCCTAAGGACCAAATAAAACCTTTTTAATGTTTTCCAAGTCATAAAAATAACTCTTTTTTAGGGTTTCTTCACTGTGGGGGCTAAATGGGCTAAAATTTTAAAAAGAGACTTACCTTAATATTGGTTAATAGACCTTAATAAATTATAATAAGGTGTTTTAGGAAATATTAGGTAACATATAATCATGTCATTACTCATAAAAATTAAAAAAAATATATGGGTGGCCAAATTTAACTTGGGGTCAAATTTGGTCAACATTCTTGGTGATTTCTAGGGGTGGCATGCCATCTATGCCTAAGACAAGTTGCCTAGTCCTTAAATTAGGAATTTATTCATGCATATGGACACTCAAATTGACTTAAATATACCTTTGAATCAAATAAAATAAGATGGTTGACCCACACACACAAAAGCAAAGACACACATCAAACAAAGGGAAGGAAACATACTTGTGCTATGAAACACTTAAGAAACACAAGACAAACTAAAACAAACACACTCTAATATGTAAAAAATAAATATAAATAACTGATCCTCCTGGATCAAAAATAAATTTTTTTATACCATCTTCTTGAAGTGAACTAGAAGGATTGCAAGCTGTAACATAGGACTTGTTCTTATTTGTTCAACACCTTGTTCACTTCCCATGGTGCTTGCATTGGTTTCATCTAGTTCTACAACTAAGAACATGTGTTGAATGGAAACATACTCCTCTTGATTGGTTTGAGTGGCAATCATATCCCTTTTTTTAACTTATTTTTAATTAATTCTATACTCATTTTGACCCTCAAACTAAACCTCAATTTCTATTACAAGTAGCTTTCCATTATTAAGACTATACTCATTTTGAAAAGTAAGGTCTCCATCAAAATTTTGTGGTCCTATCAACTGAATACATGGGAGAAGTTCTTCAAAACTTAATACCTCTCTTGGTACCTTTTTCTTCATATATCTTATGTATTTGATTTTATTGAGATGAACTATGCTTACCTTGCTCTTAAGACTCTTCAAACATGTGCAAATAGGACTACCTTATGACCTTGTCTTCTTATTGAGGTGATTTATGAATTTCAATAGGTTTAGATTCAACATATTTAAAACTTTTCTCAAGATCTTCATAAATTTAATATGCATCACTCAATCTCAAACAAATTTATGAAGGTCATCCTAAAATGCCAACTCTTCATGATCAATAGAAAGGACTTGAAGTTCATCAACATTCTTACCAATTTCTTGTGGAACATCATGTTGGATAATGAGTACCTCTTATTCATCTTGTGTTTCAATTTGATCATCATCATCTTCCATGAATCATGGAAATTCATCAATCTACTCAAGGTCTACTTCTTCTTATCTTATAGCTGAAGTGTCTTCTTCTCCTAAAACCTCTGTTTGCTACTCCATGTCATCAGCTCCTTCTTTAAGCTCAAAAATTGATCTACTAGAGTGAAGAGGTGTGCCAATGACAATATCTTCACCATATCTTCTTAATTTATCATCTTCAATATGTTTAAGTAACTCATCTATGGTAGCATCATCCTCCAACTCTTGAAGAGTCTAAGGAACAATCAACTGATTCTCAAGTTGTGAAAGCAATAGAAAAGAAGTACTAAATGGCAACCCTTCAAGTAATTTGTCAACCTTTGGTATGTCTTGTAGTTTATGAGAAGATATACCATGAAGGGTAGATGGAGAATTGGAACAACCTACATGACCTTTTAAATTTCTCCTAACACAATTCTCCTTCTTCATAATCTTCCTAGGCATAAGACCTTCCTTCCTCCCAAGGTTAGGCATGACATAATTTGGGTTCTTGGTCCAATATGGACTGCCATATGAATCTATGGCAAGATCTTGAGTAGGATTAATAAGCTTGGAAGGATACTTAGGAGTATAAGAATGAGAATGATCATTTTTTAGTTTTCTTGGAGGGAGGAGCTGTAAATGAAACTTGTTATGTGGCTTTGACATAATTTGGCCTTTCAAACTAAACTTAAACACGAAGATAAATTGAGACATATCATTGGAGACTCTTCCCCCCATGTTATCCATGAATTAATTAGCTAAGAATAGATCAAATTATGGTTGAACATTTGAAACTATTATATCTTGTGGAATTACAACATTAGGATAAGCAGGAAAATCAAAAGACACAAATATATTTCACATAATTATAAAAGTATTTACATCTATTCCTTATAATTTTAATTCAACTCTAGAATCAAACTCATAATGTAAGTTCAACTCATCAGCTATTTCCTTAGGAATAAAATAATGACTTGTAGTAGTACTAAAATCACAATTATGAATCAATACATTACCAATGATCATAGTGGTAATGAATGGAAAAGAAATAACCTCCTTGACTTATTGAGTAACATGAGATCGATGTTGCATTTATTGTTATTATTTAAAAATTTATTTCAACTCCCTTAATTCAATTTTAAAACCCTCCAAATCAAGGTTCAACTCGTTCTCATCTTGATCAAGTTGATCATTAGGAACAACAGGGTGGTAATAGGAGTGAGTTGATGTTAGAGGAGGGTAGAACGGTTGGTATGAACCTTCATGAAGTGTAGTCTCTTGAGGGTAGCTTGTGGATAATCCATAAACACTAAAATTAGGATCATTTTGATAAGGAGATACATGCTAATTGGAAGATGAAGAGTACATACTAGAACTAATGTTTTGAAGCACTAAGAATGCTTACACTAATTTAAATTATTCAGAGTCACCATTGGTGCTTTGATTGCCTTTAGAGGCTAATGAGTTAAAGGATAGCACCAATAATTCCTTCAATTGAATAAAATTGTCCCACTGGGGCTAGAACTATTGTTTCCTAAATCTAGAAGAGGATTGAACACCCTCTTTTAGGGTACAAGATTTGGAAAAAATACTTAGATTTAGTCATTTTATTTAAATAATCATTTTACCTTCTTATTTCATGCATTCACTTTCATGTTATTGAATGTAATTATTCTTTATGTTCATCTATATCAACTTAATTATTATCAATAGTGGTTTTACAGCCTCCCAACAAGCATATTATTAGGGTGTGGAGCTAAAAGCTTCACCTTGTTGCAAATAGAAGGAGGAGGTTTTTCGCAGCTTGACAGTTGCCGGTGTCGGTGGGCCACAACTGACATCGGTCAGGGGAAGCACAGAGGAAACTGGCATCGATAGGAGATCAGCCAGCATCGATCACCTCCAGGAAGGCAGGGACCGATGTCGGTCACCTGTAATGGTCAGAACTGCTGTTGACAAACAATCAGTTAAGTGAACGCAGAGTTTGCATGTTGAAGACTAGTTTGATTCTTTGAGCCGCTCGTCTAATTTAGTGTATGCATGAGATCTATATAATAGACTCATGGGCTGTATTGTTAAGTGTTGAACTTGTAGAACCCAAGTGTGGAGCTTGGAGAGTTCTTCCCATGGTGGAATCAAGTAGGATTCCCCATGTATGTAAGATCAGGTTTGATATGCAGGGTGTTGCAGGATCATGGAGGACATCTACATGTGATAAGTAAGATCAGGTTGGTCTGTAGAGATGTGTGTATGCGAGGGTTAGAAGAGGATCGACGGGGAAGCAAGATCAAGGTGACAGCAATACATCAGGAGCAGGATCATGGTTAGATCTACTTGGAGTACTAGTTCATACTCAGTTGTACTGGAGGTACAATGAGGTGAACAACAGCTTGTGTAAGTTGTTAGTTGAGACTTATGAGAGAAGATTACTCAGGTGGGAAGATTACTTGGAGCCCTTGAGGTGTGGAAGGCCTTATAGAGGTGGAAGAAGAGTGTGATCTCTTTATTGTAATTTCCTTTGTAATGAGTTGAATACAATTATGTGTTGCCTCTCAGTTTTTGTGTTATTTCTCATTGATAGTTATTTGTTCTTCTGGTATTTTTGCATGTTTAAGTTGCTTATACATTGGTAATCATGTGTGCTCTTAAATCTGACAAGTTATGTCAGAATTTTGGGAAACTTTGGTCCTGTCATATGGTATCAGAGTGAGGTTGGATGTTCTCAGAGTGAGCTTGACTAACAGGTGGTTCAGATCTATTAATTATTGTTGATTACAGGTTACTCACAAGGGTTGTTGTTTGAGTGGGAGTATAGTAAGGCAGAAGAATGGAGAAATTTAGACACAGGCGTAGCACCACAAGGAGTGTGGTGGGTTGTCTTTGAGTGGGAGCTTGAAGAGGAATACAAGCCAGGATGCAGATTAGACAGAGTACTGGTATGGGTACAGGTGTAGCTCTTTATCTCCAAGTGGGATATTGTTAGGGTGTGGAGCTAAAAGCTTCACCTTGTTGCAAACAGAAGGAGGAGGTTTTTTGTAGCTTGATAGTTACCAGCATTGGTAGGCCACAACCGACGTCGGTCAGGGGAAGCGCAGAGGAAATTGGCATCGGCAGGAGATCAGCCGGCGTCGGTCACCTCCAGGAAGGCAGGGACTGACGTCGGTCACCTATAGCGGTCAAAACTGCTGTTGACGAATAGTCAGTTAAGTGAACGTAGAGTTTGCATGTTGAAGACCAGTTCGAGTCTTTGAGCCACCCGTCTAATTTAGTGTATGCATGAGATCTATATAATAGACTCATGGGTTGTATTGTTAAGTGTTGAACTTGTAGAACCCAAGTGTGGAGCTTGGAGAGTTCTTCCCATGGTGGAATCAAGTAGGATTCCCCATGTATGTAAGATCAGGTTTGATATGTAGGGTGTTGTAGGATCATGGAGGAGATCTACATGTGATAAGTAAGATTAGGTTGGTCTGCAGAGATGTGTGTATGCGAGGGTCAGAAGAGGATTGGCGGGGAAGCAAGATCAAGATGACAGCAATACATCAGGAGCAGGATCATGGTTAGATCTACTTGGAGTACCGGTTCGTACTCAGTTGTACTGGAGGTACAATGAGGTGAACAACAGCTTGTGTAATTTGTTAGTTGAGACCTATGAGAGAAGATTACTCAGGTGGGAAGATTACTTGGAGCCCTTGAGGTGTGGAAGGCCTTGTAGAGGTGGAAGAAGAGTGTGATCTCTTTATTGTAATTTCCTTTGTAATGAGTTGAATACGATTATGTGTTGCCTCTCAGTTTCTGTGTTATTTCTCATTGATAGTTATTTGTTCTTCTGGTATTTCCACATGTTTAAGTTGCTTATACATTGGTAATCATGTGTGCTCTTAAATCTGACAAGTTGTGTCAAAACTTTGGGAAACTTTGGTCCTGTCACATATGCCTCTTGGATCTATCATGCTAGGAAGTCCACTCAACTATCTTACTAACA
This sequence comes from Torreya grandis, assembly GCA_037957365.1. Lineage (NCBI taxonomy): Eukaryota > Viridiplantae > Streptophyta > Pinopsida > Cupressales > Taxaceae > Torreya > Torreya grandis. Next base: position 2,313,123 of record JARHVA010000848.1, on the reverse strand, counting down.
ACCCCTTTTCTAGTGTCCTTCTTATCTATAAGTTATTCCTTCCAAGACAAATAGGAGTTCTCGTCATCATTTAGATCACATGTGCATTTTTACCAGGTATTCCTTTACACACCACTTTTACTATTTTCTTACATGCTTCTAAAATAATAAATGAGTGGAAATTAAGAGAAACAGACACATTTGAAAAGATTAAGTTAGACTTTATATTTGATGAGATGGTCAAAGATGATGGCAAGATTAGAAAAATGATTTGTACGGTGTTTAGATTTGGTGATAAGATCATCCACATATGTTATGAAAATTTTATGGATGATGTAATGAAATATATGAGTCATTATACATTGGTAAGTGGCCCTTGTATTTTTTAGATTGAAGGGATTTTAACATAAAAATAGGTTCCCCATTCCATGGTGAAAGTAGTCTTGTGTTGGTCTTTAGGTGCTATATGAATCTAATTATATCTTGAAATCCCATCTATAAGAGATAACATTTCATATCCAGATGTGGAATCGACAATGGCATCTATTGAAGGTAAAATAAAGTTGTCTTTAGGACAAGCAAGATTAATATTATGGAGATCAATGCAAATACTAATTACCATAGTGAACTTTTTTTGAATAAGAACAATATTGGAGACCCATTCAAAATAATCCATAGGTTTAATAAATTTATCATTGTGTTGTTTGATGATTTCCTTATGGTATAAGTTGGTAAGTTTAAGAGGAAATTTTCATTGCTTCTAACACACAGGTTTGGCATCAAGATAGGTAATGATGTTATGGACCTAGGTCAATGCCAGGCATGTCTTGGTAAGACCAAATGAATTCCTAATGATACTTATAAAAAAATAGGCTGAAATTATCATGTTCAGAGGGTGAAAGTTATTTGAAAACTATGATCAATCGAGGGCATGAGGGAGTACCATATTTGATGCAAGTTATTTCTAAGATAATCATGGAATTACCATATTGAAATGATATGATGCATTGGGTAAAGATGAAATTGGATTAGTTTTGGGATCAATGCTAGCAACAAATTTTTTGAAGTGAAGAGTTTTAGTTTTAAAATTTCCAAGTTTATGATGTTGCTAGGGGAGTTGAATTTCTCAGGCATAAAGTAACTCAAGAATAGCTTCATCACTAGGAAAATTAGGAAGAGGACCACAATACTAAACATATGCTTCTAGATCTAAAATTTGGTTACCATGGCAATCATATTCAAAATGTATTTGATAAAAATTTGTTGCTTTGGCATCAAGTGTGATTTCAAGAGTAAAATAAATAAATGGAGTAGAAGAGGTAGATGGAGTGTTGATGGGTTATTTCATGGATTAAGGATTAGATTAAATGATGGGATCTGAAGGAGGTAAATAAGATGAAAGTATTAGATAATCACACTTTCAAGGGTTTAAAAGGTGTGATTTATTATACCACCCAAGGAGAATTGATAAGAGGAGGATTAATAGGAAGCACATAGCCCTCAGATTCTAAATTATTATCTATAGAAATAGTGTGCACATCCTGATTGAAAGAATGAATTTGGGCTAAGGTCTTTTGATAGTATAAGACATCCAAATATATAGATTTAGCTTGGGCCATGATATAGTTGTCATCGTATGTGGGAGAAATTGTAAATGCTTGAGATTCAAGAGGATATTTAGAAGGCAAAATCCCAAGATTATTGAATGTTTGAGGAGACATGATGAGAGGATCTTGAAATAATTTAACCACTCCAAAGTTATTAAAATTAAAATCATATTCATGAAAGGGGAAAATTTTTAATCTCATCTATGAGAGGAATGGTACAATCGCTTGGAAAAAGATAATTAGGAAGCCACTCTAAAATATATGGAGGAGTTTGGTGGTGTTGCAAGTATGTTGTAATTCATTAGGCTCATCATCATCAGAATCTAAAAGAGTGACTTGTAAATTAGGATTCATATTGATGAACTTAGGTAAAGGAACATGATATTGTGATTTAGGATTAGGTAATTAGATACTCCATAGGTTGGGATCGACTTCATCCTTATAGCATTTTCCATTATGTATAAATTTAATGCATTGACTGCTAGAAGAAGCAATGGCCCTCATTTAATGAGTCCAAGGATGACCAAGGAGTATGTTATAAGATAAAGGAAGATTAAGAACCATGAGTTTGGTCCAAATGGTCTTAGGACCAATGGTTAAGGGAAATCCATATACAACCAAGTGGCTTTTGATTAGTCTCATCAAAACCATGAAAAGTAAGACATGTTTGTTTAAGATGACTTCGTTATAACCAAGTTATTGTAGAAGCCATCAAGAAGTCACATTAATACCAAAACCCTCATCAAATAGAAATTTTCTGAATAAGGGTGGTATTAATGGCTATTTTGATGAAGAGAGGTGGATTATCAACACAAAAGAGGATTTCATCATTAATCATGTCCTCTTCAATAAATTCAATGGCATTAATGTTAGTTAGTTGAGAATGAATAGAAGGTGGTTCTTCATATAAATAATATGGATCTTCAATCTCTTGGAGTTGTTGCATAAGACATTTACAATGATAAAGTGAAGTGTAAACCAACTCCATAATAGGAATCTTACATGGCATAGAGTTAAGTTCTTCAAGAAAATTCCAATGAGATTTAGAGGAAGAGCCATGAGTTTTATAAGACAAGTTGGACTTTGGAGGAATAGATGTGGTTAGAGGATTAGAAGGAGGAAGTTGTTCTTCAGGTGATTTTGATTCAATATTGATGGTGGTAGTATCTTTAATCAATTATTCCTCTAAAGAAGATTTCTTAGGGTTGGTAACAGGATCTTTGTGAGTTAGTTTTCAATGATAGTTAACCTTAGCTATATTAACATATTGAGAGATGTTAAATTATTGGTCATAATCAACATCAATTGCATAAACATCCTTGGAACTTTATTGATTATGAGAAGAAGGATTTTGGTTATTGGATGTAGAAACTTTACAGGATTGTCATTTTTGAGAAGCATTAGTGTATTCTTATTGATGATTTTGGATCATGATTTCATGGTCAAATGAATCACCAAACATGTAATAAATAGAACATTTAGAAATCCCTCTACAAGATTCATGAGAATTCCCAATGTCAGCATGGAACCAAAAAAAGAGATTGGGATCATACCACTTAAGAGGGCCATTAGGATATAAAAAAGGTTTAGATGGTGGTAAAAATTATCTCATTTGATGTATTGAAAGAGGTATGTGAGATGCTAAAGGAATATAATTTTTCGCAATTATTGGTTTGGTTTGAGAAGTGTTACTAGTGATAGCATTGGATGTTTGAAAACATCCTTTAAGAAGTTTAGAATTAGGTTCAAATTGCTTCATAAGAAAGTCTTTCCATTTAGCTTGGTCAAGATCTTCATTAACGGTTTGAGGAGCAAAGGACTGAACCTTATTTTGAAGAGTGGGATTTAAAGTAGTTGTAGACATCCAATTCCTAAGACCATTTGTGTTGAAATTATCAATCTTATTTGAATTTCACTCAAATGCACATTTTAAATAAAAATCTATAAAACACCCTAAATGGTTCAAACTTGTCACTTATAAGTTCTAGTTTAGGTCAAAATATCCATAAATAGGGCAATGCATTTTATGGTCCAACTAACTTTGATTAGATCATTTCGAGTAAAAATGAAAATTTCACCATTTAGTTATCTAGATCACTCTTTTATTATAATTCATTGGTACATGTCATTTACCTTTATTATTTGGTGTTGGTAACATCCTAAATGGGAATACAGATCCAACACATCTAACATCACCTTCTATTTCCTCTCTAGACAAATTATGACCCAGTAATATGACTTTTTGACCATTTTGATTAATTATGTACCAATTTCCAAAGAATTACACTAAACTTGATTAAACTTACTTAACCTAATTAATCTAATTTAAGAGCTTAAGTAAGAATTGCATAGATCATTTTGAATATCTCATTATTGGAAATTTAATTTGAATATCTGTATCACCTAGTGACATCATCTATAGGGTGGCATCCATCAAGCCATAAGTGCATGAAATATCAAGATTATGGGTTACCCATGCCTAGTTAATGCCTCCCATGCCTCTTTAATACTTATTTATATTAAGGATATTTATGAGTTTAATTCTAAATATTAGGATTATCCATGGCCACATATCTCAATCTTGAGATGGATGGTCATGGTTGATCCTAACCAATCATAAAAACATATAAATAGAGAGGCCATGAACATGAATTTTAAGCTTGATTTATGCAAAGTTACTATGTAGAATTATCTCCACAATCCTTTGAAATAGACTATTAAAATTATTTATAAGCTTCAATAATAGGCTAGTTTAGTGATTTGGAATCATGAGCCTAGGTTTTAAGGAGTGTTCTTGAGACATTGGAGGAGTTTGCCTCCTTTGTTGACAAAGACAAGGATGCTTGATCAAGGGAGAACATGTTTTGATCCACATGGGTATGGTGAATCCATTTGAGAAACTAATATGATGTTACTTTCTTTCATTTGTTTTTTTTTATCCATAGTAATTCCCATAGGAATAGATAGGCTTAGTTAGTTAGTTCTTAATGTATTTTTCATGATTTATGGACTAATGTTTGACTAACTTGCTTTGTAATCCTCTCTACATCTTGGCACACCCAGTGGGACTAAATGTATCCCACACATGAAGAAGATCATTATGCAACTTTAAAATCTTCATTTGGACCATTAAAACTCTTACAATTTGATTTTCTAACTTTCTTTTTCCATTTTTATTTGTCACGGGTTTACACAGTAACCATCGTCAGTAAGTAAAACCATCATCAATTAGCATAGCTATCATCGATCACTATTGGTATAACCATTTTTGGTTAGATAAACATCATTACTTAGTAATTGTAACCATATTTAATTATAGAATTGACATCGATCACCGTGTTTTTCTTAAAAACACAAACCCTAGAGCTAATAGGCCATCTTAAAATGCTTGGTTGGGGTCATATGAACTCTGTTTTGAATTATTTTTTTTAAAACCACATGTTTTCTCCTAATCTTTCAAAATTTGACATTATTTCAGATTCAAGTTTCATATATTTTTCACAAAAATTTTAAAATCTATTTTAAATGTTTCTAATCTAACATATTTGTTTTTGGGGTGATACCTTAAGGGTAGACAGGTAACTAGTGGAGTTGGAACTTGTTAAAACATGATATTAAGACATCTTTGGCATGAATTTAAAATTAATTAGGAATCTTGTTTTTGGTACTTAATGAAAAATTTAGATGCTTATGGTGAATGTTTTCAAAATTTGTAATTAATACCAAGGGTTCAAAATAACACCACCTCATCTTTCAAATTTGGGCTTAAAAATGAACTCACATTTCCAAGATTTTTGTATTCAATTAGTAGTTTAATTTAGATTTTGTTTCAAAAAAAGAGGAATGCCACGTGCATGCTCTTCCATTTGTCCCATTTAGGGAACCCTTGGAGTCAAAAGTGTCATTCTCATTATAAAAAGCCTAGTCCAAGGCTTAGAAAGAATGGTGTCTAAAGTCCTCCCCATAAACTCATCAAAGTTTAGGTGATCTTGACAATGACCCTAAAGTATTTCTATTTTATGATTTCTTTATTTCATGTAAATTTGGCTTACAAGGGGGACATCATTACCTCCCATGAGCTATTTATAGAATCTTTGACCTAGGGTTTCATCTCTCAGCATTGACTTCACTTACTCCTTCTGAGTTGCACAAGGAACATATTTCCATTTGGACATCACACTACACTGAGCAAATAATAGGATGTAGTGGTTGTAAAAAGGACTAGACCTTTTTACAAGTAGCCAATGCCATGGTCACCCAATTTTTGTGCTTATATTTTTCATCATTTGACATGAAAGTCATTGTGTAATTGATTCCCCTCGAATGATAAAAAACAATTAGTTTTAGTCAACCCCATTTTTGCCATACCCTTGCTAGAATTTAGATGATTATAATTAGTGTTTTTTGGTCATTATTTTCTTGGTATGCTTTGAGGCTAATTTTTTTTTGTTTGTTCATAATCCATGTCAAAATCATGTATTTGAGTTAAGAATGGTAGCATTATGCTACCCAAATCATGTCAAATCTTTTTTGCCTTTGAGTCTTTGAAACATAACAATTAACCAAATCATTGAACCATGCTTACGTTGTTAGGCTGCTCAATTTGTTTCAAAAACTTGTTTACGATTGTTTAAAAAACCATTTGTTTCAAACCATGTCATGTATACTATTTGGACCTTATTTATGCATCATTATGCTATCCACTCTTGTCTATCTTATTTAGTCCAATCCTAATCTTTAACATTGCATTTTCAATTAATCTTGTCAAGTTTGGATCTAAATATTGATTGATTTCTATTTAGGCCTCAATTCATTAGATCTTTTTCTTTTGGGTTACATATCTTTAGTTAAATGATTACCCAATTTTGAACACTATTGATTGTTTATTCAAGTGCCTATCTTCATCATTTTTTGTGACTTTGTTTGGGCAAACACAACATTTCTTCAAGAAACCTTTGATGTTAGACATTTGACGTTAGGTTATTTTATGCCAAATCTTGGCACAAACTACTTTTGAGATGCAGATTCACCCTTTCAAATAAGGTTGAACCTTTTATATTTTAAACATCACTTTTCAGAGTTTGCAAAACTTTAAGTCTTTCTATTTTCAGAGCTTTCTTCATCATGCAGATATGTCTAGCTATACTTATGATGCAGTCATGGATAATCTAACTTATGATAGAATGGGAACACAAAATAACTTTTATGAATTTAGTCAAGACCCATATGATGACAATATGGTTTGTGAGACATATTTCTATCCACCTCACAAAAATTATTCATGGGAACACAATCAAGATCCAACTTACGATCCAACTCATGATTGGAATGATTGGGTTTATCAGGAAGACATAGATTCTTTAGCTTATGTAAGTAATCAAACTCCACAATGTACCAAGATCACAATTTTAGGATCTCCTCCTTTGGTTTACATGAGCAAACAAACTAAAAATCATCCAGTCATCATCATTTTAGGATCTCCTCCTTTGGTTTACACAAGCAACCAAATTAAGAAGTGTCCAGTCGTTACCATTTTAGGACCTCCTTCTTTGGTTTGCACAAGCAACCAAATTAAGAAGCATCTAGTTGTTACCATTCTTAACCCATCACTATTTTTTGCTGAACCTATTGTTGAAGAACCTCCATTTGATGAACCAATTATTTTTTATCCCTTCTTCAATAGTGTAATCTTTGGAGATTCCATTATTGAAACACAAACCATTATTCCCACTAAACCAAATTTTCCCCACTTTAGAAATTCTATTCTGATTTTTGAGCCTAAATGAGGACCATTACCTCTTCAAAAGCCATCTTATGAGGATCAAAATGTGTTCAAAATTGATATTTTATAACTAATTATGAACTAGAACCAACATGTTAATGTTGAAACACCCATTTGTGACAAGATAAACTATGATAAGTTACCTAATTTTAAAGACCCTCATCTCTTTAACAAGTCGGTCTCGATAGAGTTGTCTCTTGATCTTTTCCCACTCGTTGAGGAGTCTCACTTTGAAATACATGATTTTGTCAAGATGTCCCTTGAGTGGTTCCCTCTTTTTGATGGGCTTCACTTAGATGAGTCAATTTATGTTGAAGCCTTATAAGATGAATTATTTTTTATTAAGCCCATTATGCCATCACATAGCATTACTTATCAAAAATTCAGCATTTAATAGAACATTATCAAAACAACCATAGAAGAATCAATATTAGATTCAAGTTCCATTTTTGAACCAACAATTGATTTAACATCGAAAATAGAATCAACATCAATTATGACATTGGATTTAGAGTCCCTTGCTTCAAAATTAGAGCCAAAAACAAATTATAGTATTGGTTGTTACAATATTGGTTACAATTGCCTTGCAGATCAATTTGAATATATTTGTGATCCTTATATGGTTTTTGAGGATGATTATTTTATCATCAACACAAGTTATCTTAGTATGTTATATGAGGATTGTGCTTCCTTTCACCATCCCATTATTATCACCCAACATAGACATTATACTGACATTCTACCTCCCATAAGTGTCAATCGAGACCGACAGAATCACACTTTATTGAATTACATCCATGGAAATATATCATTTTTATAATATCAGGGGGACCAAGACCAAAATAATTTAGAATAATAACAATCTCCTAGTGAAACCTTTTTGGAGGTGTTAGGGGATAATCAAATATCAAACTCAACATCTTCTAGTGACACCTTTTTGAAGGCGCTAGAAGACAATCAAAGTCAAATGTTAACATCTCTTTGTGAAACCTTCTCAAAGGTGCTATGGGATGATCAGAATAAATTCATTGGTGAAAACCTCATCAAAGTACCAATATCTAAGCATAGAAGTTCTTCATTGTTTACTAAAGATAATATCAAATATTAAATCAAAATAGCTTCCAATCTACAACATAATCAGATGGTAGCTACTCTCAAGATCAAGCAATAGAACAATTTGATGGTCCTATCAAGAGCATCTTTAGAGGTCTTTGGCCCCACCAAAACCAAAATTATGTCAAATATAGCATCAAAAAAATTACATGTGACTGAGAGTCCCAAACTTCATTTATTTCCCATTCATTATACATTCCGTTATCACCCACCTATTTATTACCCACATATCTCATTTATCTTACCATTATTTACCATCACTGGTAGCACTTTCTTTTATTGAGGTTATAAGGATATCTTGTCTAGATGTTTGAAGGAAGTAGAATCAATTATCTATGAATATCATGAACACATTATTGAGATATAGATTAGCAATAAGTTTTTAATAGAGCAATTATTCTGAAAGGGTGTTGGATAGAAACTTATATAGCTAATCATTTTTGTTGTCTCACATATTGATTAGGATGTGTATCTCCCTATCAAAAAGATAAATAAAACCATTTTTCATCTACCATTCACCCATTTTCCATTACCATGCCTCGTCTGTTGGGGACAACCCTATAGACCTTTTTTAGGCATTATTATGCCATTGAGATCCATGAACCATGTCATTTGAACTACATTGACTTGAGGTCCTTTGAGACTATGTAGGAAATGATCAATTATTATTGAGGTCAACATGGTTACCCCTTTCTCATACTCTCATCATTTTATGAGCAATTTTTAAGTTTGAATGCTCTCACCATTTTGTGAGCAACCTAGGCTAATGCTCTCACTATTTTGTGAGTAATCTGATCTAGTCATTACTCGAGGGAAACTTTGTTGACATTGTATCTAATTTTGTTTTGATCATTTCATTATACCATTTATTTACTATTGACCAAGGCTTATTTTTAGTCATCCTATTTATCCCATTTAGATCTTGGTTCTTTTGGTTCATCCTACACCTTTTACAAGGGGATTACGATCCAATTTCAATAGTTTTTGAATTTAGTGTTCAAGAATAGTCTATGAACATAGTGTGACATTTGATATGGAAATTTATCTTTCATATATAATCTTATTTGGTATCATTTATTATAAATTCCTATGGGAAAATTGGTATTATTTTGGTACTCTGATTATAACCATGTCTGGATAAATTAGTATTATGGCATTGTTCCTAATTATAACCACCTATGGGAAAATTAGGTACAAAGCCTTTTTATCATGCATTACCACATCATCTGGTCATTACTATTATCATTTATCTTATCATTCACCTTTGTTTGTGAACTTTTTATGACCTAGTCAGTTTTTCATCACCTTTTGTGTGGATAGAATTAATATGACTTGGGATTATTTTGGGGTTATATAGGCCATGCTCGATTAATTTCAAGGTCAACTCAGTCCCTCTTATCATATGCTCTCATCATCTTATAATCATTTTTAGTTGGTGCACTCTCACCATTTCATGATTTGGACCATTTTGTATCTCTTAATCCTCAATCAAGTTGAGATACTTAGAAAATTCTGAAAACATTCATAAAACCATTCAAAAAATCAAAAACATTTTGTGTGTTTATTTGATTGTTTTTGGTGTCTTATTTTTCTATTTTGATTTTGATTTTCTCTATTGTGTTCAAGAATGCCTTGATGGTCCACATGGATCTTGATTATTCATATCTTGCTCTTATGTCATTAAGATGTTCTTACCTTTTTGTTTTTAAAATTTTTTGTTCCTACTTAATATCATATCTTGATTTCAAGCTAGGTTCATTTATGTTTATCTTTTTCTTTGTCTTTGATTTTTTGTTTAAATGTAAATCATTGTAACTATGGTTTTGGCTATTGTTTTACCATTATCCTTAGTTATAGGTTTTACATTTAAGCTGGCTCAATGTAATTAGAATCTTATGTCATTCTAAGTTATTTATACTTATGATGCCTAATTTAATTTTCTATAGAAAGCACTTTGTGCTCAGGTCTCAAAGTCTTAACGTCAACATCATCTCTGATGAATGATTCTTAAGAACACTTTGAAAAACCTAGGCTCATGATATGGAATTAAGATTTTAGGTAACATGCATTTTAGGATTATTTGTTTATGCTTAGATGTAGATCTCTTTGCATACATTGTGAGTCTAATTAATTCTTGGTCATTTTTTCATCATTTCCTCATTCCATTCTCTCCCAAACTTGGGTGAACTACATTGGCCTAAAGTTCATGTTAGAACATGAGTCCATGGAACTATGTAAGTAGTGCTCAATTTTTATTGAGTTCAGCTCAGCTATCTCCATTCTTCTTTTCATATCTCTCATCACTTTGTGCATTCTCATATGCTTGGTTTTATATGGCTTTCTAAGCCATTACACCATCACATGTCCATTTTTTCCCACTCACTTTAACCTATCTTTTTCATTATATCCTTGAGTTATTTTGCTTACCAATTGCCTATGCTTGGGGAAAAAACTCTGAACCATGTCTGAATTAAATCAGATCTATAGGGGAAAATAATTATTTATTCTTTATCAATGATCAAGATTCACCCTAATGGGGCAAAACTATCTTATCACGATCAAATCTACTCTACTGAAGCACTTCTTATTATATTCTCTTTGGAGACCCCATTCTAGTGGTGCTTCCCTTCCTAAAGTAGAACATTCTCTCTTTTCCTCTAATTCTAATCTCTCCACATTAAATCCCATGATGGTAATATTTTAGTGTGCAACTGGTCTCGAGATTGATTAATGTTGTAAGCGTACAACTTGTTCTCTCAAATTGGGTACATTTAAAGTGTGTCCCTTACATTTATGGATTATATATTTCCCATTCCCCCATCTCTAGGGCCTATTATACCTCTAATTATATTTTTATAATTGATGGTAATCACATGTGCAAGAATTAGCTTATCTGGATGTGATCTACTCCATGGGTTAATCTATCACTTTCTCTCTCTTTTTAAGAGTCCATCATTTTATTCCATCCTAGTATGTCCTCTCAAGGGGGCATCATGGGTCTATTCCAATTTATTAATGAAAACTCTTTTATTTGAAAATATGTTGCTTCACCTAAATGTCTCACTATGCCTTCTCAAATAAAGGCAAAATGTAGACATCTAATTACTAACACCATTTGTGTTAAAATTGTCAATCTTATTGGAATTACACTCAAATGCACATTTTAGGTCAAAATCCATAAAACACCCTAAATGGTTTGAACTTATCACTTATAAGTTCCATTTTAGGTCATATTATCCCTAAATAGGGTAATGCATTATATGGGCCAGCTAATTTTTATCAGAGCATTTCGAGTCAAAATGGCAATTTTGCCATTTAGTGCTCTGAATCACTCTTTTCTTTTAATTCATTAGTACACATCATGTACCTTTATTATTTGGTGTTGGAAACATCCTAAATGGTAATACAGCTCTAATGCATCCAACATCACCATCTAATTCCTCTCTAATCAAATTATGACCTAGTAATATGACTTTTTGACCATTTTGATTAATTGTGCACCAATTTTTAAAGAAGTGCACTAAACTTGCTTAACTTACTTAAGCTAATTAATCCAATTTAAGAGCTTAATTTATAATTCTATAGATATTTTTGAATATCTCATTATTAGAAATTGATTTTGAATATCAGCATCACCTAGTGACATCATCTATGGGGTGGCATGTATCAAGCCATAAGTGCATAAAATATCAAGATTATGGGTCACCCATGCCTAGTTAATGCCTCACATGCCTCTTTAATGCTTATTTATCTTGAGGATATTTATGATTTTAATTCCAAATATTAGGATTATCCATGGCCACACATCTCAATCTTGATATGGATGGTCATGGTTGATCCTGACCAATCTCAAAAATCTATAAATAGAGAGGCCATGGACATGAATTCTAAGCTTGATTTATGCAAAGTTATTGTGCAAAATTGTCTCCACAATCCTTTTCAATAGACCATTAAAATTAGTTATAACCTTCATTGATAGGATAGTTTAGTGATTTGGAATCATGAGCCTAGGTTTTATAGAGTGTTCTTGAGACATTGGAGGAGTTTTCCACCTTGGTTGACAAAGACAAGGATGCTTAATCAAAGGAGAGCATGCTTTTGAGACACATGGGTATGGTGGATCTATTTAGGAAGGTAATATGATGTTTCTTTCTTTAATTTGTTTATTAATATCCTATGTAATTCCCATAGGAATAGATAGGCTTACTTAGTTCTTTATGCATTTTTCATGATTTGTGGACTAATGTTTGATTAACTTGCTTTGTAATCCTGTCTATAGTAGTAATAAAGAGTTTGAATAGGTTATCATTAGACATATTATGATTGGATTTATGAGATAAATATTTCCCTATTTTAATAAATTCATTAGCCGACTCGTTAGGAGATTGCCTAGTATTTATGAAATGGCTAAGACAATTTTTAGAAAGATCATTGTGTTGAAACTCTTTAAATAAAGGATTGACCAAATCTTCAAGTTGCCACATAGAATGTTAGGTTAACTGATTATACCATTCTAATACATCACTAGTGAAAGTTTTAACCAAGAGTTTAGTAGTAGAAAATGTATTAGTTTGGATCCACTATTTGTAGAGATTACCAAAGGCTTTAAGAAATGAGGTGGGGTCTTTAGCCACAACATATTTGATAGTTGGTGATCTGTTACCAATGTAAATAGATAAAATGAAGGGAGATAAAGGCTCATTTTGAATAATTTGAAGCATCTTCTTATTTATTATTGGTTGAGGCATAACATTACTTGAGGCATCTTTAAGAGGTGGAGGAATGTAGTTAGGATTAGCTTGAGGATGCATAATTGGAGGTTAATTAGCCACATTGATCAAGTGTTGTTGAAGTTGTATAATTTGATTAGTATTATATTTTTGCATAATGTTCATTTTTTGAATCACTTGGACTAATAATTGGGTTATATCAGGTGGTAGGTCGGTGTTCGAAGGAGAACTCCCTAAATTGGTGTTGGGGGAAGGATTATTAAAAGAAGGGTTGTTAGTGGGATTGTTAAGTAAACTTATGTCATTTATTCCCACATTAGTTTGAATATTTTTAGAGGTTTCTTGGTAGGTGTAGAAAGGATTGGATCCATCAACTTCATCTTGATGTGTTATTTGAACCATGTTACAATTTATAGATGAAGGAGAAGAAGAAATGCCCCAAGAGTGATGGTGTTATTAGGAGGAAAAGAAAGGGAGAAATGAACATCATATACAGGATCTAAATGGATTAAGATTGTCTAAAAATATTATGATAGGAGACCTCATTTTGAAAAAAGGGAAATAAATAGAACGGAAATTGAAAGAGGTGGAAAATTAGGTTGATAAATAGGGAAAGTAGGAAATAAAACTGGGTCTACCAGGTCAACTTAGTGTAAAAACAAGACCTATATACTGTATTGGGTCCACATATCATAGTGAAAAGGGGTAGAAAATAAGGTCTATGATAGTACAAGGTCAACCAGGCCAACCTAGTATAGTAGACAAGGAAAAATAAAAGATTGATGACAAGATGGGAATTAGAACAAGAAATTTTGTAGCTAATCTAGGAAAGTAAATGCTAAAAGTAATTAGATAGTCAATTGAATTGGCATTGGCCAATCTAATTGATGCTCATAAAGAAAAATCTTACACCAACTCTAGCTAATGAAAGTTATTGCACACACAACTGAGTAAAGATCAAGTAAACAACTTAGAAAGTAAAGCTATCTAACTGGTCAACTTATAATGTTAATTATATTATTAATAATAATTTTAAATGATAGGAATTTGCATATAAGCAAGGTACTAGATAGCAATCTATAGATGGTTGTAGGTGAGTTTAATATGAAAGGGACTATAGTGATAATGATACAGGCTTGGTATTGGGGCCTACCCCCTCACTTCACACACTATAGTGATAAGGGTGTCAGGTGCTTAGCAATAATATACCATTAACCATGATTTATACTTGACTAGAGCATCAAGTTGGCTTCCCCCTTGGTGATGAAATCTAAGTAGGTTATCCTAGTAGTCAAATGTTTAAATACTTATTGATGTTATGTGATTTGGATGTGTGTACATAAAATATAAATAGTGAAACTAAGTAGTTAATTAAAAACATCCTAATTAGACTATGTGAACTATTCTAAGCATGAAAAAAATTGAAAGAAAATATGTGATTAACATACAAGGTAAATTATAACTTTAAAACAAGTTATAGTGAGAATACTATCTGCACAACATATAGAACTAGGTTGATAGGGTTTAACTAGTACTACTAAATATAGGTTTGGAAAACATACCAGGTTGACCTAGTAATTTTAGAAAACACATAAAACACAGAACTAGGTTAACCAAGTTGATCCAATTGGCTATGTAGGGGTAATTTTAAATATGATAAACTTGAAAGGAAAGTACAAAATAGAAAGATATAAAGAGTAAAAGACTGACCTTGATGGTTTAGAGATGGAAATGAAGGAGACAACTGATCAAAAACCCTAGAGAAAATAGATCCAATCTATAGATCTTGGTCAATCTAGTCGACCAAGCAATATAGAAACCTGTTGAAAAAGTGTTGAAAATACACTAGGTCAACCTAGTTAACCTAGTAGGTTGAACATGATGTCTAAAAATATGGATACTTATACTAGGTTGATTTAATCGATCAGGCTATATAAGAACATACTAAAAAGTGGTTTAAAATGTTTTAGGTCAACCTGGTCAACCTAATAGGCTAAACTAGAATTCTAAAGTGTTAAAAACCTATACTAGGTTGAGTTGTTCGATCTAGTTGCCTATTTGTGTGCATAGATAAAAATAAATAGGTTGATAGAATCAAACCAGTATGTCAAAATATATGATATAAATGATGAAAAAAATAATTAAATAAGTTAAATATATCTTGAAAGGGTTAGTCTCACGTTGGGTTCACCAAAATGTAATTAAGGTGAAGCCAAAGTGAAGCTAATGCTAAATAAGAAAGGAAAAAAAATGGAAATGTGAAGATAATACAACCAGTGGTGGGATAAGGTTCACATTAGGTTCACTAGAATGTATGAAATTAGAATTTCATGATGTACATGAATTAATCCTAGATTTGATAAGATAAAGCACACCTACACTTCTGATTGGGGATGCACTTGTTAAGCAAGAGCATGACCAGTTTGGGGATCCACTAGACTTGATTAGGGGATCACTTGTATCACTTGTCACAACATATCATGTTAGGAAGGGTTCTAAATATTATAGTATAACATAATCATACAACAACCCTAAAATATTACTATGATTTGATATTTCACTTATGCTAATAAACAAGAAAGTAGACTATTCTAATAACAAGAAAAGTAAACTAATCTAGTGTGCACCAAATCTTGTGGAGCAATATGAGGGGTTAGATGCAAAGAAATAAGATATGTATAGGGAAATTAAAATAAAGTAATTATGAGTAACACCCTAATACATATAATATGAAGAGTAATATTATTCAATCCAGCACTTATGCTACTTTTATCTACTAAAAGAGAGGAGAACAAAGTTAGAATATACTTACCTAAATGTGAACCCATCACGATTCAATCTCTCCCTTAGCCAATGGGGATTTACAAGATGTTGTTATGGTTCATAAGGATCACTTTTTTAGGCCAAATCATCCAAGACATATCCATATGACTATATTCTTCAAAATAAGAAACCTATGTTAAGACTCCTTAAGTAGAATGGTGGAAGAGAAAATTGTGAAGAAGCGTGAGAGAATAATAACTCTTGATTGCATATTCTCATAATGACTGAAATGACCTTGTATATATAAGAGTATCTCACCCTAAAATCATTTGGGAATGTTTAATATTCTAGTTCGATCATAAGGATAACAAAAGTGTACCAAATCTATGATAGGTTGATTAGAATGATAAAAAATCTAAAGAGCTAAAGTGACCCCAAACTACACTAGATTGACCAAGTTGACTTAGTTTGTTGGATAGGTCAAAAGGGTACCAAGCAAGGAAAATAAAGATAAAAAGAGGGAAAGACTAGAGGAATGTGTAAGGGAGGAAAAATTGGCTTAGGGAAAGGGTTTAGGAGATGAATGGATTGGAAATAATGTGTAAATAAGTGACAACAATCTTGTGAACCACCAAAAGTATGCCCACCCCTTAAAGCATGCACTCACAGAGATTGAGTCATGAAGAGTTCTTAAAAGATGTAAAAAATTAGTATTTGATAAAAGTTAAAAAAATTATGTGTATACATATTCAACCTTTCAAGTCCATAGTCATGACCTCTATGGATGTGTTGAAGGCCTTAACCCAACTCACTACGTTGATTGTGCATGATAGTCATGGAACCAATTTACTGCATGGTGCTTGTGGTTATAATTCCATGAAGATTTTTTTGGGCTAATTTTTAATGGAGAAGGGACTAGTAATATTCATAACATGAAGATAAACCTATCACCATCCTTTGACACCATTACCAAGATAAAAACATTGGAAATGGTGGAAACTCACTATGATTGGCTCATGAAATCAATTCCAAACTTGAAAAAAATTATGGATAACATGTGAGATTGGAGTACAAGACCTCTATAATAAATCTTAGTATCTTCATTATACACACTTCTCCAACCCAAAGCAAAACCTAAAGGGTGCATAGATTAGCAAGCAAATTGGGTAGGTCAAATTATTTGGAATGGTTCATAAATGATCGGTCACCATTATTCTAAAACCAAACATAAAATGGAATATAATTTAGTTTATAATACACCCCCAAGAACAATTTGTCTGAAACCTCACCTGTTGGATGTACCAAGTACAAACCTGTTGACTAGTTTTATGTGCATGGAAGGGTGAAGAAGGAGAATATTGTATTTAGCTCAATTTTATAACTTTAATAGTATTTAAAGCATGTAAATGAGTATTAAGAAGTTTAATATTTATCTAAAAACCTTCTCCCACTTGTCACACTCCCTTATTGGTCATACAAGTGCCAAACTCTTCTTTTTTCTAAGAAAATTTATCTTTATTCTAAAGAACCTACCACTTTTTAGTTTAAAATAGTTTATTAAGGCATAATAGGACACATTTCATGTGACATCACCTTTTTACACCTTCAATTTACCCTAAGAGGTTGTACAAGTCATTAAATGCTCTATTTTGATCTTTAAAATGTCTCAAAAAGACATAAATATTGAAAATGACCAAGACCAAGGCTAATGTGACATGAAATTACATAAAATGACATATAATACACCTTATGACATAATATTAGACCCCTAAAACAAATAAAACACAAGTTTTTTCCTATAGGGGTCCCAATTTGACTTGTAGGGTCAAATTTGGTCAACAAATTGGTGACTCATAGGGGTAATATGCATACTATACTAAAGATCAGTAGCCTTCTCATTCCATTGGGATTAGGGAGTCATCTGAAGTCTAAAACAAAAAAATATGACTTTGACCATTAACAATAAGATTTTATCAAGACAAGACCAATTGATTACCCCAACCACATAAAATAAAAGACACACACAAAGCAAAGAAAACACACTAACAAGACACATATGTGCTCAAATCACTTAGGAAAAATAGAAAAAAAAAAACTATGCACAACTATACACTAAGCATACTTCCTTTCTAGGATCAAAAGGAAATTTTCTTGAATCTCCTTCTTCATGAGATGAATCATAGTGTCAAGCATGTTACTCTTTGGATTGGGTCTTTGATACATCAGACCTATTTCTTGGAACTTCATTTGGTATGCTCTCAAGTACTCCATATTAAAATATGTCTCTAATGTAAATTTATTTCTCTTGGCCTCATACACATACCTCATTATGCTACCCACTCTTCATCTCGTGATCAACTTGCATATTCTTTATAGGCATGGTTTCAAAAGGAATAGCTTCTTATTCTTTGGAATATTGAGGCCAATATAAGTTTGTTTTGACCTTAAAATTCTAAGGTGTACTCTCCTCTAACTTTTCTATGACATTTTTTAAAATGTTATCTTGATTACCATCACTTTAAATCATCTCTACGGAAGTTGTAGACCCCTTGAGAGACTTAAACTCATTGCAAATGCTTACAAACTTTTGCCATAAGTCTTTATCTTCTCTTTTATCAACATCATGAAGGGGAATAACAAGAGAATATCTTTCATCCTCTTATTTATAATCCAAAATTAATCCATCCAAGATTTATTCTTTGACAAAAGGAAGGCATTCTTCATTATCAACACAACAAGAAGACTCAACACAAGGACTCATTTCCTCTTTAGAACTTGGAAACTCTTGAGGACTCTCAGGTTGTATATCAACTTTTATAATCTGATTTTTGTTCTCAATGGCTGAAATATCCTTAATTTACTTCTCCTTCTTTGTGACTCCAAGACTAGGCATCTTATAATCAAATGCTTAGTCCAATGAGTCTGCCAAGGAGCTATATTTTATTCAATAAAAAGCTCTGAATTCTTCTCAACAAAATGCTCCTCTTTAGGTTCCCATACCATAGTTGAATCAATGAAAATGGTGATATGGTGAGGACAAGATGAACTACTTGGTTGAGGTGAAACATAGAACTCAACATTAGATTGAGAATGAATTATAGGGGATCATTTTGGGAGTTCTTGAGGAAGGAGAGGCAAACCTTGGGCTAAAATATCTTGGTTTTCTTCCTTCCATTTGATAATATCTTCATTGAAATATGATTCATCTTGAACACTCTCTTGAGGAAGGTTAGATGGGGTGTGTTTAGACATAAGATATTATTTTGGCTCTAAACCCTCCATCACACCTTGACTCAACAATTTCATTATTAAATCTAACTCTTCAATTTTCTTGCCTAGTCTCTCTTGGAAATTATTTCTTGAATTTGATAGGAATCTTCATGAGGGGAAGGATTAAAATAGGTATGATGAGGAAAATAAGAGGTCTCTTGAGGAAGGGTGGAAGGGGCTTGCATGGGATCAATATCTTTCTCAACCTCACACTCTTTATCTAGGATTTTCACCCCTTTCTTTTCCCATTATTCCACTACATTACTTTAGATTAGGATTTTAGGATTAAGATTATCTTCTTGAGGTAATTATTCAATTTGAGGAGTGGATGAAGTTTTCAAGAAACTTGGGATCTCTTTAGGCTGAGATTCTCCACCTTGTCTCCAACTTAGAATTTCAAATCTAAAAGTTCCTTCTCGAGAGTAAGTGAGCATGGGAGAGGGCAATGAGGGCCTTGTTCTACTTTGTTTACCAATGAGATAGAATGCTTCATATTTTTATTATTAAAATCAATTTTCCTATCAAGGTTTTCTTCAAAAACAAAGTTTGTCTTTCCAACTCTCTCTTCCATTTGATTAGGAAAAAAATGACTTTGATAAGCTTGATTGAGCTCATTAGTAGGGGTTAAATTAAACTGATAGAAATGTTGGGGAGGTGTATATGAGGTCTAATAGATTTGGTGAGGTTTTTCCTCATGAATTCTTATCTTACCTTCTTATTATGTAACCAAACCACTCAAATATAGAATCTCATGTGTGAACTTTTGTTAATTTTCTAATTTCCCCACTCTCTTTTAACCAGATTTAATGCATCTCTCACATTATGAATGAGATGAATAGGAACATATTGACCATGTCCCCTTAGTATGTTAAGATCTATCATATACTTATTATAACTCAATAATTTTTTCTTTAAAGTTGAAATGGAATGATTTGAGAATTGACTAGGTTGACTAAGAGGAACAAGATATTAAGAATGTTGGTTATAGGACTAATACAATTCATGACAAGGTTGATAAGGTTCATATTGGAGATGGTAAGGATCATAACAAGGTTGATAAAATAGGGAAGGCCATAAGCTTGAGATACCTTGCCAACTTGTGTAAAATAATAATCAAAACTAAAACCAATTGTAAAACTTCATTAGGAAGCAAGAACACAAGAAAAATTACAAACAATATTCAAAAGGAAAACTTGGGATTCTTGAACAATTGATGTAACTTTGGATTCACCATTGATGCTTGGTTAGATGCCTCCAAAGGTTGATGTGTTAAAATACAACACCAAAAATCTTTCAACTTCTTGGACAATGAGTCCCACTAGGTGTGCCAAAAACTATTATCACTTGGATTTTCACCCTTTGAGGAGATGTCTCAGCTCTCCTCATCCAAGTGGAAAAATTGAAACACCTCTAGGATGTGCGTAGCCTAAGAATGAGGTGAATCTCTAGATAGATCTAGATCTCCTTGATGTACCACTTTCAAATTGCTACTAAACCTATGATTGCAAGGAAAAGGGAGAGAAAATTAAAAGTAAACTATCCTAAAAGAGGTGATACACCAAATTTATTTATGACTACCAACCAAATGCATATCACACATGAGACCAAGAGACTAAATAGGCATACATCTTTCTAATCTGAATCTTCTCACATTGATATTTCATTCTAAGGTTGTGATGAATGTTTAGGCTAGGAAGACTAGACAAGAGGCCTTAAATAGTACTATTTGAATAAACTAACTCACTCAACCTTGAAACTTCATAGAACACTTCACATGACCTATAAGAAGAAGCTTTCAAACTATAAACTGGTTAGAGAATGAGATAATAATGCTAAGAAAACAATATTTATCACTAAGAAAGATCAATCATTCAAGTGAAGACACTATTAAAAGTCATATAAGATGTAAAATAAATATTATTTATTGATCCATGGTATGAAAATTAGTAGGGATTCACCATACTCAAGTGGAGCATATTTTAATAAGGCCAAAATGGCTAGTTCTTATAAAACTTGACAGAGAGAAGAGAAGAGATAAGTCCAAAGGTCAAAAATACACTTTTCAAGTTGAGTAAATGAGTTAAATTTGTACTAATATGGAATTTAAAACTGATAATTCAAAGTTAAGAAGCACAAGTGTCACTCCAAGTCATGAAACTCTTGAAATTTGGCGTAGGAGTTCTCATTTTGCACAAGGAAACTAGTTTCATCATTCACCCCTATTTGAAAATCATAAAATTAACTAGGGGTAGTTCTAATGATTGTAATAAGAGGGAATGGTTTCAAGCATGCTTCTCCATGCATTGGTTTCATTCCTAGTCACTTGGATTACTCTAAAAGTAAATCATCACTTCCTGCAATCAAATAAAGACCTCTTTCACACACCTTACACACTTGGTATCAAAATTGGATTAAATTTTCCATGAAAATATATAAAATTTATTTAATGACACTTTTGAAGACCATCCATGGCCTTTTGATACTTAGGTAGACCTTAAAAATCCATCCACTTGAAGTTCTCACCCTTCTCACTATCATGTTCACTATGCCAGTTCAGAATCATTGAGATGAGATATTTGGTAATCACACTGAATATTTTTTATGAATCATAAAATGATCATAATTAGTTATTAAAATCTTCTATATTCCTCCCAAATTTTATTTCATCTTTTGAAACCTCCTAGAACCTACACAATGCATAAAATAGTCAGGAAAATCAATTCTACATGCAAGCTATATGAATTCCATATAACTCATCCTAATGGTAGGGAGATTTATTGATCCTTATACAACATCCAATCATTTTTATAGGAAAAATATGCCATTTTGGTGCATTATCTCTTTCATTTTCCACATCAGGTCTAGACTAAGGGTTTAAGAGGGTTTTAAGCCATTTTAGTTTCTTAAGGATCATTCATAAATATTAAGGGATTAATGACTAAAACATTTGCAAAAATTAATTTTTTAAGACCCCCTTTATCCTTTCCTAATTTTTTGAGCTCCCATACACTAAGACTCTATAGTTATGAGCTCTTCAATTTGACCTCTCAGGTTCTCATTTTGCATAGGACTGATGTAAATTTGAGTCCAAAAATAGATTACCTATGATTTCCATACAATATATATGTTTTAAAACACTTAATTTAACCCTAGGAATATGGATAAATCCATTGGAATTATAAATTAAGGTTAGAAATGAATCTGACCTTTCATTTGGACTCTAGGCTTAATCATACTTGATAGGCCTGACTGTAACCCTTGTGGTATAGGCCACCTTATTGAGTTTAATAATTATTTTATTAGTTTCCATGTTTTTCATAATTTCCATCCAACTCCCTACACATATTTTCAAGGTTAATTTATCTCTTATCTCACCCTTTTTACCCTATTATCGAAAACCTGCCAATTTACACTCAAGGCAAGTGCCCTCTATCTAAGAAAAAATAAAGGGAAATTCCCCTATTTTATTAGACAATATGAATATTGGAATGGTGTATCAAATTTTTTATTACATCTTGTTTTAAATTTAAACCATTTTACATATGATTAGACCTTCCAAAATCACTAAAAATTGAGATAGACTGCGAGGAAAGAGAACTGTGTGTAGGCCTATACCATGTAGACTATGTGATGCTTGATTAGAGCCTCTCTTTGTTATATGTACATCATGAGAGTTCCATGAGACTATAATAATCATAATTAAGGGATTAAAATATTCATTCATCCCTTCATCCTCTCACATATTCTTCACATACCTTGACTTAGTCAAGGCTGAGTATAATTTCCTAATTGTGTTGGCTTCCAAGCATCATAACTGTATGTGTCTTGCATGGTTTAGCTTTGAAAATAGTGTATAAGCATTCATGAAGAATTATAAGACTCATTTTTAAATTACCTAGACAAATTATCATCTTTCCAATGCTAGGCCATCATTTATAAGCCATGCTTTAGTTCATTGTCTGCCTATAGTGAACTAAAGTGGGTTGTACTTAGACAAGTAGAAGCTTGTAAGTGTTGATTTCACCTTGAAACATGTTTCATGCTATTTTTTATATCCTCTTATATATTTTTAATTTATTTTTAATCTTATTCCATAGAATAATGTGAGTTTTTCCCTACTTAATTCCTTGGTCATAAACTGTATATGTCTACAGTCAGTTGTAGATGAGAAGTTTAAGGCTTAAGACACTTGTAGATGTATGTGGAACTCAACACACTATTCCTAGATTATTTTTGGAACATATTTGAGAAAAAAATTACTATTAAAATTATAAATCTCATCCCTAATTAATATATGTTCTACTTGAAACCTTGAGTGCTAGAGACCTTCTTTAAAGTTCAAAACCTGTAGATGTTATTCACTGATTTCAGTATATAAAAGGGCAACTTTGAGTATTTAAAAGAATAACCTCCACTAACCATCTACCATTTAAACTTTTTATATATCTTTTCTTGTATTTATGCTATAATTAATACATATATATATGCTTCAAATACTTTAGTACTGCTATTATCAAGGAACTCTATTTTTATCTTTTAGGGATTTGATCCCTAAACCTACAATCATCATCTTTGAAAGGTTATTCATAGTCTACCTACCAAAATATAATTTTAAACACGTATAAAATGATATTTTAAATGTAATAAGACCTTAATTATTATTTCACCACTTGTTTCAACTCTTCCATACAAGTATTTTCATGCTCTACTAATGCCACATATAGGTAGATGTTTTCATGTATAGGTAGTAAGTAGAATGGTCTATGTATTTAAGGAATATACCTTAATTAATCAAATAATATCCATTAAATAAATTAAAATTAATACTTATTATATTTTAAATATTTAAAAAATATCACATTTCTCAATTCAATGTCTTACTATCATGTAGGTGATCTTGTAGGTGCAGTTAATGGTAGAAATTTGTGTGAGTGACTAAGTTGATTGTCATAGTCCTTCTTATAAAAATTGAAATGATATAATTGATTATTATTACTATGATAATTTATTAAAACTTTCAAGTCCATATTTATGACCTACATGGATGTGTTAAAGGCCTTAACCCAAATCATTAAGTTGACTATGCATGATAGTCATGGAACCAATTCATTGCATTATGCTTATGGTGATAATTCCATGAATATTGATTTTGGATGAGTTTTAATGAAGAAATGAATATTAATATATTATTAACATGAATTTAAATGTATAAAAATCTTGTAACACCATTACCAAGACATGAAAACATTAGAAATGGTGGAAACTAGACTATCACCACAAATGAGGGAAATCTGCAAACCTAAGATGATTGGCTCATCAAATCAACTCAAAACTTGAAAAAAAATTATGTATAACATGTGAGAGGTAATTAATATACATTTTTAATCAATATTAGTTTCTATATTGTATGGACTTATCCAAACCTAAGAAAAACCTATAGGGTGCACAGATTAGTAAGCAAATTGGATAGGTCAAATTATTAGGAATAGTTCATAAATAAAAAGTCACCATTATTATAAAAAAAACATTAAATGGAATATTAATAAGTTTATAATACACCCCAAGGAGTATTTTTTATAAAACCTCCCCTAATGGCCATGCCAAATAGAAACCTACTAACTAGTTCTATGTGCATGGAAAGGTGAAGAAGGAACATAACAAATTTAGCTCAATTTTGGAACTTAAATATTATTTAAATCATGTAAATGAGTCTAATAAATCTTAATAGTCATCTCATAACCTTATCCCACATGTCACACTCCCTTATGGATTGTACAAGTGCCAAACTCTTCCTTTTTCCAAGAAAATTGCTCTTTCTTCTGAATAACCTACCACATTTTAGTTATAAATAGTTTATTAAGGAATAATAGGACACATGTCATGTTACATAACCTTTTTACACCTTAAATTTACCAAATGAGGTAGTACAAGTCATTAAATGCTCTATTTTGACCCATAAAATAACTCAAAAAGATATAAATATTGAAAATGACCAAGACTAAGGCTAATGTGACATGAAATGACCTATAAGACACCTAATTAAATAATAATAGACCCATAAAACACCTAAAAAACAATTTTTTACCTATAGGGGTCCCAATTTGACATGTAGGGTCAAATTTGGTAAACAAACAGATCATATAAAATATCATAATGTGCCACCTACACTACTATTGACTATTTGAAATCATCCTTAGAAGTATCTACAAAACATAAAAAAAATGTCTATTATATGTCACACACACACACACACACACACACACACACACACACACACACACACACATCTAAAAATTACCTATCTAAACAAATATATATCTAGTTATCCATTACATAATCAACATCAACTACATATCAAAAGACAAACCACTCACTAATAACTATATATCCATCACCTTGCCCATCAAGTTCCTCCACTGGGGTTATCTTTGGGATGATGAAAAACTAGGTGGGAGAACACAAGAATGTTTTGGTCCACTATGAATATACCACTATATGATGCATGAGCATCTTCATGGAGTAGGAACGTTTTCATTGTATTTAGTGAGGTTTAGGTTGTTTTAACTTATCTAGTTAAATTTCTCTCATGTTTAAATTTGTAAATATACTCTTTTGGTTTGTAATAAGGCCTAAGTCTTGTATAAAGGCCAAGTTTGTATGGTTTCGTATTAAAATTTGTTTTATGATAGATATAATATGTCATCTTAAGTTGGTTGAATGTGATATAGGCTAGGGGAATCTCTTTTAGTTAGAAAAAGTTGTTAACTCCAAACTTGGAGTTTGTTTGCATGAGGCTAGAATAGGAGGTTTGTTGGATAAGTATGGATCAGTTTCTTGTAGAGTTATTCCTTTGACCCAAGAAGGATATTATAATGTATTTATATGTGAGAAAGAATTATGGAACAAAAGATATCCTTTTAGTGTGTTTTATGATGACTTTATTGTAGACTGTGCATGTTATTCTGACAGGATAGCAAGCTCTATTATGATATTCAACTTTAAAGGATTATTTCACCTATTTTGAGTACTCAAGACTCTAGAGCAGAGTAAAACAAGGTAAATTTAAAAATTTTAAGTCTTAAAAGTCCATGGTTCATTCTTTAGAGTAAATTATTTACAACCTGGCCCAAACTAGGGCTTCTTGGTATAAAGAATCTGTATAGTGAATTTTTTTTATTCTTTGAAATCTATGAGTCCTCCACACATGATTTATCCATCTCAAATTTTAGAGCCTAATTCATTTGTTAAGATCACTTTATAAACATTGACCTTGATTTAACCTTATAGGCATGTCAATATTGAAACAGTGGTATTTGTATATAGTTTAAGGCAATGACTAATCAAAGTATTATGATGAATTGTATTAATATGTTGTTTTAGACACCTAATATCAATATTAACTCTTATATCCACATAATTATCTATACTAAAACTTAAATAGGGATTTTGGAGGCCTAATTAGGCTTAATAGAGAGCTCAGAGCACCTATTATGGACAAAGGAACTTAGGGAAATATTTAAATATATTTTTAAGTCTATAGTGGGTATCCAAATCACCATTAATTTGGATGTCATTATTTTTATAATGAAATTTATGTCACAAAAATAGGGTAGATAGGGCTACAATCCCTTAAGCCTAGATGAAAGACAAGGAAGGTTTTATGACCTATTGTATTTCTTTTGATCAACCAAAGGGGCATGTATAGGTATGAATAGTATATATAGGCAGAGTATAAGGTGTCTAGGTTTGTGTTAGATTATGTAAATCTTTATTCATAGTTTCATGTGTTAAATCCATATCCAAATGTCCATACCTAATGTATAGAACAACTTACTGGGACATTGTAAAGTATCTAAGTGAATCTAGTGATGGTAAGAGTAGTATTTAGGTATTCTTAAGGTGATATAAATTTGGTATCAGATTGTATGGGATTGTGCACAATCAAAGATCCAAGCAAGAGAAAGAAAGTGATTTGTGAGAAAGAATCAAGATGGCCATGAGAGTGAGGAACAAAGGTAGAGATGGTGGAAGGAGACTAGCAAGGTAGATGATAACAACAAAAGAGATCAGAAATATAAAATCTAGGTTTCAAGACCTAGAGATGGCTCAAAGGAGAGGTGCTAGCATGGGATAAGTTAGTGAATGAGAATAAGATCCACCAGAGGAGGAGTTGGTGGTATAAAATTAAATAGATAAAGAGAGGTTGGTTAAATCCATTATGAAGGTGAATGCAAAGCCAAATATGGAGGTTTTAATGTATGAAGGAAATATGAATGTAGAAGACTTGATTGATTAGATCAGCACATTAGACAAGTACTTTGAATATGAAAGAATAGATGAAGATAAAAATAAAGTCAAGTATGCCATGACAATATTAAACATCCATGCATCCCTATGGTGGGATGGAGTACAAGAAGAAAGGAGGAGAAAAGGCAAGCCAAATATCAGAAGATAGGATAAAATGGAAGTAAAAATGAAAGGTAAATTCATGCCCTTAGATTTCCAAGCAATTACAAAATATAAAACAAGAGGACATGACTATAAAATAATACATGTGATTTGGAAAAGGTAGAAATATAAACTAATGGTTTAAATTTTATAATCCAAGATGAGATTAGCCTACTCATACCCAGGACAATTGAAGAAGCATACCAATTTGGTTTGAAAGCTAAGGAGAAGATTGTAAGGAAAAAAAACTTATTTTTAAAGGGGAAGAGGAAAATACATTAGAGGAAGAGGATCAAAAGGAGGTATAATGAAGCTAAAAACATCACAAGAGGATGCTAGCAGCTCACAAAGTTCAAGAGGTAGCTATACACCAAGAGGAAGGAGGCCATATCAAGGATACCAATGAGGAAGAAGAAGATTCATGGGCAAATGTTTCAAGAACAACAAGCATGCAAGCCATAAAGCATATGAGTGTCTAGATAACACTTATAAAATATATGAGAGAGGAGTACATGTTGCCCAAGGTGAAGAAGAAGATGAAGTACTAGTATCAATTCATGAATATGTACTTGAAGAAGGTGAGTCTCTTTTAATGAAAATAATCTTATTAAATCCTAATACAAAAATTGTGGAACCACCACAAAGGAAAACTTTATTTATAAATACATTTAAGAGAAATGGAAAGTGATACAATTTCATCATATATAGTGGAAGTATATACAATCTTATATCAATTGAGATGGTGGATAAACTAGGCTTGAAGGAGGTGCATCCTACACCTTATCAAGTCTCTTGGCTGCAAAAAGGACACAAACTCTTGGTAAGGAAACAATGTAAAGTGGATTTTTAGATAGGAACATATAAAGATCATATTTTATGTGATTTTATTCCCATGGATGTATGCCATATATTGCTTGGAAGGCCTTGGTAGTTTGACAGGAAGGCCGTGCATAATGGAAGGTAGAATACATACACATTTGAGAAGGATGGGATCAAACACACACTCATACCATTGAAATAATATCTTGATGATATTGTAGGATATAATTATAAAGTTTTGATAATGAATGGTAAAGATTTTCTATAACAAATGAAGAAGGAAGTGGTAAACTTTGCTATGATTGGTAAGCCAAGAAGTGTAGTCACTAGTACTAAGTTGATTGATTTGACTCTAGAGATCCAAGATATGTTGAATGAGTAAATTGATATTATGGTAGATTATTTTCCTAATGATTTACCACCATTAAGAATCACCAACCATCACATAGACTTGATTTCAAGAGAAAATCTTCCAAACAAGGCTACATATAGGTTAACACCAAATGAGAATGAAGAGATCAAGCACCAAGTCCAAGAACTATTGTAAAAATGATTGGTAAGAGATATTATAAGTACTTGTGTTATTCCCATAGTGTTGAGTCCTAATAAGGATGGGATTTGGATAATGTTTACAAACTCTAGATAAATCAACAAGATAACTATCAGGTATAGATTCTCATTGCCTTGAATTGATGATTTACTTGATTGTTTTAGTGGAGCTACATATTTTTATAAGATAGAATTGAAAATTGGATACCATTAGATTAGGATAAGATAAGGGGATGAAGGTAAAATATCCTTCATGACCAATGATGGACTCTATGAGTGGTTAGTCATGCCATTTGGGCTAAATAATGCACCAAGTACCTTCATGAAGTTGATGAATGAAGTGATTAATGAATTCGCTGGTAAGTTTTTGATAGTATATTTGGATGATATATTTGTGTTTATTAAAACTAAGGAAGATCATTTGAAACATTTTAGGATGGTATTTCATAAACTACATGAAGAGAAATTGTTAATCAATGTGAAAAAGTGTGGTTCCATCAGTGTAGAATTAATCTACTTAAGATTTGTGATTTCAGAGGAAGGTTTGAAGATGGATAAGAGGAATATCAAAGCCATAATTGAGTGTCCTACACCTAGGATCACCTTTGAGGTAAGAAGATTTCATTATTTGGCTAGATTCTATAGGAAATTCATAATGAATTTCAGTGGGATTGTTACTCTGATGATATATACAAGCAAGGGTGATAAGAGGAGTTTGTTTGGACTAAATCTACTGATAAGAGTTTTATATTGTTGAAAAATAAGGTAATTAAATAACCAATATTAACCTTACCTGATTTCAATAAACTATTTCAAGTGGAATGTGATGCTAGTGGAACTACCATAGGTTTTATTTTAAGTCAAGATGGGAAACCCATGGCATACTTTAGTGAGAAAATAAGTGATGCTAAGAATATATATTTAGCCTATGATCAGGATTTCTATGCTCTTGTAAAAGCCTTGAATAAATGGAGGTACAAAATTTTTCCTAAAGAGTTTGTTTATTCACTGATAATTATGCTTTGCAATTCATTAGCAATCATAATAAATTGAGTCAAAAGAATGTTAAATGGATTGAATTTTTTCAAGTTTTCACATTCAGTATTAAGCATAAGAAAGGAAAATCTAACAAGTTTTCATATGCCTTATGTATGAGAAATTTAATCATGCATGAGTCTCAAGTAAGCATCTTGGGATTTGAAGAGTTGAAGGAGATGTATAAGGAAGATTTAAACTTCAAGGCACCATATGAAGATTACATGAATCCAGTAGGGGTTGATATAAGTCTTTGGATAGACTTCATTTTCCAAGAAGGACTACTATTTAAGGTCATCTAGATTTACATACCCAAGAGTTCCATGAGGGAGAATCTATTAAAGGAGAAACATAGTGGCAGCTTAACAAGACATTTTAGGAAAAATAAGACACTAGCACAATTGAGTGCTCATTACTATTAGCTAGGGATTAATGTTGATGTCAATAATTTTGTTGAGATGTGTAGTATATGCCAACATGCCAAGGGGAGTATCCAAAATACAATTTTGTACCAGCCACTACCCATTCCTAATAGGCCTTGGGATTTAGTAAGTATATACTTTGTACTTGGTTTTCCAAGAACTAAAAAAGGTCATGATTCTATATTTTTAGTTTTTTATATGTTATCAAAGATGGCTCACTTCATTCCATGTTCAAAAATAAGTGATGCTACTAACATATCCAATCTATTCTTTCAATAACTTGTGAGATTGCATGGGCTTCCTAGGAGCATTATTCTGACAGGGACACTAAGTTTGTTGGGCACTTTTGGAGGACCTTGTGGAAGAAGTTGGGCACACATTTGAGATTCAACTCAGCCTACCATCCACAAAATTATGGTTAGACTAAACTTGTAAATAGGATCCTTGGAAACATCTTGAGAGTTTGGTAAGTATGCAACCAAAAAAATGGGATCTTATTCTTTCACAAGCTAAATTTTCATATAATGATTCTCCTAATAGAAGTATACAAATGAGTCCATTCCAAAAAAAATTATGGAATACATCCTAGATTTTTATATGATATAAGAGATCTAATCAAGATGGAAGCAAGAAGTGTTGAT
Organism: Torreya grandis; assembly: GCA_037957365.1. NCBI lineage: Eukaryota > Viridiplantae > Streptophyta > Pinopsida > Cupressales > Taxaceae > Torreya > Torreya grandis. Next base: position 2,281,965 of record JARHVA010000848.1, on the reverse strand, counting down.
GTAAAAGAGTTTGCCAATACAATGCAAAACTTGCATGAACAAGTGAAAAAGAAACTTGAAGAAAACACCATAAAATACAAGATAAGGGCTGATAAAAAGAGGAGAGAGGTCAGATTTAGTGTGGGAGACCTAGTTCTTACCCACCTTAGAAAGGAAATATTCCCTAAGAGAGAGTACAACAAGCTAAAAATGAAGAAAATTAATCCATGCAAGGTAGTAATAAAGTTATCAAACAATGCCTATGAGATTTAACTATGAAAGGGGATTGAAATCTTTCTAATTTTCAATGTTGAAGACCTATATCCCTATAAAGGTGAAGAACAATGAATTGAAGGGTCTAAAATAAAGGTTGATGAAGCTTTCCAATGGGAAAAATAGCTACCAAAGGAAGTGCCAAAGGAGGTTGAGAGAATTTTGGACAAGAAAGTGGTTAAAAAGACAAGAGACAAAGAGTATTTATAGTACCTAATCAAGTGGAAGAGATTACCAGCTGATGATGCAACATGGTTAACTAAAAATGACATCCACAAGTTAGGCACAAACATGGAGGTGTTGATGAAGAGCAACACCAAGTGAAGATTACTTCTTTTTTATCCTTGGAAGAATGATGTAGAAGCATCTTCATGGAATAGTAATGTTTTCATTGTCTTTAGTGAGATTTAGGTTGTTTAGACATGTCTAGTTACATTTCCCTGATGTTTAAATTTGCAAATATGCTCTTTTGGTTTGTAATAAGGCCTAATTCTTGTATAAAGGCCAAGTTTTTATGGTTTGGTATAAATTTTTTTTTTATAAGCCATATAATATGTCATCTTAAGTTGGTTGAACATGATATAGGTTGGGAGAATCTCTTTTAGTTAGAAAAAGTTGTTAACCCCAAACTTGGAGTTTGTTTGCATGAGGCTAGAATAGGAAGTTTGTTGGCTAAGTATTTATTAGTTTTTTGTAGAGTGATTCCTTTGATCCAAGAAGGACATTATAATTTATTTGGATGTGAGAAAGAAGAGGTAATAAAAAGATGGCCTTTTAGTGTGTTTTATGATGACTTTACTAGAGACTGTGCATGTTATTCTAACAAGGTAGCAAGGTATATTATGATAGTCAACTTTAAAGGATTATTTCATCTGATGTGAGTTCTCAAGACTCTAGATCAGAGTAAAACAAGGTAAGTTCAATTTTTTTGAAGTCTTAAAAGTCTATGGTTTGTATTATAGAGTAAATTGTTTGCAAACTGGCCCAAACTAAGACTTCTTGGTACAAGGAATCTATAAAGTGAAATTTTTTGATTCTTTGAAATATATGAGCCCTCCACACATGATTTCTCTATCTCAAATTTTAGATCCTAGTTCATTGGTTAAGATCACTTTATAAACCTAGACCTTGATTTCACATTATAGGCCCATCAAGATTAAAATAGTGGTATTTGTATATGGTTTAAGGTAATGATTGATAAAATTATTGTGATAAATGGTATTAATATGTTATTTTAGACACCCCATATCAATATTAACTCTTAGATCCACCTAATTCTCCATATCAACACTCAAACAGGGCTTTTAGAGGCCTAATTAGGCCTGACAGAGAGCTTAGAGCACATATTCTGTATAAAGGAACTTAGGGAAATCTTTAAATATGTTCTTTAAGTCCATCATGGGTATCAAAATCACTATTAATTTAAATTTAATTATTGGTCTAAGGAATTTTATGTCACAAAAATAGGGCAGACAGGGCTACAAGCCCTTAAGCCTAAGTGAAAGACAAGGAAGGTCTTATGACCTATTGTACTTCTTTCGATAAACCAAAGGGGCCTGTATAGGTATAAATAGTATAGATAGGTGGAGGACATGGTGTCTATTTTTATGTTATAGTATGTAAGTCTTTCTTCATAGTTTCATGTTTTGAAGCCATATCCAAATATCCATACCTTGTATATAGAACACCTTATCGGGACATTATAAAGTATATAAGTGAATATAGTGATGGTAAGAGTAGTCTTAATGTGTTCTTAGGGTTACATCACTATATAGACCAAATATATATAGGTTTTGATATATCATCTCTATGCTTAGCTACCTCTACTTGTAGCTCCTCCTCCACCTACACCTATCTCTATTTATGTCTCTATTTTTATCAGTGCCAACATGGTCATAGTGGTAATTATAAATCTTGTTTTGGTAAAGTAATATCCATATTCACATCCTCCTCCACCACCACCTCCTCCCATAATAATCTTGCCTCTCTCTACTACCACTATCATCATCTTGCTTAAGGTCTTGATCAACATGGATACATGATATCTATATATAGGTGATCTTACACCTTCACTACCCCTACTCTCCATTGCATGGTGTGCTCAATATATAGGCACTACTATAAGATCCATTAGAGGTGGAAAACCAAACTAAATTGGAAATTTATCAACATGATATGGGTATACCGATCATGTATAATGAGATATGGTATGAACATGAATTGATTCTTGAAAAATAGTTAGCAAGAAGGATAACTAGCTACAATACCTAAATATAATTGCCAAATAATATATCATCATGTGATAATATATAATGATAGGGCATGAGGTATAAACCATATCACATGGTCCTCTCTCCATCTTAGAACATGAGGTAAGATATCATCTATCATGCAGGGTAACCACACATGTTAACGCATAAGAAACCTCTCAAAATATAACTACTTAGTAAAATAATAGGGCTCATATTAATATGCCCTCATGAAATAATATTATACATATCTTAAACTAATTACACTTAGATCATCAACCCAAGGCCATACATATTACCTTTATTTAATATCTAATGACACAAGGTGATCACATATAGTGTCCCCTTACCATCTAACTTATGACAGATCACATGAACTGTCACAAGGCTAATAATATCCTTCTAAATATCTATAATTTCTAACACATAGACATCAAACAAATTCACTTGAAACCCATAAAATTATATCTCTAAGATGGTCACACATAAGGCTAAGGCTCATATATCAATATTCATCATAGGACTATAAAAAATAATGAGAGTATAAATAATAAGAAGTCTTAAGATAACATGGACATCCTCTAGGGTGATACCCACCTCAATGGTATCCCCATTCACAACCCACCTAAATGTGTTGGTTAGCCACTCCTATATCCCTAAGAACATGGTTACTAAGTCAACACCCAAAGGAATATGATGCATCTACATAATACCTCCAAATCCTAATGTCTTTAATCATTCATAGACATTGACTATTAATCTATCCAACAAGTCTGTTAACCAAATTACATCTACCGATTGCTAGAGTATCCATCATCTCTAAAAAATATCAAACAAAAAATCATGTATTAGTCCTTGATATCAAATAATCATTAAATTAAATTACAAAATTATTAATAATAGATGAATTAGATCATAATTAACTAATTCATCAGCTTAATATACCATTTTCTCAAACATTTTATACTACATCATCCATATAACTAACTATGTCATCTAGGAATAAATTTTATACAAAGTCATCCATGTATCTAACTACATCAACCACTATTAAAATCAAACTAAATCAGCCAATTTATATGAAGTTGGCCAGATAATTTAACTAAATTGCCCACTCAATAAATAATTGGTCAAATAATCCTATTACATTGGACACTCTATATAAATTCAGCCATTTATTAAAACTACATCAGCCACCAAAATATATTATTGAATCAGTAGATATGTACACAATTGACCACCTATACATTATTAGACTAGATCAAACCATATACACATAGTAGGAAAATTATTAACTAACTAGATTGACCCCATGCTACATAATTAACCACTATTATTAAACCACTAATTTACAACTACATCGGCCTCAATCTTATTCATTTATTGTGGTGTTTTTTCACACATTTTTCATTAATTCCCTAGGCATTAATAACCCTCTTTCACCCTTACACATTGTTCATCTTAACTCCTACTCTACCCTAAAAGTATTTGGGACAAATTTTGCTACATGGATTTGCCCTGGTACTTAGTTTTTCAATCTACCTCATTTTACAATTAAAAATGATAAAAATTCAAATTGAGTACATTCCATACATAGATCATGCTAATAGTAATTTATATATGTCATCCACCTCATGTTCCTTACCTCCATGCCATAGTCTCTCTCATCACTCATATAGGTCACATAGATCTCTAGTTTCTCAAAATAGTAAATTTGTAAATTAATAGTTAAAATCCTATTTATATTTAAAATTTATAAATTATTTAGCTACCAATTATTTATTAAAAAAATCTATGTTTTGATCATAACAATGTGTGTACAAGCTATTATTCCAAACCATAAAAAGTTATTTAATCCTAACAATGTAGATATGATTTCTATATGTAATCCATATTTTTTGTAAAAAAAATCAATTTTTATCTTATTTTTTAGGTCCACCTAATGTCCTTTAAATTTGATGCCTCTTCCATCTTCTTCACATGTAACTTAGATTATAAAACAATAAGGTAAGTTAAGGTATATAATTTTTAATTCTTTACTTTCATTTTTTGCTTTTTTTTGCATTTTATTAGTTCAACATTGTGTATTGTTATGCTATTTATTGAAGAACCAAACTATGTTATAACTACATGACATGCGATGGGATTCAAGTGGGGAATATGTATACACACAATGTTTTGAAACTTTATCATTTACTAACACTTTTTATCTTATAATAACTTGTTGAGTTTCAATCTCTCTAAGTGCACTCCTTAAAGGGTGCACCGAGAAAGGGATATGCAAACCTTTGGTGCACTATAACATTGTTGGTCCTTATACCATTACCTAAAACACTACAAGTTACTTTTATCCAACTCCATAAATAATTAAAACACTTTTATCCACTCCTCTAAGTAATTCACCATTAAAAATATCCCTTGATATAGTATATACCCCTTTTATTCATTTTTGAAAATGTTATCTCGATCAATTTTGATAGGAATTAAGCATGTGTTCAGTAACTCCATCAGTCTAGTTGACCTAGTTTGAGACCTAATGACTATATTTCCTACCTAACAAAATAACCTAACCAACCTAGTTGGTAAAATTCCCAAAAAGGTTTAGAGTCAGACCTTGGCTATAAATACCCCCTTCACTTTATTTCAAAAGAGATGAACATTCATTTTCTCATTGTTATAGCTCACAAATCTACTATTTAAACACTTGAGGAGTCATTGCTTAGTTTTTTTCCTTGGAGGGAAAGAAGTTTGTATTATAATAAATTATTATCCATGAAAATTAAGAGCCATTTATCTTAAAGATGATTTATATAGTTTGATCCTTATAAATCCACACCAACCTCTTAAAAAGCACCATTAGTCAAGGCAAAGATTGATAACAATAGGTTCAATTCAAGGTAAGTATTCTTGAATTTTAATCTTTCATTTGGTAGATAGATATTGCAAAAATTAATAGGATGAATGTTGTAATCCTTACTTATTTTACCTCTACATTGACTTAATTAGATTTATCTTTACATGTTTTTTATTAACTATCCCCATTTATGACATAATCTTTAATGAACACTAGATTCAATTTATTTTATGTATTGTATCCCTAGCTAGGGTTATTGCATAAAATCATTTGTCTAGAGGATTTGGAAACCTATCCTTTGGTATTATGTGGTAAGATATCCCTTAGTTAGTTTTATCAAAAAAATGGTCATGTCCTAATATAAATATCTATGCATTGAATTGTTTGTAAGATTACCTTCTTGGAGCCTTGAATCCACTACGTAGGATAAGTTATAGATCCATCCTAATTTTTTTCATATAGATAGTGAGCTTGAGATACTGAGTGTCCTAGATAAAGACATTTTGGAGTGATTTGGGTCACTTAAAGGAATGAATCATCACATAAAAATTGAATAAAAGTGATCAAAAGGCCCTAGAATAGGCCATGAGCTATTTATGTCCAAAGAATAGTCAAAAGTGCACTATTTTAACTTAAATTATATCTTTTGTCTACACTATGAAATCCTTCAAATTATTTAAATTAGTGAAACAATATTCTAGACTTCCCTATTTATCCCTATTCATACCCATTCAACATACACTTTACTATCACTCTCATTTCAAGATAATTTGTTCATTTTAGACAAGTGTGCACTAGGTAGAATAGGGTGTTTTATGCACCTATCTAGTAGTGTGGATTTGTCTCCCATGATTTAACAATTATATTTTTAAAATAACACACTTCCTAATGTCTTTCTCATATATGAAATAGGTTGGTTATCATAAATATTTGAAATATATCTCTATAAAATTGCATCGACGGTCACACTTGAAATAACCTAGCTCATACTAACAAAATATCAATTTTATGATTTCAAAATCATATATTTTATGAGTAAAGACTTCTGTTACAACTATGTTATAGTTTTATAGTCCTTGTCCAAGTCTAACATTATTTATTATAGGTTGGGGGCATCCCTTTGTCAATAATTATAATCAAAAAATTTAGTTCCATTCATATGATCTTACCTAAATGTAGAACTAAAACACCCTAAGGCCCTTTTGGATATCTAGGAATCACTCAATAAACAAAGGGTTTTTTGAGGATAGATCAACCATTACCACTTCCCCTATCCCCCCTTTTACATTTGATCTCTTTGGTGTGATTATGTAGTACTAGGGTTGTGATTTTATAGGTCTTCCATGTATCAATTCAAGCTCTACATATAAATATATTATATTTATCCATAAGTGAACAAACCAAAAAAATTAGATCTAATAAGACAAAGTCACAATAGGGGACAATGATGCACTACACTCTTATTTACCTCTTACAGGCTTGGCTTAGTAGACAATGAGTGATTATTTTATGATTCATATATGTTTATAGGTTTTCTAATAAAGTCACAACTTATAAAACGTTAACATAGTCTAAAATAAGTTAGTTACAAGGATAATTCTCTAACCCTAACCCTGGTTTTCTATTTTTAACAATTTATAAATTTTATAAATTTTGTAGATCTCTATATTTAATTTATTATATCTTATATAATCTTAGATCATATTTCAATAGTATATGTTTCTAATTATAGTTAATTGTAATCCACAATTATTCTAGTGTAAACATTTTGGTGTACCCACGTTAGTTAGAACACTGCTTATTTCTTATTGATTTTTGGATTAGGTTTTTTAGTTTAATTATATAAAATCCTAATACTAAAATAATACATTCCTAAACCTTTGATACCATTCATAACATAATGATTCAATTTTTTCAGTCTTGGAGTAATACGACACAAAATATGATTATCTTGTATCCTCAGATAGATACCAAAAAAGAGTATCTTTCTTTCAACTTTAGGGTCTATTTTCTTATTAAAAAATATTTGACTTTCTTTCACTTTATTTTTAATTTCCTTTTTCTTATTTTAGAAATTGTAATCTAATAGTTTTAAAATAATTATTCGGTGTTATGTTTACATACAACATGGCATAAAGGGGTTTAGCATAATAATCATAGCCATAATATAAATCTAAACATGGACTTTAGTTTCCATGTGCCTCATGGTATATTGAAAATCCCTAGGATCCCTTGTTTACATTGATAAGAATATTCTTTTATTTTTCTGATTTATAGTACATATGAGAGAAATTTATCACTTAGGGAAGTTACTCTCAACTTACTCTCAAAATCAAGGTTAATGGGATATATATATGGTTTTACCTTTATAATTAGTTCTCTAAAACATTGCACTGACATTAATCAATGAACAAGAAAGTATATATGAGAGCTTACAAATCATCCAAACCTTTTCATAGATCACCCTTTATCCTTGATTTTTGTTTGCATTATCTTCGTAGATAGTAGCTTTACTTGATTTATCTTATATATACATAGTCATAATTCTCTTGATTAATTGTATAACACTAAAATAAATAATCTTAAATTTTGTAATAAACTCAATAAAATAATGTTGCTTTCATGTTATACATAGATTATTTAAATTTCTTGTAAAATATGTTCTTCTTGTCTAAGAATCTATTGATTATGTATATACATGGTTAAAATTCAATAATATTTCATGAACCATATTTAATTCACATTGTATTCCACTTTATTATAAAAAAATGGTTATAATTACTCCCCATAACTAATAAATGTTGAATGACATATACACAACCCTTTATTCATAAAACCTATTACATTTATCATAATCTCACTTTTTCCATAAATCACAACTTAATTATCTCATAAATAATTTTTTTAAAATATGGATTTAGATCTAAATACATAAAAAAGTTTAAATAAATTGTGGGATATGGAGAGGGTAAACATGCTCGAGGTATTACTAATCCCATTATTCCTATTCCCCATAATGGAAAAACATGTATCGAGTACAATACTAATATATAATTATCATACACACTTGGATTATCTTAGTGAATATAAAGGCAAAGTCAATATTACTAAAAATATTATATCATAGACTCTATCATGATGAACATTGTCAAAATTACATGTACCTCCTCATGTGATGTTACAACAACTCAAATATAATCTTATTACATGTCTTCCACCATTGGAAGTTGATCTATCTATACCTAGATCTATAAGGTTTGATGGAACTAAAATTTGTGATTATCATAGATTTGTGGGGCATGCCACCAATAAGGTTTACCATTATGATATAGGATTCAAGCTCTTATTGAGGCAAATATCATTGTTATGGTTCCACCTACTGAAATGATTAAGCCACATGAAAATGAAAATTTATAAATAACCTTTTTCCAATCATGAAGAACAAGATGAAAGAAAAGGCTTGAATTACATGGAAATAAACTTGATAGCATCATTGCTATAGATACAAACAAGCTAGCACCATGCCCATTTATTACATTTGATGATTCTAAAATTATTGATTATTATTATTATTATTATTATTATTATTATAGAAATGCATTGTTCATTAAAGTATATGTTGGAATGTAACCAATCCATAGTGTTACAATAGATAATGGATCACATGAAAATGTGTACATCATAACACTTTTATATTCTATTGGTTATAAATATCAAGATATACAACATACATCTAGAGTTGTGAAAGCATTTTATGGTCATACACAAGATACTTTTGGACATATCATATTACCTTTACAAGTGGGACCTCTCTTATTTCCCACTCCTTTCTTAGTGTCACCAAGCATATATGTCTTTGATATGTTATTAGGAAGACCTTGGTTATAGAAAATCAAAGTAGTTCCTTCTACAAATAATAAATTTATAAAGTATATTCATGGTAATCAAGTGGTTAAACTTTCAAGAAATAAATATGAATATCCTATGGAACCAATGGTACTTACTCTTACTCCACAAATATCAGTTGGCATAGTTATTAAAAAAAATGGTAATGAGTTAGTTTATAAAACTATTCAAGATCATGATTTTCATTCAAATAAGCATATTTAAAAATGATTTTTGTACCTACTTATGAACATGATCATATTTTAGTTTCTTCACATAGTCATAAGCATGAAAATATCATAGTTTATCCATATATTTTTATCATAATATTATATCACATGAGCATGATCACTTGGTTAAAAAAATCAAGATATATACTCCTAAGTAGAAAGTGATACATATCATAAGGTCTTTATTTATTATTTCATCATATGTTATTCAAAATATTCCTACATAGGTAAAGGTTGTCGCATCATCTCATCCTATGCATAATGATACATGTTTGGATAGATATATGAGCAATGATTTAGAGGGTTACTTTAAAACACATGGTTCTTCTTCATATTCAAAAGCTTTCACACTTGGAACTTCTTCTCTTACATAAGATTTTGTTCCTTATTTTCAATTAATTGGATATAAACATGAGAATTATATTGATGATATCATTGTTTGGATACATTATATCATCCCTTTCCCACATCCTATTTTTGCCAATGACCTTGGTTAGCTTCCTTACATAATATCTAATTATACATAGCTTCTTTGATATTTAATTTTATTATTTATTAGTATACATATGATACATTTTCATTCTATCCCTTGTCCCTATTTTTAATTTTTTGGCACTTGCTCCCTTGTCTCTTTTCAACATAATTCAAACAACCCAAGATAATTATCTCACTAATCTTTCAATAAAAATCCTTCATGATAACTCATTTTTTAATTATTTCATATCTATACATACTCTATCTCTCATTTTTATTTTAATTCTCACATCTATATACTTATACATGAGTTCACATAGCCATTATTTCCATCTATGCTATATACACAACTACATTGAGGGAATTTCCTTTTTCCTTCTTCCTTGCTATGTTTTGATTTAATATCATGTTGAGGGTTGTTTGAATATCCCCATACTTATTCCATTTAAAATCCTTTTATTCTTACCTTATTTTAAATAATATTAAATTTAATTTATTAATATATGGAAAACATAAAAAAACCATTCATATATTTTTAAAATTACAAAATATCAAATTACGTGCAAATATTTAAAATTTAGGGTCTACAAGCATATTTTCATGTTGATAAATTATATATTTGCATATGAGATATATATTTATGTTTATTACATAGCATATTTTATTACCTTAAAAATACATGATGTTTATCACAAGGTATTTGAGTGTGAAAAAACACATATTTCTACAAAACTAGAAAGTAATTATACACATAAGAAGTTGCCTGACTGAAAATTTCTATATATGGTCAATCGGGACAAAGTCAAACCAGTCATAAAAAATACACTACACACACGTCCTCTACTTTGGACCTATCCATATTCATTTTACATCCATGTTTCTAAATGCAACATGGTCATGGGGACCTATTATCTATTTTTTTAAATCACAAAGTAAAAAAACATATTCTTATATCAGCCAAATTTGAAGATTAAGACACACTTTTACATGGATTCAATGTTAGGAAAGCCTCTTATCCAATAAACTTGAATAGATAGGGGCATATCATCAGTATATACAATACATTTTATAGTTTTTATCTATCCACACTCTCTTATCCATGTTGAGCTATTATGAAAATATTTGTATTATTCTTAAAACCATAATTTACATATGTCATGATGAATATGCTATTTACTAACATGGACATATATACATATGATAATAATATTATAGTTTTAGTTTATATATTCTTCCTTCATATTTTAATTCATCACATAACATGATTCAACTTACTTTATTATTATTTGTGGCCCTTCACCTTGTGTATGTTCAACATACACCCTCTTACTTGTATGACATACTCATGCCATGTGTATGTGGACCTTTGCCTATTATGTTTATATAACATGTACAATTACCTTTTATTCAACCTTTGGGACTTATATGTGACATTAATGCAAAATTTTCACCTCTATGAAAAATATTACATGTCCCTTATATGTGTCCTTTGTTCCTTCTCGTGTGACATTGTGTGACTTTGCTTACATATTCATTATTGGCTATTATGGTACCATAATTATTATCATGCACTAATATGTATATATTAAAAATATATATGGTGCCTAATACATATCAGGTACATAATACTTATGTGCTTCAAGAATCCATATATTCAATACTATGTTTACAATACAAATTCAACACTTTCAAGTTCTTTTCATGATTCATACACTACATCAATGTTGTTTTCAAATTACATGATGCAATGCAATGTAAAATATATTCATATGCTTAAATTTTACATATCTAATATTCTAATATAATTATAGTATGTAAAATATTATTACATGATTATCTCTTTCACAAATGTCCTCACTTTTTTTATACAAGTGATTTTTTACCAATTTCCCTCATCTCAAAAGGGGAAATCATAAAGGGATTATCTATAATATTTCAAAATAAATATGTTTAATATTTGAATATTTAAAATATGTGAAAATCAGAATATTCAAAATTTTGGGGAATTCAACTTACTTATACACTCCACTCTTACAACTACTTGAGCAAAAATACACTATGTGAAGACAATTAAACTATTTTGAATAGTTTTTAAAAGATAATATTAGCACTCTATTTAATACATTTGGAATTATATGCATTCATGTCATTTATAATACTCTATAAATTTTAGATATCTCTTTTGCAAAATTCAAAGTTTCAAATGTTTATAGTTTGAATCTAGATCAGTTTGTAGTGGTGTAATTCTTGTTTTTTAAGTGGACCATGTTTGAGATTAGTGACTCTCCATGTCTTGGTTGAAATTTGGATAGCCATGTACTTATTCCCACCTCTTCTTTTCAATTCAAAAAATGAGCCACATTTGAGCTTAGTGACACTTGACATCTTGGTTGTACTTTAGTGAACCACTTTATTAGTTCCCATCTCTTCAAGCACAACAAATTACTCAATGAGGGTTAAAGCATATAATATTTCCAACTCAATCATATTCACCAATTCTTCAAATTAGACTTCATCACTATAAATTATCCACATGTTCAACACTTTTTCACATGCCTCAATAAGTGGGCATGCACATCCCCATGGCAAAGATAAAGTGTGTATACATACTTAGGTTTGAATTTCATTTACTCTAGTAATTTTATGCATCACTAGAATAAATGGGGAGGGGTAAATATAGACACCTAAAATTAACACATTTATGATAGAAAATGGTTGTCATTGACACCTTTACCTTTTTTGGCTAATTTTCCATTCTAATAACCTAAAATCTCTAAAAAAGCCTTCAAATCCTTGTAATTACTAAAAATATCTTCTAGACTTGTTTGTTTTATCCCTATTCATCCTTATTCAACGTACACTTTACTATTACTCTATTTTTAATATAATTTGTTCCTTTTGGAAATGTGCACACTAGGTAGATAGGGGGTGCACTATGCAACTATCTAGTAGTGAAAACTTATCTCCTGTATTCTAAATACTATCTTTTTGAAATGACACACTTCATAATGGATATCCCATGTATGTTAATAGGTCATTTATCAAAAATATTTGAAATATCTCTTTATAAAATAACATCAAGGGTCGCACTTGAATTTACCTAGATCTCACTAACAAATCATATCTTTTATGATTTCAAAAACATTTATTTTCTGAGTAAAGACCTATATTGTAATTATGTTATAATTTTGCAGTCCTTGGATAGGTCTGACATTATTTATTGTAGGTTTAAGGCATCCATTTATCATGAATTATAATCAAATTTTATAGATATATTAATATGATCTTACTTAAATGGATAACTACATCACCTTGAGGCCCTTTGGGATATGTAGGCATCACTTAGTCCACAATGGGTTTTATGAAGATAACTCAATCATTATCGTTTCCACCATTTTTCCCCTTTTAAATTTTATCTCTTTGGTGTGATTTTTTAGGACTAGGGTTTTTATTTTAAAAGTGTTACACACATCAATATTAGCTCTACACATAAACATATCACATTCAGCCACAAAAAACAAATCCAAATTTTCATATCTAGTACATAATCTAATAAGACAAAGTCATAGTAAGGGGCAATGATGTACTACACTCCTATTTGCCTCCTATGGACTTGTCCCAAAAGATAATGAGATACTATTTTCTAATGAATTAGTGTTTATAGGTTTTATAATATATTTAAAACTTATAAAAAGTCAACATAATCAAAAATAAATTATTTACAATGACCCTCATCTAAATCTAACACTAATTTTATATTTTGAGCAAGTTAAAAATTATGTAAAACTTTATATTTATTGTATTTTGTTTTATATATCATCTTAAATAATAATTTAGATAGTTTACATTTCCAATTAGAGTTAATTATAATTCATAATTAATTCTAGTGTAAACAATCTATTAAAATATTTCCTTCTTCATCACAAAATATGCCCCAAAGTGTTATCCCAATCCCCTAACCTGAATCATATTTTAGAAGCATAGTTCTTTAGCTAGTGTACACTCCATAAGTTTTATGAAAATCAAAAGTAAAACTAATAGATACCAGCATACAAATTATGTCCAACATGGAATTGATACTTTAATTTACCAATTTATTAGTTATTTTGAAGTTTAATTAGTAGTTAGGTATATTTATATCTTCAACTGTACAATGCTTAATCAAAGATTTCATATCTAACATAATTTTATGGAGTACACACAAATTATTGGGGAGTAAACACATAAAATATTAATAGTTGGACCATTTTCATGCCCACACTAGTTATATCCTTGATATAAATTATTAGGGAGTACACACAAAATATTCAAATGCATCTAGAATCTCGTGGCTAACAGGCCCATGTTTGTCATGTCAAAATATGTGGCTTATGATTTAAAAATATTAGGATTTTTGGTGAACTTTAATTAGATGGCATACCAAGTCACAAGTATGATTGAAGGTTTCAACATTATATATTTCATTCCTTACATATTTATTTAGTTATAAATTATAGTAAAACTTTCAATCTTAGTTGAAGGTGAGTACCTATTTTTGCATGGGAAAACTTGAGAATGTGGAGCTAATGGGCTATGTACTAACCTTATTTGCATTAGGCCTACATATCTAACAATTTCTATTTTATAATCCTTTTACTATATAATCTCATGGATTTTATGACCATTTAAGTTTGAAAGGAGGCCCCCAAAATAAATTTCCCTGCTTGTAAGTATGCTCAACAAATCACCTTTTTCCATTAAAACTACCTAAAAGTGACCAAATTTTAGGTAAATTCTCAAGTTAGAATTGGATTGGAGAATAAATTGACTGAATTATATTTGCATGATATTTAATAATAGTTTTGAGTGTATAATATTTCAATATGTCAATGTTTTTTACAAGGAAAAATCTTAAATGTTTTAGGGGGACTGTTAATAATTTTCTATCTTCTATTATTTATTTTTGGAAAAATCACAACTTGTGTCATCTAATTGAGCATCTCAAATTTTGAAGCATTATTTTAAAGGTCATAAACCCTAAACATAAAAGTTGTTGTAATCCTATTTAGAAAAGCTCATAAGGGATTCTCTAAAACTACACACAAAAGATATGTAAACAAACCACTATGAGATTTTTTATTATAAAATTATGAAAGTCAATAATTTCCTCATTACAAATCAAAATTAATAAAAAGAACCATCATTAAAATAATACAAATAATAAAATACATCTACACCACATTTTAAAAAGTTTTATAAAAAATCACATGCTTTTTTATTGGGTCTGAGGGACTCCTTAATAATGAACTCTTCTATTAAAAATATATTTTCTAGCAATTTGGGAGGTGTGAGGGGGAAAGGACCAGGGGAAGGGACTAAAATTGAGAGTCGACCATGCTTTTCATCAATATTTTTAATGATAGTTATTTAATTAATATTGATTTTTTAAACATTAATATAATTTATTGTATAAAGGAATGTATTAAAGATAATTTATATATTTATCATAATATTTTAGAGTTTTTGATGGTACATTCAAAATTTAACCTTGCATATGATACAATCTACCAAAAAAATGATTGTATTTTATGATTAAAAATATAAATATGACCATATAAAAATTTAGAAATCAAATATGCCTCTCATTAAATTTTTTAATTATATTTATTTATTTAACATTGTCATTCAAAGGTTAATATAATTCCTAATAGAAAAAACCTTCAAAACAATATACACATAATTATTATAATTATCTTATTTTAATAATTTGTCTCAATTATTTTATGATCTTAAAAAATATATATATTTTTGATTTATTAAACGAGTAAAAAAATGAAATAAAATTTAGCCCCTACAACCTTTTCATTGATAGAGGTTTTGTTGAATTCACTGATATGAATATTCATATATACATACATATATTAGTTCTTTTATAGTATATATAATATAATATTTTTTATATTATATATTACCTTTTTAAAATTTTATATTAAATTATATTTTTTATAATAGGTAATTTTTATTGAAAGGTCCAAACCTCTTTAAAAAATTAAGGATAGATTAAAGATATAAAGACCAATATAGGGAAAGAACGAAAAAGAAAAAAGAGAGATAAACAAGGTTAAAGTGCCAAAGATAAAAATCATTGTCGAAAGATACGAAGATGATAGCTCACAGACAATAAAAATAAGAATGAAAACATATTACAAACTAAAATTACTAAGAATCATTACTTCATCCTATTTTTATTCTAAAAACTTGATATGATCCTTAATAATTTCATTCTTCTTTTCATTAAAAACTTTGACTTTGCCTCTCCCTTAAAATTTGTGGCTCTTTCCAATGTCTAAGAAATCATCCTCTTTACAAATTATTATTTTCTTAAACATGAATATATTATCTAATGATTATAAATAATTATTAACAATATTCTTATTTAATTTTTAATATATATAATAAAGACATATATAGAATTGGATGAATATAAATATAATATAGATGGAATATTCATGTCCAAACCATTAAACATTCAGCCTGAAGAAGATGACAAAATTCCTTATCATAAACCAAAAATGGTAAATAACTATCAAGTAGAATTTTGTGTATGCGTGCTTATTCTATATAATATTTACTCTAAATCAAATTTTAAAAGGAGAAGGAACTATCTATCTAGAGGGAACAATATGGCATTTGCATATCTTTCTTGAGCTAGGATATTGACAATCCCAGTTAAATTTTAAATGTATTCATGTTTTTCATATGCATGATCAAAATTTTATTTCCATGTGATGGTGTTGGATTTATTTTAATTTTGTCAAACAATTCAGTTTTCTTATCTTAATTATTCTCTTAAATTTAGCATTGAATCTAAGGAATCATATTATAATTTATAAATTGTGTTTAGGTTTAGTCTATTTATTATTTGTATTGATTTGGGGTTATAATTAAAACACTAAAATGTAATTGAAAAAAAAAATTACCTTGTCATACAAACATTCCATGAAAAAGTATAGTACTTGAATCTATTATAATTCTAGTTTGAGGTATTACTAAAGGATGTTGGTAAGAGGATATATACACCCTAAAACAACCAAATAGCTTATCTCTAGAGATATCCCAAAGCTAATAATAATGCTAGAAATGCACAAGATAACATGCTAAAAATTCTCTAAAATAGGGGGATCAACAGTTCAAAAAAATACATACATAATATATACTTTTATATTGATTATCAAACTATTATAAACTAATTATGTCATTCTTATCTAAACAGTTACAGTTGTATTAAAAAAAAACTCACAAAAACCTTTCTCTTTTGCCCTTTTTTCTACTTACAAAATGTTTCCCTATCTCTGTTGTAAGTACTTTATTTTCTTCCTTATATTATGTTAAATCTTCTTACAATTTGACTACTAAGCAAATATAGTCTCCAGGTTGTTGTTGTTGTTGCACCATGTATTTTCCTCTCTAACCTATATATTTTTTACAGGCTTCTATGCTCATTGTATTCTCTTCATATTATATTATTTTGTCTCATTTCATTTTTGTCTTTAGCTATTAGACTTCTCACCTACCTCCCTTTTTCCACCCAACTCAAATAGTTCACAAAATTTAAAATTCAAACCTATTGTGTATTAAATTTTGTTTGTTAGAGAGACTCCAGATCTAGGACACATATTTTGGTAGGTGGGAGGGTAAGAGTAACATATTTTAACACTCCTTATTATTGACCTTATTTATATGCTTTGTTGAACTCTTTTCAACCCCTAAAACATATTTTTAGATTATTCTTAACTTACCATATCCTTATGTCAATTATACACAAGTTTAGATTAAGCCTATTAGACTCTAGAGATCAGTTGATAGACTCTAGATATTAACTAATAGACTTTAAATATTGGATGATGAAATTTAGAGATTGGTTGATGGATATTGGAGCTTCGATGTGAGACTTTGGAGCTTCATTGATAGACTCTAGTGCTTTGATTTGGGACTTCAAAGTTAGGTAAAGAACCTCCAAACCCAACATGAAACCTTCTAGAGTCATTGATATTGCATCTATGACTCCTAAACTCTCTCTTAAATGCAAAAAATTATATTTTGAAAAGTTTTATTGAATATGTCAATGAGTTGTTGCTCTGACTTGGAGAATTTAAGCTCTATGACCCTTTTTTTAACAAACTCTAATAAAATGATACCTAGTTGTAATATGTTTGCTTCTACCATGAAATACAAGATGCTTTGACTATGCACTAGAAGATATGTTGTCATAGTATATATTTGAAGCTTCTTTCTACTCCTCATGAAAATATAAAAATATTCTTCTAATCCATATGGCTTAACATAATCTTACATTAGTTTTTAAATATTTTGCTTCAACTATTGAAAGTGAGACTATGGGTTGTTTATTTTAAGCCCTAGAAATATCTCCTAACCTAAAATAGAACACATATCCATATTTTCTCTTTCTATCATTAAATCTACTAGAATGGTCACTATCAATGTAGCCTACTAACTGAAACTCATATGTTTTTGCATATAAAACTCCATAGCTTATTATGTCATTCACTTAACATAAGATCCTCTTGCCTGATTACCAATGTGTTTATTTCAGTGTCTTCATGAATCTAAAAATGAGGATAAATGCATACATGATTTATGGTCTAGTTTCAATCAAATACATAAATCTTACCACTAAAATATTGTAACATGCCGGGTCCACATTACTATTGTAATCTTCCTTGTGCAATTTCAAGCTTATTTTAGCTGAGGTAGATACTAGTTTTTTGTCTAACATCATAGGCCTCTCTAAAATATCCTTTGTATACTTTCCTTGGCATATAAATCTGCATTCATTCATTTTCTTAACTTGTATGCAAAGAAAATACTTCAACAAACCTAAATTACTAATCACAAAATCCTTCTTCATGGTTTATTTGAACATTTTATGGACAATTTTGTATTTTTTCATGAATATTAGATCATACACATACAAAACAAGAATAAAAATACATTCTTTGCTTGCCTTGATGTAGAGAGTGGGCTCACTACCACTTTTTTTAAACACATTGCTCAACAATTAAGAGTTTATCCAGTTGTACCATGCCCTTAGTACTTGATTGAGCCTATAAAATGCCTTTTTAAATGTATATACATTGTTCTCATGCCCATTAATCTCATAACCAAGTTGATGTACCACATAAAAAATTTATTCTAACACTCCATTCAAGAAGGTTAACTTGACATCCATTTGATGCATCTTTCACTTGTGTTGAACAAGTATTACAATGATTATTTTCATCATTTCTATCATTGATATAGGTGAAAATGTATCATTGTAGTCACATCCAGGCCTTTTATTGTAACCTTTCACTACTAATCTTGCTTTATATCTCTCTATCTTACCTTCAGGAGTGGTTTTCATTTTGTAAACCCACTTGGCACCTATGACCTATTTTCCTACTGGAAGGTATACTAACTCCCAAGTATGATTTTTCTCAATGGAATGCATTTCTTCATTGATTACATCACAGTGCTTACTTTACTTGGTTTATTCTTAAAAATAGATAGGATTAATCGATAAAATAGATCATAATTCATTGTTTCATCTTAATTTTCTTCATACCTTGATTGCTTATATACTTCTTGTAATCTCCTTGTCCTTACTAAATGTTGATTTGAGTTAGACGAGGATAAGTTTGAATCATTAGCTGATCCTTGACCTCCTTGTTGGTTTTTTACACTATATGAAGTAACCCTTTGTGAAATAGGACACTAACCTAGTTTTTGGGTGGTTGTATCATATGTTGGTTTATTTTCAAGAAAGGGTCCACTATCTCTTATTTGCACTTTTTGATCTTCTTGTCTCTCTTTCCATGTTTTATCCTAAATGAAATAAAAATTACAACTAATTATAAGGTCATTGGTGACTAAATTATATAATTTCTAAGCCTTTTATTATTCACTATACCTAATTTTTTATACGACTTTGATCTTCTTTACTTGGGCACATGTACATGTTCCACACATCCAAACATTCTAAGGTGTTCAACACTAGATTTCGAGTTGATCTATGCCTATTGAGGGATCATATCCCTAACACTCTTAGTAGGACATATGTTTATAAAATATATATTTTTACTACAGCCTCAACCCAAACTCATTGGATAAACCTTTAGCCTTAATAATTCTCCTTTCTATCTCTTGGATGCTTCGATTCTTCCTCTCAGCCATACCATTTTCATGTGGTGTATACCTAGATGTAAATTAATTATTTATGCCATTATAATTGTAAAAATCAATAGACTAATTTGATATTTATTCTCCCCCTCTATCCATCCTTATGATCATTATGTAATAGACACTTTGCTTCTTCATTATGGTATTGAATTGCTTAAAGGTTTCACATGCCTCTAATTTATTCTTTAAGAAGTACACCCATGTCTTCTAACTGAAGTCATATAATCATTTCATGAAATAAACACTCTTATATAGGGAGTGATTCTTAGTGGGACCCCACATGTATGAAAGGATCAGTTATAAAGGATTTCTTACTCTCCATAACTTACCCATGAAAAATGCATCCTATGTTGTTTCCCTAATATGCAACCTTCACATTATTTTTTTGGTTATTCTATGAGGGGAAGCCCTCTCACCATTTTATTATTGTGAATAAATTTCATCCCTAAATAAATATAAAACCCATACCTTAGGTGCCAAAGAGTAGACTCATCTACTACCATAGTTTTGAATAGTGTTATAAGTTTACTTTGCATCCTTAGAGGGAACATACTTTTAGTTGTCATTTTGACTGCTGTAATTATCTTATTGTATTCACTCCTATCATAAATAATGTACTCTCCATATTTAAATCTCACCTTGTATATTTTTAAAAAAAAACACCAAATGATAATTAGGTTGCACTTCAACCTGGGCACATAGTATACACCTTAAATTTGTCTTTTATCACCTTGCTTGGTGTGGATAGAAACATTGCCTTTGCCCATGACTAGAACCTTCTAATTATCTCCCATATTCAACTATGATTTTATTTTCTCATCAATTTTATTGAACATTTACTTGTTCCTACTCATATGGTTACTAAAACCACTATCCAAATACAAAATGTATCTAGTAATTTTCTTATCTATATTGCATGTTATAAACAAGCTTCCAACTTTATTATTCCTATTAGGTTTAACCTCTTATGTCTTGGAGAAATTTGAGATCTGGCTATTAAAATCATACTCTTTCTTGATACACTCACTAGAATTTTATCCACACTTCTTACAATAATAACATTTGACATTTGATTTGTCATACCTTTGTGTATATCTACCTCTGGAAGTGTTGTTCTTCCTTCTTCTTCATATTACATGTAACTCTTGATGGTTATGCCTTCCACCACCTTGACTACTACAAGTTCTTCCTCTTCCTCTATTGTTTGATCCTTTCCACCTTCCTCTTAAATTCACATTAGCCTTAAAGGCTTGCTTATTCTAGGAGGTAACTGACCTATTCAACATTTGTTTATTGATTTACAAGGAAACCATTAACTCATCTATTGTCATTTTTCTCAAGTCATTATAATATTCTATTACAACCAATATAAGGAAAATTTTGATTGGAAATATCCTAAACACCTTATCAATAATTATATGATATTCAAGAGTGTCACCATTTGTCTTAATATGATTGACTATATTCATAGTACTTGTAAATAATTTATTAAAATACTCATTTAACTTCATCAACAGGGTCTCAAAGTCCATTCTCAATATCTATAACTTGACAAGGTTCACCTTGTCTCTACCTTGATAGGATTTTTGTAGAATATCTCAAGCTTTCTTAGAATGGATAACTATTTATATTCTTAGAAAAATGGAATTAGCTAGTGCCATTTGAATGTAGCAGAGTGCCTTAGCATATTTATTTATTTTCTCTCTAAATGAATAGTTTTATGCTTGGGATAATACAATGAAGGTTTCTTTTTATATAGCCTCTATGTCTTAACCCTCTACAAGATCCCATATCTCTTGTGAAAAAAAAAATAGTCTTCATATTGATACACCATACATCATAGTTCTTCCCTTAAATGTAGGAGGATATTTCCATGAACTAGAACTAATTGATACCATGTTTGACAATCACTAAGGACCTTGGGATTTGATACCAATTGTTGGGTAGATGAGGAGATATGCACCCTAAAATAACTAAATAACTTAGATTTGGATATATCCCAAGGCTAATAATAGTATTGGAAATACACATAATAACATGCTAAAAATACTCTAAAATAAGGGAGGTAGCCTTTAAAAAAAACATACACATAATATATGGTTTTATAGTGATTATCAATCTATTAAAAACTGATTACATCATCCTTATATAAATAACTATAGCTATGTACAAACAAACTCATAGAAAACCTTCTATTTTTCCCTTCTTTTCTACATCTAAAATGGTGCATTGTCTATATTGTAGGTACTTTGTTTTCTTCTTTATATTATGTTGAATCATCTTATAATTTGACTATTGTCAACAAGACATTCTCTAAGTAACTACTATTGTACCACATATTTTTCTCTCTACCTTATCTATTTTTTGTTGGTTGATATGCTCATTTTATTCTCTTAATATTCTATTATTTTATCTCATTTACTTTTTATCTTCAATTTTTAGGCATCTCACCTACCTCCCTTTTGCTACCCAGCTCAAACAGTAAAATCAAAATCAAAATCAAAATTTTTTGTGTACTAAATTTTGTTTGGTGGAGAGACTTTGAAGCCAAGACACACATGGACTATAGTGGGTGGGAGGGAAAATTTTAATCACCTAAAAGTGTTATTTAAGTGATAAGAGTGATATTAGAGATTACCTATCCCTTGCTTTACCCTAGACCTATCTTAAAGCATATTATCACACTTATCCAACCTTTGTGTGGGTCACAAGTGTTCCCAGTCATCCCTAAAGTAGTCCCAAACCCTCATTTCTTGATCTTGGCCCTTTGTGCCTAGTGTTTTTCCACTTGAACACTAGCACCATAATAAGGACATTAGAACCACATGGTGTTAGTGTCCCAAAAATGGTGTTAATGTCATTTCCCTATCTTTTTCATAAATGTATATCTTTTAAATTCTAAAACATCCTAGGGTCAGCCTAGACCTCTTTTAGCACCCAAAAAAGAATCATAATGGTATAAATACATGTATTTTAACCCTCTAACCACTAGATGGAAATCATATGCAAAATACACATTCAAACTTAGAACAATTTCTACATACTTAAGGTTATCAATCCATATTCTACCCTACTTATTCATACTACCATCTATAATATAGGCCACTATCATACTATAATTACTTGTACTTACACCAAAACATAGGTAAAGAGAACTACATTTGGCTTTATCCCTCCTTAGATTATTGGTAAATAGGCAAATCTCATCAGAATGGGGTGTTGAGGATGTCTAGCCTACCCCACTTACAAACACACTTTTCAGCTTGTATCAGCTAGATTCCCTAGAAATATGGAGGATTAGGGTTTTCTCACAAATTCAATTAAAATGAGTAATATATAGAGTTCTAGAACTCATGCACACAGAAATAGACCTTAGATATCTAGACATAGGTGCACCTAGAAGCTCGAGATAGTCTTGAAAAGAAGACACTACCACCAATATAGGGACATTATTGTAACATTTATAATAATGGTGTTGTTGATAATTTAGCCTATCAAGGCCAAATACCAACCCTTACAATCTAAAACTTTCTAGTATCCTATTAATTGTCTTTGTAAGCTAGTTAAATAAGATTTTTTTAGGTCTAAAAGAGTAATTATTGGTCTTAAATGGTCAAATGGAAGTCAAAATGGTCCTTAATTATCCTAAAATTCCTTTAAATATGTTTAAAAACATGAATATTTCCTTAGTGTAAAGTTTCAAATGTAAAAAAGGTGTTTTGATATGTTTTCAAGTGTGAAAAGGGATATTTTCTAATTCTCACAGACAAATTTTGGCTTGTTAAGCATGGAAAAGGATATATTTTGTGTTTTCATTTTTTATGTCCTATATTACTTATATATCTTTATATTTTTTGTCATGTAAGGTTTAACTTGGCTTTAAAAGGCCAAAAATAGACTATTTTCCTTCGTAATACAAAACAAGGTATGGATCCATATGGAATTTTGTATAGCAGGGGCAATAAATTTTAAGATAAGGACATAAAAAATATTTAGTAAGAGTTTAATGGTAATTAGAGGCCATAAAAGTTGAAAATAAGTCTTCTCCAAGCATTTGGTTGTTTTACCCATAGAGACCTACTTACAGGTTTGATGATGGTATGGTTTAGAGAGTACAAGTATAGGTCTAAATTTTGGAGCTAAGAAAATATACTCAAATGGATTCCTGATGGAGTAAGTGGCTCTTTAATTGGCTTCACCTCCCTAATGAACCATCAATTTTAATATAGGCTAATTTTTATAGTCTTGCAACAAAGAAGGCAATCAATTTTCCTCAAGTTCTCCTGACCTCGGTAGTATTTCAAGAAAATTCAAGTTTTATCAAAATATTGGGGACTTAATATTCCTTTTCATGGCCCCTTTAGTTTTCATTCCCACATTTAAATTTAAAATAGAATAAGTGAATACAACCAATCTAATTTTTAGTTTAGCATGTCTTTGAGGAGTTGTATGATTTTGGAGAGAGAGTGGATTTTTAAGTTTTATTGTTTTGATCCTTGGCATCAATTTACTTCATTTTTTCATGTTTTCAAGAAATTTTTACCAATAAATTATCCAAAATATCCATGTCTTATCCCATCTTGGTGCTCTCAAGAGTCTCAAATGGGCTAGTTTAGAATATTTTAAGGAAAGTTTGCATATTTTAAGGTTTTTATAGAAACCTATGTTTCATGTTTGACTTGTAATCCTCCTCCAATGGTCTCCAAATTCATGTGGTGTGATGATCATGTGTCCATGCTTGTATGTGAGTCCTTCCTAGGTCTTATCATGCTTCCAAGTTCTCCTTTCCTCCTCCATTCCAAGCACCCCATACCATTATCTTATCACTATTTTTCCACATTGTTTTGTTCTTTTTCCCATCCTCCCCTCATGTTTTCAATATATACCTCTCTTGGCATGACCAAACTTTTCCAAGATTGAGTTTTTTAACCTTTTCAAATAAATTAAATGATTATTTTTAGATTCCATATTCTAGTACAGAGTGTAATGTTAGTTGATTTGCATGTGTCGTAGAGGTTTCTCCCTTGTCAAGTCTTGATCTCACCTAGTTACTAGTAAGATAACTTGTGCAGGTCATGTTTCAGTGTTTGATGTCATTTAGATGGTCTAATATTGGGTATAAATGGTTGGTTAGTGCCTTGAATTAGTCTTATACCATCATTTCCCTTAGGCTTTTATCAATTGATAAAACCTCTACATGAAATGATGATGCATAAGAGTCATTTTAGGTTGTAGATTGAATCATTTGAATATATTATAAATATATTAGGATCTCAAATAGAGTGGATAAACTAGAAATATAGGTGTCTAACAGATATTAAATTAGGATTTCCATTTCATTTTCCTTCTCCCCCTTTTCATCCCAACACTCAATAGTTTAGTAAGCAATGCAAAGTGATACATCAGAGGAGCTAGCCTCACCAAAGTCTAGAGGTCTAGTATGATTTTAGGTGTCCCACACCTCAGATCATTCCAATGTTAGTCCAGGTGTGAAGGAGTTTCAAAGTAAAATCTATTAGCCTTCAAGTAGGGTGATATTTGGGTTGCTAACAAGTGATACTATCCAACTAGGGTGATACTATCTAGGAGGGGTTATGACATAAAGATCCTATTTGTGACACTCATACTAGATTCTACCTTAGTTTCTATCTACCAAATCATTTGTCTCAGTTGTTTTTGAGATAAGTTCTTACTTATACTATTTATTATTATTTTTAGAAAGGTCAAAGCTAGTCAATTCTATAACAAATAAGTGTTTATATTTATTTAATATTATTACCTTGATTTAGTCCACTTAAAACTTTAAAAAACATAGGATTTATACTTGATAAGTCCTAAAAGGTTAAAATATTTGGTAAACCTAACTTACTTCAAAAATTAATCAAACCCTAACCCTATATGCTCTTAGGGTGCATATCCTTCATTTTCCTATTTTCATTGGATATTTTAACTATTTTAGATTTCATAAATTTCATTTTAGCAACCCTATTTCAATTTTATTACTATATGCCATCTCAAAAATCTATCTCTCTTCCATTAAGAAGTGTTAGGTTAGCTGGTAATCCTAGTAAGCATATTCAAATTCCTTATATTTGAGTTTCTACCATGGACAAGGGACCATTTTTAACTCATGTCATTGATCTTTCACACCCTAATTATGTGGATTTCAATGATAATACATCTGAAGATGAGCAATATAATTAATATTAAGATGATATTATGGGTAGAGCCATGATACCCATATTTAGGATTAGGCTATTACTATTATGGTTAATCACATGGTTTTATGTTATAATCAGTTATCCTCAAAGGGATGGGGATAGGTAAGTGAAGATGGAAATCTCATAAATAAAGGGATGAGCTTAAGTTATATAAAAAAGTAAGTTTGATCCTTATTTAACAAAAGAAAGGACGCAGATGAAAACAATTGAGAGGATCAAGTTCTAGTTTGCCTTCGAGAGAAGATAAATGGTAAGCTCTTGATCTATACTTGTGGGTTATGATGTAGGGTCCAATCCAATTGAAATAAAACTTGCATCTTTTTCTTTTCTCCATACTGGTCACATGTTGGTTTTACTTTGGGACAAATTATCTTATATTAAAATCTTATTCTTTTAGGTGCTTTTTATAGGCATGCTTGATTCACTCTTAGTAGATGTGAAGATGGTTAAGCATGGTTAGGTGATGCTCATCAGGTAGCTCAAGTTGTGCTAAACATTCTTGATGATAGTCTCTCTCAAAAATGATGTCTTACAAGGATATGTGAAGAGAAGGAATCCAAACTTTGAGAGGCAATACTACCTGTACTTTCAAGACTATAGAGAAATGGGTAACACCCATAGAGGTTTGAATTCTAGTGTGATAGGACCATAAAGTGAAAGGGATGTGAAAGTGTCAATCTTAACATGAAGCACTAACTACTTGGGTTAACATTTTATTGAGGGGTTTTTAGATGCTTTTGCCTATCCATTTTCTTATGGATGGTAAGGTGATAAAAAATTTAACTTGATGCCAAATTCATCACAAAGACCTTGTAATTTCTTGTTTTTTTTAAAAAATCCATTATCGGTGATGATATTATGGGGAAAACTAAAATGATAGATGATATGATGATTGATGAAGTCAACTATCTTGTTATCTTTGGTTGAGATGAGAGGAATAACCTATACCCATTTGGTGAAATACTTGATGGTGGTGATGATGGATTGGTGTCATTGTGAAGAATGAGGATTCATTTCCCTAATTAGATTGAGTCCCCATTATGAGAAAGGATAATATTCTTTAGATAATTAAAGGCCATGAATAGGTTCATGATGTAAATTAGCATGCTATTGACATTTAACACACATATTTTCATAATCAAAATAGTCTAGGTTGAGGGTGGGCTAATAGTAGCCAAGGTGAAGAATAGGTTTAGCGATAGCTAAACCACTAAAGTTTCCACCATATATTTTATCATGTGTTTCTTTGATAGCATGGGAAGCTACATGACTATGTAGACAATGGAGAAAGAGGCCATTAAAAACATTTTTTTAAAGGATTCCCCCTAGTATGGTATAACAAGAGGTACTTTGAACAAAGGCTCTTCAAGCATTCCTAGAGAGGTTGGGAGGAATGATGTTGAGGTTGAGGTAGTTTTTCTCATACCATATGTCTGATGGAAATGCTTCCACACTACAAACGGTAGGAAGGTTAGAATTGATATAAGATGGTGTAATAAAGTGGTGGATGGTAATAAATATTTTATAATTGGTATATTGAGATGGGATTTGGGAATCAAGGGAAGCCATTATATTCATGAACTTATTGGTAGATCTTGGAATAGAATGGATAAGGTAATGATCAAATGATGTTAAGAGTATATCTACTAGCTATTTGTACTTTTACAAGACATCATTCTTATATTGGTAGGATCCATTGACTTGTTTTACCACAAGTTTTGAATCATCAAAGACACTAATGGTCTTAATTCCCATGGTTAGAGTAGTTTGGAGACCTATTACTAGGGCTTCATATTTAGCCACGTTATTGGTGCACTCAAAATCAATTTTAAAGGAAAGGGGAAGAGGTTTACCATAAATGGGAATGAGAATAAATCTAGCACACCTAATGCATTGGCATTTAGAGCCATCGAAGAACATGGTCATTTAGTAGGTGGGGTCCTCTTGAGAAAGAGTCATAATGGACTCATCCAAAAACATAAGAAGTGGTTGGTTTTTTGGTAAAGGAGCTTCAGCTAATTGTTCATCAATGAATTACCCTTTAATTTACTTTTATTAGAGTAGATCAAGATGAAAATTATCTAGGGTCATGATCTACTTAGCCATATATTATTTTTGGTATGGTTTAGAGTACATGTACTTGAGTGGGTTAGTGTTAGTGATGATGAAAGTTTTGTGATTGAGAATGTAATAAAAAAGTTTAGAAGCCACAATGACTAAGATGAGGCAAAGTTTCTTGGAATGGTGTATCAAGTCTCATACTCTATAAGCATTTAAATTATGTAGTAGATAACATGATCTTTATTTTTTTTCATCATGGTGAGTGAGCATTGCCCTAAAGGAATGGTTTATGGTAGATATATAAAGGTTGAAGGGTTGGTCCTCTTTAGGAAGGGTAAGAATGGGTGGAGAAATGAGGTACTCTTTGAGTGAATCAAAGGCATGTTGGTAGTGCTTATTCCACTTAAAAGATGTATCTTTCTTTAGAATATGGTGAAAGGGTTTATATATATTTGATAACTGAGAGATGAAGTGATAGATGGATTGGAGCTTCCCCTATAGGCTATAGAGTTGCTTAAGGTGGGTTGGAGGTAACATCTCCAAAATTTATCTAAATTTGGTAGGGTCTAATTTGATCCCTCAAAGAAAGATAATAAATCCAAGAAGCTTTATAGATAGGACCCTAAAAATACATTTCTTGGGGTTAAACTAGATGTGAAAATGGATTAGGAATTCAAAGATGATTGTGAGAATGGATAGATGATCCTTGTGATATTAATATTTCCTAAGGATATCATCTACATAGTCCTCTATGATTTTATGGATAAGATCATGGAAGATGTAGGTCATCACTCACTTGTAAGTTTCTCTAGCATTTTTTAGACCAAATGGCATGACCCTATAGTAGAAGGTTCTCTAGGGGGTTATGAAAGAATTTTTATGCTGATCCTTGGGGGAAATCAAAATTTGATTATATCATGAGAAACCATACATGAGAGAATATTTTGTGGCCATTTATAATATCAACAAGTTGGTCAATGCTAGGCAATGAGAAGTCATCCTTTAGGCAAGCAAGGTGTAGGTCATGAAATCCAATACAGAGATGAAGTCCCCTTATGAGTTTGCTAATGGGAATGATGTAAGAAACCCATTAAGTATAGTCAATGGGTTGGATGAAGTCGATAGAGAAAAGATGATGAAGCTTTTCTTTGACTAAAAGGGTGATGTGAGGGTGCATCCTATAAAGCTTTTATTGAACTGGCTTAGCATTAAGATGGGTGAAAATTTTGTGGAGAGATATGGAAGGGTTGATGTTGGGCATATATTTATAAGACCAAGAAAACAATATGCTTCAATCATGAAGGAAAGAAGGGTAATCTTGTTGCTCTATAGAATCTAAGTATTGACTAATATTTATAATGTAAGGGTTATCCTAGTTACCTAAGTTGACATCTATAGTGGATTCATTCAACATGGTCTGGTTCTTAGGAGAGAGGATTTGTGGATAGAATAATCCCCCACACTAAGGTAGGTGAGCATGGAATCATCATCCTGATGTTGAATGGTGTTGATGGTAGGAGAATCATTTTCTAACATTTTAGGATGAATAAGAGGAAGGGTTTTAATTCGACCATCTTTTTAATAAGTTAGGGGGCCTAAACTAACAATATTTACTAAAAAAAGTTAGGAGGAATGATTTACTAATCCTTATTCTTTTTATGAGATTGGGTTGGTGAGGATGGGATGTTTTCCTCAATGATAGTGATGGGTTTTTCTAAATCGATGGGTTCTTATTGTGGTATGAACCCAAGGCTAAATATCTCATGAGGTTTTTGGGTTTTGATGGAAGGTAACTCATGAGGTCCATGTTCATAATGTCCTAGGCCAAATATATTCCAAGTGCACCTGTGAAGGTATAATTTGGCAAATGTTAGTTTGTCAAAATAAGAGAAGTCAAAGGTAAATGGCTAGGTAGTAGAGGTAGTGGTGGAAGCAAGAAGTTGATGATGAAGTCCCCTATAGATTGGATCATTTTGATGTTTGCGAGGTCCAAAATGAATGATGGTTATGATGTTAGGGTCATAACTAGGATCATGGTTAAGGTTTCCATACTATTAAGGAGTAGGGAAAGCATCCAAGGCTAAAAGATGATACTCCCCCACAAAGAGACGTTAGAACATGGGTTTCAAGGGGTCTTCTGTGGGGATTTAAGAAGGGATAGATGATCTAGTTAAAGATTCATTGATGGTAGTGGTTAAGTTTTTTTTTTTGGTGGTGAGGTGGATGAGGGAGGAATAAGAACATCATTAGGTTAATATGTCATGTTATAAGATATGAAAGGACTAGGGTTAGCTTTTATGGTAACAACTTGACCCTCTTGTTTGAAATTGACACATCGATGTAAGATGGATGGGACACAACTCATGGCATGGATCCAAGGGATTCCAAGTAAGATTTATTATTAGAACTCACCCTCTATAATGTAAAAGATTTCTAAAATTGTGTGAGTTCCCAAGTGAATGTAGAGGATGAATGTCCCCAAGGTAGTGGCCATAGTATCATTAAAGGAGTAGAGGGCTGATGTAGCTTTTGACATGATATTTTTAGGTAGTTGAAGTTTATCATAAGAATGAGAGGAGATAATGTTAATACTATATCCTCCATAAATCATCACCCTTTTGATGTAGGTTTGATTAATGTATGAAATGATGAAGAGTGGAGGATCAAGATCTTCAAAATGAACATAAGGTATTTCTGAATCTTAGAATGTGACAAAGGTAGAAAGTTAAAGGGATTTGATAAAGAATGTAAGGGGTTGATGGTATTATGGTTAAATTTATATTTATTTTAGGGCATTTATCAATTATTGGTGATGATGTGGTGAGGTGATGATTAGTTCATAAAGGCTTACCTTCACTAGTGTCTGGTGAAGTTGTTTTAACACTACTCATTGGATAGATTCATAAGGATTGGAGGGAGAGGCACCCAAAATAGATATTTTAGGTTTTGGTAAAGGTGAGGGTAAAGGTGAAGGTGCTTTTGCTTAGTTGTAAGGTTGAGGGGTGGAAGGATATGTCCATGGTATTGGCACTTCAGCCTTGTCCTTATCCTTTTATTGAGCCCTTGATCGAGTAACCATATGGATAGTGTGGGTGAGGGGAAATGTTGGGTTATATGGTTTCTTTAATTCCTCGTCACTTTAAAATGAGAGTGAAGGAGTATGTATGTTTTGGATGGGTTTATTTTGTGGTTGGGTTGGTAATGGGCTCGAGGGAGGTTCATCTAATAATAAATCATCCTTAACCCATACATTATTGACAAGTGCTTGGAGAGAGTTGAAGTTCTTCATGTCATGTCTAGGTGTCCTATGGTATAAGAATATTAGACTATCATTGAACCAAAATGGCTTTATAATTGAAGGGTTGAAGGGTTTGATAGGTGGTAGGCTTAAGGAAGAAGTTTACAATAACCTTTATAGAATGGTCAAATAAGATTCGAGTAAAGGTGTTGAAGGTGTTAGGTTTTTGGTTTTAGGAGTGGGGGCCTTATTAAAAGTAGGCTTTACCATGGAATTTGTATGTGGTGGAATGGTTTTGGTAGGTGGTTTTGGTTGGGATTGCCTAGTTATGTTTGGTTTTGAGGTGGAATATTTAGAGGTGGATAATGTGGATGATTAAGGTTTGGAGATAGGTGGGAAGGTAGAGGTATATATGCTAGTTAACAATGATGGGGAGTTTGATTATTTGGTGGGGGTATGTAAAGGTATAATGAAAGGTAAAAGTTTAATAAATGAGTAATAGGTAGTTGTGGGAGGGTTAAACTTCTTGGTATAAGGATGGGATCCTAAAATAGAAGGTAAGTGTGAAGGGCATGGTATGGTTCTAGTTTGAGGTGGGAGTTTGGGTAGCTCCACCTTCTTAGTTGGTTTGCTTGGGGTTTTCTTTGGTAGACTAGATGGGGTTAATTCCAACTTCAAAGATGGGTGATTAGGGATAGGTGTAGGAAGTATTCCTAGGTTCATGATAGGTTTGGTTAGAGAGCTATAAGGTGATTTGATAATTGTAGATGAAGGTGGGTTAGACGGTTCCCATATAGTTTTGGAGGGATAAGTGTTTGATGAAGGTATTGAGGTAATGATAGGTTTGATGGTGGATGAAAATGAGATTGAAGGTTCAGGTTTTTTTTTATAAGGGATCCAAAGATGATGCCAAAAGGTGGCTCTATCTAGATTGGGTTGAGAAGTGAACTCTAAGTTTTGGACTAATCTAGAAAAAGGCTTGTAAATTGGTTTGATCCCCTAGTCATTGGTTTCAAATATTAAGCCCATGGGTTGAGGTGAGGGAATGGTTTATTCACCTTTATTCTTGATGGAAGGTTTTATGATTTGGGAGGATGTTCCCTCCATTGAAGGAGTAGACAAGGTAATATCTTCAATTGGGATGGTTTCCAAAGAGAGAATGGGTGGTTATATGATAGAGGAGGAAGGTGTGATGGTCTCAAGTGAAGGAATGGAGATTTTTGTTTTCTTTGTTTGTGTGTTTATAGGAATTGTGGGTAATTCCACCACTTCAAAATGTGGAGTGGGGGAAGAGGTAGTTAAAGTAATGGTTTCCTCCTTTGGTATTTCTATCAAAGTAGATGTGGATAAGTCCATAGTCTCATCAAGTAAATAATGAGGGGTGGTTGTTTCCTCTATTTGTATGTCCAAAGGAATAGAGGGTGAGACCACCACTTCAAAGATTGGAATGGTAGAAGAGGTGGTTGAGGTAATGGTCTCCTTAATGATAGGATCACCAATAATGAAATTGACCATATGAACCTCATGAGCATGAAATAATTCTAGTTTGTTATCATCATAATTGTTAGAAGGGGCATGATTAGGGAAAGGTTTAAGAAAGATGTCAAGGGACTAATTAAATGGTGCATTGGGATTATTAAATATAAGTTTTCCCTTATCAATCATGTTTTGGATGATGGTTTTAAAGGTGTTTCACCTACTAAAATCATGTCCAATGACATGATGGAAAGCAAATAGATCATTCTCATTGTGCCAACCAGGTGTAGGGTGAAAAACATCAAATTATTGGGGTGGTTTTATAAGAGGAAGTTGTATGATGTTGGCTTTGAGAAATTTGTCCAAAATTGATGAATAAGACTCCCCTATTAGAGTATATTATTTTGTGACAGCTTGGTTTTGATTTTGGTTTTGTTAGTTGGAAGAGTTAGAGGAATTGGTTTGGTTGGGTTGGTTGACAGTTGGTGGTGGAGTAGATTTAAGGACAACTAAGTTTGTGGATGCCTTTTGTTTGGTGTTGGGGTGGTTAGATTGATTGGTAGTTTTGGATGAGGAAGGATCATTTGATTTAAATCTAGAATTTTTGTTCCTCAATTTCAATTTCCCCTCATCAATGGCTCTGATTTCTAATTTGTTTGCCATGGTGAAAGCCTCATCAAAGGTTCTAAAAGTTTATACTTGAAGAGTAGGATAAATGTACTTGGCAAAAACCCGAGAGAAATTTTCAATCAACTCAGGTTGGGGTAAAGAGAAAGAGAGATGGTTGATAAAACCTCTCCATATTGATATGAAATCAGTAATTGATTCATCATAAAATTTCCTAATGGAGTAGAGGTCAATAATAAAGATCTTATTAGATATATTAATTGATAAATGATCTAAAAATATTTGGGTAAATTAGGAAAAGGAAAAGATGGAGTTCTTAGTGAGAGAAATATACCAATCTAATGTTGGTCTAGATAAAGACATGGGAAAGGTGTAAAGGAGGAGAGCATCATCATATACAATCAAATAGCAAGAATGGAAAAATGCTCTTACGTTTTATTTGGGGTCCTCTTTGATTTAGAATTTGGAAAATTTGGGTAGTTCTCACTAAGGTGGATAAGATCAGATAGGGATATATGGGTGGATAGGTTCATTACATATTTGATCATAATATAAAAGGTTATGAGCCCTAGAGATAAATGACTCTAGGTTGGTCATTTTGTCCATTAACATTTTGACCAAATATGTTTGAGGTTGGGAAGATCCATAATTGTGTGGTAATTTTTTTTGAGGTTGGATGGCAACAATATATGGATAAGTATTAGAAGGTTGAGAAGATACCACATATCGGTAAGTGGTCATTTAAGGTTGGGATGATTCCACGTAAATGTTAATGGGCATAAAATGCTAGGTAGAAGGTGTTATGTATCCTTATTGATTAGGAAAATATTGGTAGGATGTCATGGGTATTTTTTTAGGTATTGATATGGGTTGATTTGGAGGTATGGATAACTTATTTGGTTGGGGTTGAGTGGTAACTCTTGTGCTAATAAGTGGAAGAGTAGGAAGTAGAGAAATCACCAAATTTTGAAGTGGGGTGGAAATTGGTGGGTTGGTAGTTATAATGGGAATGGTGGATATAGGGGTAGAAGATACCACCATAGTGGATGAACTATGGGTAACAAGAGGTGAGGTTTATCCTATGTTGGAGGTGTTGGTTGGTGTAGGGGGTGTTTGGCTATTGGTTGGGATGTTGTATTGAGTTTGGGTGGTGGTAGTGGATGGGATATTTGTGGAAGAAGATTCTTGGGTGATCATAGGGTAGGTAGAGGTGGTGTTAACCATAAGATGGAGAGGCATACCATAAGGTGGATCTATAGGAGGAACTAAAACAATAGGGGTGGAGTGAGATAAAGTGTTGAGCTAATGCTAAAGGGCTACAATATTATTATCAAGGAAGGTAGTAAAATCTACATCACCTTTGAAAACTATCCAAGGCATGGTAGGAGGGGGAAAATGATGAGAACTCTCAACATCTAAAGTATACTTCATGGAATAAGAGTAAGAGGAAGGTGGTTATTCATTGGTTTGGTTCCTCAACTATTGTCTAGTAAATACCATGTGAGGAATAGAAAAGAAATGATGAAAATATCACAACTCAAACACAAATCAAGAAAAAAAAAAGATCTCAAGGCAATCAAAACATACACTAAAGTGTGTTTAACAACTCAGTATACTTTTTAAATAGCTTTTGGCTTATGCCTTAGAAATTGTGAAGAGGAAATCTAGTTTATAGATCAGGTACTATAAAATAAGTCTAAGGTTGGTTTTAGGTGTTAAAATCTCTCAAAAATCTATACTAAAAGTCAATACGTGGCTTGATATTAGGGCCTACCCCCTCACTTCACACACTACAATAATAAGGATGTCAGGTGCTTAGCCAAGATATATTGAATTTCAGATTTTAGACTCAACTAGAGAGATAAGTTTTGGTTTCTCTCCTTAGTAATAACCTCCAAGTATGATAGCCAAAGGGTAAGGTATACTACTAGGTGATGAAAACCTAGTTGGGCCTTATATCAATTGTTTTGATGTGTTGATTTATTATGTGGTTTGGTAAAGTGTGTGATAACAAGAGTGAAACTACGATTTATTACTTTTTATTTTAAGTTAATTATATGAACTAAAAACAAGCAAGAAATCAATGTATGCAAGGTTTATTTTAATCCCAAAATAAATTTTAGATTTCATTATATCAACATAGAAAAAAGGAAGAAAAGGGCACCTAGATGATGTTAGGGTCTCACCAAGCACACTAAAATGTTTCTCTTCATTTATACTCATTTCTTAATTAAGGAAATAGATAAGAAACTAGTAATAAGGGTGTGGTAGAAAAACCTAGTTGTTGTGCATGCATGATCTAGATAGGTGTGGAGAGATCATTTTTGTCTTAGAAGGATGACCTATAGATGAGATAGTACTAACAAAAGGGGTTATTATAAATATAGTTAGGTGGACTACCTAGCATGAGATAGATCCAAGAAGCATGAGCTTGCTAAGAATATTTCAATCCACTCTTTGATAACAATTAAGTTGAAAGAGATAAAATGAAACTACTTGCATTAAATAGCATAATGTAACTAAAATGAAATACAATAAGAAATGAATGTTTGTTAGAAAAAATAACTAAATATAGAAATATCGAGTTAATACTAGTGCTAAAATAGATCAAGTCATGTTAATAAAATTAGGTAGGGTCTATGAATAGGCAAGGACATAGAAAGTTATATTTAGTTTGGGTTAAAGGGTTAGAAATAACTTGTTATTTCTTACCACAGTGATCATCAATAGTCAAGGTGACTATCGGTGGTTAAGCTAACCATCAATGGTTGGGTAACCATTGACAGTTGAAGGTGACCATCAGTGGTTATGTTGACCATTAGTGGTTTCTTGTGGAATCTAAGGGTACTCAGAAAAGAGTTTCAAAATGGGTTAATTATCAAGTAAAGTATTTGTTAAGGGTCTAGTTAGGGATAGGGAACTTGAAAGATAGGTGAGGGACGTTTGATTTAGGCCTAGAAGTCCAAAACTAAATAAATAAATTTGAAATACAAGTTGTACCTATTGCTTAATAAATGGTTGATGGTTGGAGAAATTTTGGTAGAGTAACGGTACTTTTCCTCAAGAGAAATTTTGAAATAGGTTTGGATCTCTATTACATTTAATGAATTACTAGAAGGAAGACTGGCTAGAAATATTGAATACCTATATGATAGAATGCTCTTGTGATTGATAAATGGATCCTTTATCACTTCCTACTCCCCTCCTTTTATATCTAAAGAGAGATTGAAGATATAAGGTTCCCTAGGGGGTTCACTTGCTAATTTCAATGCTTTAGATTTCATTAAAAATGGGTAAGGTGGGCATATTTAATTTTACCATGTTAGCTTATACACAACTGGTATTTGTGTAATAATGAGGAAGACCTGACTATCGATGGTCATGCTAATTATCAGTGGTCAAGCTAACCATTTTTGGTTGAGGGTTTAGAATAAGATCGATCAAGATGAGTTAAAAGGGGTTAGATTAAGGTTAGTAATTTAGTGAGTTTAGTTAGATAAGTAACTAACAAGACTTAGGATTCAATGGTTTGGTTTATGGGTCAAGAATGGTTAGTTTGTCCCTAAGTTTTCCTGAGGCATTTTGACATCTAAAGCCATCGTGTGCTATTTTCTAGTGTCTACACCTTCTTATCAGTTGAATCAGTTGGTGGAATAGAAGGAGCACTATATCCATCCAAAATTGAATACCAAATATCATGACCTTGATACATTAAATATATATTCATCTTAATGTTCCAAAATTCATAGTTAGATCCATTAAATAATGGATCCTTACTAGTAGATAAAACCCTTGAGCTTGTTGACTAGTCATCTTTGCTTCTAGAAACTTATTTACGATTTTAAGCATGCTTCCAATGACCAAGATATGATAAAAAATGTTGTAATCAAAATGAATGAGATGGGGGTGAATTATTATTCAAAACCTTTCTTAATAATCTCACTTAAGAAACCCTAAAATATTCAAACAAGTATATAGATCATGCAAGCATAAACATCTATCCACACATGCATGAAACATAAGAACACATCAAAGATGTGATAAACCCTCAAGGGGAATAAAACCAACTGATATATGAAAATGGAATAGAATCCTATAATACAAACACTAAATTTAGTGAAGCACCCACTTCACATAAAGCACCAACACCAACTAGCCAAACACCCACTTAACTAGGATTTAGCAAGCACCCACTTGTAAGGAGGCACAAACCCCCTAGATGACTTAGCACCAAATAAACCACTTAAAACACTTGATAAAATTTAAAACAATTTTTTTATCATAAAATATATTATTATCTCCTTCATCTCTTCTTTCTCTTATATCCCTCTCAAACTATCTTCTAGGCTTCTAGTGCTTAACTAGTCCTTTTCTTGACTTGATTAGGTCATATGACCTTGATTTTCATGCAAAAAATCTTTGTCAATACTTCATAAAAGTTACTATAAGCTATTATAATGGTATAAAATACATTATTATACTTTTTAATGTTCTATTTCATTCACTTACACACACCGCTCTCAAATAGGTCTAAAACTTCCTAGTATTTATACAAGTTTCTTGTTCATATTCTTCTTGGTCGGCCAAACACTGTTACCCTATTAGTTAAACCATGGAATATATATAATTAAATTTAATAAATATTAATAAAATTTTATTTTATTCCCTTTATGTCTGGTATACCTCAATTAGGCCTTAATCCATCCTTAGGTCTCATAGAGACCTAATTCCATTAGGTCTGTTTTTGGACATGTAACACTTTGCCCTCTTTAGAACACATTAAAACACCTAAAATTATATTAACATATAATATGACACTAAAATATACCCTTTATGATCTCATATAGGCTCCATAACACCTTTTAGCTTGAACCACCACTTAAAGCATAACATTAGCACTGTTCACAATTAGCCCTATACATATCCAAAAAGTTTGTCTTAAATAACTAAAGAATAAACACAATTTCGCCAAAAAAACATAGAAAAAACCACATATACATAAGACACATAACCTTATGATCATCACCATATGCTTTATACTTCATAACTCATGGAAAAAAGACTTAAACCCTTATCTACAAATAGCCCACTTAAAACTACCAACTAGCCTCAAAATACAGTCATGAAAACTTGAACTTATGACATCTAAAAGAACACACTCAATAACTTTCAATTAATGAACATGATATTAAAAAATAATCATAAAAACCTCAAACAAAATGATAATAATCTCTAAGGGCACGTATTTGTCTTCCAAACCAACTTGTTTACTTTCTCTCTCTCAGACCTCACTCAGCCAGACAAGCCATTTTGGCTTCAATGTTCCAACCTCTTACACTAAATTAAATTATTATTAAAATAAATTATAGCACATAAAATTCACAAATATAATATCAATGTACATTATATACTTAAACTTAGTTAAAAGAGCCTCCAAATCATCATTGTAACTTGCTTACCTAGATCTGCCAGTTTACCTTCAAACATAGTCATGGTGATAATGACCTTCAACATCTATGTAGATGATTTTAGAGACTTATGAAACATTTGGATGATATTATTATATCATTATAAAAATATAAATTATAATAATACCATCATCAAATTAAAATATTGGTCTTGCAGACCAATCTCATAACCTTACACCTTCACTGTCTCATCCACACTAGACAGGTCAACT
>JARHVA010000848.1:2102500-2237500 GCA_037957365.1 Torreya grandis | reverse complement strand
TTTATAAATTTTTTGAAGTGTACGCTAGTCAACGAACTATGCTTCTAAAATATGATTTAGGCTAGGGTATTGGGATAACACTTTAGGGTATATTTTATGAAAAATAAGGAAATATTTTAGTGGATTAATTACAATTGAATTAATTATGAATTACAATTAACTCTAATTATAAATTTAAAAAATTAAAATTATGAGTTAAGATGATATATAAGACAAAATAAAATAAATATAGAGATCTATAGATTTTTTTAAATTATTAAAATATAAAATTAGGGTTCAATTTAGAGAAGTGTCCTTGTAACTAATTAATTTTAGATTATGTTAACTTTCTATAAGTTATCATTGTATTATAAAACTTATAAATACAAAATCATTAGAAACTAATAGATCATTGTATTTT
This sequence comes from Torreya grandis, assembly GCA_037957365.1. NCBI lineage: Eukaryota > Viridiplantae > Streptophyta > Pinopsida > Cupressales > Taxaceae > Torreya > Torreya grandis. The sequence goes on along the minus strand of JARHVA010000848.1, from coordinate 2,237,100 downwards.
GGGATAAGTCCATGAGAGGTAGACAAGAGTGTAGTGCATCATTGTCCCCTTATATGATCTTGTCCTATCAAGCTGTGCACTAGATCTAAAAATTTGGGTTTGTTTACCTATGGATGAATGTGATATGTTTCTATTTAGAGATTAAATTGATTTTGGAAAAAATTTAAAATCATAGCCCTGTTATTTAAAAATCACACCATAGAAATTAATTATAAAAGGGTTGACACATAAAGTTTGGGGACAAAAAATGTGACATTCCCCCACCTTTGAATTTTTTTTACAAATGGTATACGCCATTTTTTTTCAATTATCAAGGCTTAGGCACAAGCCTAAGCCTCAAGGGCATATTCCATTTATAAAGGGAGGACACCCCATAAAGTGTGTGAACCCTTGCATTTTTTTCATTTCATTTTCTCTTTAGAGCTCAAACCCATGGGCATATTTTTTATTTTTATTTGTCTTTTCATTTCCCTTCTCTCCACATGCATGCTTTGGATTTGTATCCTACCAATGGGATTTGGCATTTGGGTTGTTACCTAAAGTATGTTGATTTTTAAATTTAATTTTTTTCATTTTTATTTATATTTATCTATGTAGGTAGGGTTTTGAATTTATATTTACATTAGATTATTTTGCATTTCCTAAAAATATATATTTCTACTTAAATCTAGATACACGATTGAATGATGAATCCATTGTGGGAAGAAAATGTTAGATAAAACCCCAAATAATTTGATTTTGCACAAGAATAAGTTGAATTGTATGAAATTTTTTTTTCAAAATGTCAACATCTATAAATAATCATCAATGTTTTGTGTCACTCCTCATTGATAGTGCACACATTTCACTTGCCAATACACTAGAGATTATTTTGAATGAAGTGGTAAATGTAACTTTAAATTTTGATGCAATGTTGCATTGAAGAGAGGCTATTAAATAATTTTATTTTGAAAAATTATCATATGAATATGTTAAGAAAAAAATAAAAAAAGAAGTTATGTGATTTTTTTGTTAATACTTGATCAAGCCAACCACCACCAACAAATTGCATATATATTAATATTAATTGGTGTGTTCATGAGGAGATGAAATATAAGTTTTGGGATATGTGGTGGATGGTTTTTTAAGATCCTCTATGCAATTATAATGAGGTTTTGTTATATTTTTTGAGAAAATTGAATTGTGAGTTTGTTCTACAATAAATTCAAAATTATTTTGACATGAAGGCCTCCCAAATTAGGGGGTGGATCTTTATTTGATAGACTTAGTGCTAGGTGAGACCAAAACCATCAAAATTGAGATTAGATAAATAAAATGACCATAACACATGCCTATATTCATAAAATTTTATATCTTACCATATAGATGGACACCCTTGAGGAAATTACAAGTCTAACACAAGTTATGATTGAGAATTGTGTGCATACATTGAAGACTTCTACTCAAAAAACAAGTGGTGCTAGTGGTGTTGGTTATAGTGATATTAGTTATAGTGGTAGTGGTTTTTTTGAAATTCATATAGGTGATAGTGTCCCTCCTCCTACTCATGTTATATTTCATGTGCTTCATTACATGTCATGTGGGAGGAAGTGTATGAGCCTTCCTATTTAGGTGGGACATACATAGACTATGTCTATGGAGACCATCATGCCAGAGTACACACCACCTATAGATGCTTCAAGATCTCAGGAGACTAGTATGCCATAGCATATGCCATTTATAGATTCTTTAGTAGTGTATGACAATATCATGCTAAACACTATGCCATATGTATTATCTTCACTAACTCTTCTTAGGATACTTCAACCTATTATGTAGAAGTTATCAACTTCACCATCTGTATTTGATACATAGGTTTAATTTTAATTATAGTTTGTTTATGTTTGAAAAATAATATTTAGTTTATTTTCTAGTATGTGTTTACTTAACTGACTAATTTTTTTGACTAACCTTGTTATTTTTTGTTTTTATATATGATTGGTGATATTTTTGGGAGCTCAGCAAGCCTTGAATTTATTGTAGAGGCCACAATTGGCATAGGTATACCCTATACACATGTTTGGAAGATTTTTAATTACATATTTATGCATGGATGTTTATTATCCCTTGAAAAAACTATGTTTTTAGATATATATATATTATAGTCATAATTTTTTATCATTATCATTATATTCACATATTATTCATTTATTGGTCTTATAAATGATGAGGGATGCTATGGGAAACCCTCATGGATGACAAGAAAGGTTTCTTGATGTTTCATATACATTTAAGTATCCACTATCTCTACAATAGGTCATGATTCAAGGATGGAGACTAGTGAGAACACATAGTAAAATTGTTTTTAGCTTAAAACAATTATATTATGTCATACTTACATAAATGTATACACATCTAGATCTAATGAAATATGTATGCTCCATAGGACTCTCCATCATGGGTGTATACCATTGCCTTGTATCCCTAGACAACCATTTTGATGGAATACGGTGAGTCTAGAATCATTTTGAAAAAAAATTGCTCTTGAAAAATTTATCATTTTTAATATACAATTTTAATGCAAAAAAATTTATATTTCATATGTTTTACAAACACAATAATTTTTAGAAGTTGTGGATGAAATAATGGATGAGTCACATGCTGAGAGGAGTTTCTCTGTTTGTATTGAGGCATATAACACCCCTGACTCTATGTCTATGCCAATAAAGCACAATTTATCTAGAGGCAATAAGGAGAAAGAGAGCTAGTTTTTGTGTTAAGGGTCTAGTTGTAGGCACAATCAATTTTTTATATCGATATGTCCCACATTATATGACTATATGGCACCTTTTTTTATTTACATGTTATGTTCTACATTTTTTCTTGATATATGTCATATTGTTTATGTTGAATTATGACATAGAACTTTGCATATACACATATATATACTATTTTAAAATAGGATTCATTTACCTATTTGTATTTTCTATTTTTATCATTTAATGTTTACACATATTATTGGTTAGTGATCATTATTACTTCATATGGGGCTAAAAAATCCACATTTTTCTATAAGTTAGGTGCTTCATCATTATGTATATTTTACATTTACATGTGGTATTTACTATTTAATTATTTCATTTACATTTAATTACATATGAATTTTTAATTATGATGTAAGTGGGCTTGTGATCAATTTTATGGATGCAAATATTATAAGTCATACTTGATCATAGTTTTTAGGAGGTCTAGTGATGTAATAAAATCATCCACTGGGGTGTATATAGTGTGTTTTTGGTAATAATTAGCCTATCATGGATTTAAGTTGTCTGTAATATCTCAATTAGGGGGTGTTTAAATTTTCCCTCCAAAACTAAATTCAAATTTGTAATAAGGAGTCTTTGATGTTCTTGGATAAATTCATTTCCTCTTAAAGGTTCATGACTATTATAAAGGCTAATTTATGGTCTTATGGTCTCAAAATTCATAGAAATGTCTTGTATTTCATGACTTAACGTTGAATTGATTATGTTTAAGGTCTTATGATGTAAATGAAAAACAAATATCTGATGTAAATGGAACATACACATACATTACACATTCACCTAGATCTAATGTTTGATTTGAATCTCCTCTCTACTTGGTTTAATCCTTTTCATGGATAACAAGTCCTTTACTTCTCCCTTGAACACCCTTGCTCATTCTCAACTTCAATATGTTCATAAAATTCTTGCCCACATAATCGTATTATCTCTCTACAAGATATATCACCCTTCATCTCCCTCTGCACTCTCTCCTCTTATGCTCAACTCTCAACTCTCAAGTTCCTCTACAACTAATCTTAGGCTTGATTCACTTTGATCTAGGTCTCCAATTCTAGACCTCCTTCTTGAACATGAAAACTATCATCCCTTATTTCAATCTCCTCCTCTTCACTAAAAATATCATCTTATCACACACAAATTCTAAGATTCCTTTCTTTATTTTTCATTCAAGCTTACTTTTGACAAGATTTGTAGTTTAGAGAAGGACTAACTATATCCTTATATCACCTATTACTAGCTCTGATTATTGATTTGAACTCTTCTTTAACCTCTTAGCATCATCATTTATCCTTATCATGTTAGGTACTTTCTTTTAGTTTGAACTCTCTTTAAATGTTTATCTTGTGTAGGCTATTAAAATTCCTTGTTTGGTAGTTCCTCTTCAACTTCTCTTAACACACCATCATTCCTCTATTATATATGAGTTATTCCTCTCATACAATAACATATTTTAATTTATTACACAAGTTCATCACCTTACCTTCCTTGTTCATGTACTAATATTGATCCTCCTCTTATGGTTCATAGGCTAATTTATTCATTGACTCTCCATGGACACACCTGCACATTATATAGTGTCTCTCTTATCCCTAAAAAAATTGTATTAGCTTAACTGAAGACCTCACTCACTCAACAGATCTCACATACACCCATTTTTCTCATAAAAGATTACTCTTCCTTATATCCCTTTTGGCACCCAAACCTTTTTGTTTAGAATAATCTATATGCTTTTTATATAAACTTAAACCACTTTTAAGTACCTTTTATCTTTTTAAAACTCCATGTAAAGTTTCATGACCCTAATCTCAATGGAATCCTATCAACTCACCACCCCCTTCTTTTCTATTAGGTCTCTTAAGGCCTGATAGTTTGCTCAGACAAAAATATTGAACTATATGGTCATGAATCATCCCAAAACCACCTGAATACTCCATTCTTAGGTATTCTTAACATTCAATAAGCTTCCATACATCATATTGGAACTTTATTATCTCTATGAATATATTAAAATAGAACCTTCAATCTCTTCCCTAAGTTGTGTATTGGGACTCAATCCTAAAGATTAGAATTAAAGTATAATCTAATAAATATAAAACATTATTATAAGCTTGTTCACATAGTAATAATTATGGGCAACCCCAACTATATTCATAAAACATTCATATATCTTATTGTATACAAAATAGTCTTCTACAAAGTTCTGTAGAATAGCAGAGTTTCTTCACAAATGAATATTTTCTTGGTCTTTATTGAAACCTATACCTCTATTATATGATGTTATCCCCTATTACAACACTCCAACTACTCTCTCATATAATTTTAACCCTTTATATGCTAAAATATACAAGAAACTTCCTTTTTCTTGCCATTCATGTTACATGGTAGTTATACTTGTAATTTCTTAGTTTCTATTGTCTTTGTCCACTAAATGCACATTGAAAGACCTTCACACATCTTATAGTGCCCATTTTTAGTTAATATCCTCTTTCAACTTCAATCACACATTTTAGGAGAACCATGAGGAGTATATCATCATCTCCACCACTTGCATGAATGAGTCATATAAGCAACCCCAAGAGGATTCTCTGTAACTCAATATGGGTGAGACACAAAAATGAGGTTTATCTTATAGTCCAAATATCTCAAAATGGGCCAAAATTTAATCAGTGGGAGGCATATATAGACATATCTAAATGGTAATTTTAATTATGTAATGGCCATTATCCAGTCTCAATCACACCCTAGGAGCAAAGGTTATAGTTGATCAGATGCATGCATTAAGATAATCTCCTCATCCCTAAGTGTGAAAACTAATCAAAATTCCATCACATATTGCATTAGAACTAAGGGATAGAGATGATTCATCATCTCCCACACTTACATTGACTATTCCTCTAATAAATCTTAGGAGGATTCTCTCTAACTTGAGATGGGCAAGATACGGCAATAAATTTTCTCTTACATCTAAATCTCTCAGAACTGGACAAAATTTGGTTAGTGGGGGCCATGTATTTTGTCTCATTAACCCAATCAATGAATTTTCTACTGAACACATCTAGATGGGTGTTTTAAGGCTATAATAGTCATTTTTTGGTCTTGGTAGTGCCTTGGGAGTGAAGGTTGTAGTTAATTAGACACATCTGTTAAGAGAATCTCCTCATCTCTGAATGTGTAAATTGAGCAAAATTTTGTCATGCATTACAAGAGAATCATGAGTGATAGATATGATATGTCAGTTCCCATAATTTCATAGATGATTCCTCTAAGAAATATCAGTATGATTATCTCTACCTCAACATGAATGAGATATAGAAATAAGGTTTATTTTATACCTAAATCTATCAAAATAGGGTAAAAGTTGGTTAGTGGAGGTTGTATACTCTAAATCATTATCAAATCAATAAGCCATCTACATAGACAAATTTGGATTGGAATTTTTAGGCTATAATGGTCATTTTTTGATCTTGGTCAGGTCCTAAGAACAAAGGTTGTAGTTGATCTGCTGCATCCCTGAAGAGAATCTCCTCATCCTTAAGTGTGCAAACTAAGAAAACTTATGTCGCATGTTTCAATAGAATTTTGAGAACTAGGGATGAGTTGTCAACTCTCACACTTGTATAGAAAATTCCTATAATAAATCCCAAGAGAACTATCTTTACTTTATGTGAGCAAGATGTGGTAACAAGTTTCTCTTGAAGTCAAAACTCTTAGAACAAGCCAAAAGTTTATTAGTGGGAGATGTATATACTGAATTTTTAGCCCAATCAATGAACTATCTATTTAGACACATATATGTGGGAATTTTAAGGCTATAACATCTATTTTTTGGTCTTGGTTTCACCCTAGGAGTGAAGGTTTCAATTGATTAGATGCATCCCTTAAGAGAATATCCTCATCCCTAAATCTACAAATTGAGCAAACTTCTATCATGCATTGTATGATAACCATGAGGGATAGAGATGAGTCATTATCTCCCAAACTTGCACATAAGTGTCCTCTTATAAATCTTAAGATAATTCTCTCTAACTTGAGTCAGGTGAGATTTGGAAACAAGGTTTCTCTCACAACCAAATCTCTTAGAATGAGCCAAAATTTGGTTATGGGGGAATATATTCTAAATCATTAGCCTAATCAATGAACCATTTATGCAAACACATTTGAACTGGTATTGTAAGGCTATAATAATTGTTTTCCAATCTTGGTCATGCCTTGAGAGTAAATGTTGTAGTTGATTGGATGCATCCCTTAAGAGAATCTCCTCATCCCTGAGTGTGAAAACTAAGCAAACTTACATCATGTATTTCATGATAACCATGAGAAATAGAGATGATTTTTTAACTCCCACACTTGTACATAATATTCCAATAAGAAATATAGTAGGATTATCTCTAAAGTGACACAAAGAGACGTAGCAACGAGGTTTCTCCTACAATTTAATCTCTCAAAATGGGCCAAAAGTTAGTTAGTAGGGGTCATATATTCTAAATCATTATCCCAACTAATTAAACATATATGTAGACATATAGATGGAAATTTTGAGGTTATAATGACTATATTCTAGTCTTGGTCATGCCTTGAGATTAAAGGTTTCAGTTGATCAAACACATCCCTTAAGAGAATCTCCTCTTCCTTGAGTGTATAAACAGAATGAACTTTCATCATACATTGCAGGAGAAAAATGATGGATAAATATGATACATCAACTCCCACACTTACATAGATGATTCCTATAATAAATATAATAAGGATTATCTTTAATTCAATTTGGGTGAGACATTTTAATAAGGTTTATCTCATAGCCAAATATCCTAGAGTGGGCCAAAATTTAGCCAGTGTGGCCATATCTTTTGACTCATTATCAAAATCAATGAACCATATATGTAGACATGTCCAAATGGGAATTTAAAGGATAAAATAGCCATTTTATAGTCTTTGCATTTCCTTGAGAGTGAATATTATAGTTGATCAGATGTATCCCTTAAGAGAATCTCCTTGTCTCTAAGTGTGTAAACTAAATAAACTTCCATCAAATATTATAGGAGAACCATGAGGGATAGAGATGAAATGTAAGATCCCAAACTTTCATGTAAGATTATTATAATAAATCCCATGAGGATTATCTCAAACTTAATCCAAGTGACATGTGGTAATGAGGTTTCCCTCACAACCAAATCTTTCAGAATGGGCTAAAATTTGGTCAATGGCGGCCATATATTATGACTCATTTGACCAATTTATAAACCATATATGCAAAAACACACACACACACACACACACACACACACACACACACACACACACACACACACACACACACACACACACACACACACACACACACACACACACACACACACATATGGGTGTATTAATGCTAGAATATCCATTTTTAAATCTCAATCATGAGTTAATATCAAAGGTTTCACAATTGATCAAATGCATCCCTTAAGAGAATCTCCTAGTCCCTGAGTGTGCAAATTGAGCAAACTTTCATCACGCATTATAGGAGAACCATGAGGGATATATACAAGACATTATCTCATAAAATTTCATGGATGCGTCTTCTAAAAAATATTAGGAATATTCTCTCTAACTCAATCCAGGAAAGATGTGATAATGAGGTTTCTCTCATACCCAAATCTCTTAGAATGGGCCAAAAGTTGGTCAGTAGGGGTCATATATTCTAACTCATTATCCCAATGAATGAAACATATATGTAGACACATTTAGATGGGAATTTTAAGGATATAAATACCATTTTATAGTCTCATTCACATGTTAGGAGTAAAGGTTGTAGTTGATTAAACACATCCCTTAAGAGAATCTCCTCGTCCCTGAGTGTGCAAACTGAGCAAACTTATGTCATTCATTGCAGGAGAACTGTGAGGGATATAAATGAACCTTCATCTCCAAAAATTACATGGATTATTCCTATAATAAATCCTAGGAGGATTCTCTCTCACTAAAGATCATAATTAAGGCTTAGATAAGACTATTTTCTTATTTTCTTCAAAGGATAAATAGAGAGAAGGTGAAAACCTGTTTGCTTGAGGTAGTTAACATTAATATGAATTGTTTTTTGGATTTATTTATTTTAATAAGATAATATTATATATTTACATAACCAGCCAAATTAATTTGAAATATCATCTAGTACCACTAACCTACATTAAAATTGCTTGTAAAAATTTAAACAAAAATAAACACATAATGATAAACTAATTGAAAATTAATTAGTGTAGGTTTTTATTTTTCCCTATTTATTAATTAGGGAAATTGTATTTCTTGTGCATACATGGAGTTTTCCTACATTTGTGGGATAGGCTAGCTTATGTGGAGGTTTGTGTCATAGATGTGTCATAGGTGTCATAAGAATGTCATAAGTAACTCCCTTGATGGGAGTTACTTCTCTATTCTTAGCACCTTGTCACCACCTTTCATGGAGGAGTTACATTCTATTCTTAGGGTGCCTTGTCCACCTTTTGTGGAGGAGTTACTTTCATACTCTCCTATTTGTAGTCCTCATTTTGGCCATTCTATGCTAATTTAGATTTGGTTTTCTCCATTTTGTCTTGTGCAATTTATCTTCTTGTTATTGTCAAATTGCTTTAGCATCTTGTGGTGTGCACTTGTTTATCTTGTGTGATCACGTCTTCATTACACTCACATTATCCAGATTTCGGAAACAAATCCGATATGGTATCAGAGCTCTCCCAGTAATCTTGTGTGTGATTATGCTTTTAGCTTATTTTTTGAAATTAAGAGGAGTGGAGTTTGTTCTTTTATTTTTAGATTTGATCAAAAATTTAAAAAAATATCACTTTTGGTTAGTTTTCTTGGATATCATTGCATTTGGGTGTTTTTGGTTGTGTGAAGAAGCAAAGGGAGGAGCTAACTTTGTTGCAAGCCTCTTCATACTGCTATTTTTCCTTCCAGCTTCTGCACCCTCTTCTGGTCAGCAGCCTCTAAGTTTAGGTGCCACTTCTGCTACCACGTAGCTGTCCTTCCAGTGCCCTTCTGGTCAGCCTTCTACACCTACCTCCTTTTCTGTCTATGCCAAAGTGTTTTCTTGCCCAGCAAGCGCCAAGTAGGCCATACGGTGCGTCCAAAATAGGTCTATTTTTTGGTGAAAATGGCACTTTTTTTTGGTCTTCTCTGCTGCATTAAAACTAGCCTACTGTGCGTTGGGATTTGTGAGGTCTGCTATTTTAGTTTCTCTAACCTTTCTTGCCTGGAAAATTATAAATGTGCCTTGTTTTCTACTGTTCTTTGTCTTTTCTGCTAGTAAAATTCTGAACTGTGTTTTTTGGCACCCTCTCCTTGCTTCACGTCCCATGTGGACACTTGGATGCTTGGCCAGCGGGATAATTCTGTCTATGCTTCAATTATCTTAGTTAAAATTGACTTCATAAACCAAAAATCAGTCAATTTGACTAAATAATAATTTTTTTAGACAGTTTGATATTTTGGAGGTTTTCAATTAAAACTTGTATTTTCACCTGTCAAAGAAGAAGGGTGAGGCCCAACTCCCACTCACAAAGACCTCATTTGGATTCCTCATTTCATGCTGAATCCAACGAGTGGTTGGAAGGCTACTTTCTCTCCCCATAATAGGCATTTTTTTAATGTTTTAGTGTTTTTTTTGTAAAAACACTAGTTTACAGGAAAATTGTAACTTTAAAATCTTGCAAACGGTAGCTCAGTTTTGGGTGCCATTTTTTGCAAAAGTTCTTGTAATTCAATTTTCCACAGTGTAGACTTGTTATTTTTAAAAAATGCACTAGTTTATAAAGTGCCAAAAATTTGGGTCTCTCGAGACGCATTTTTAGCTGAGTCCGATGTCCTATTTGCTTTTGTCTTGCACTGATTGCTCGAAGACGCATTTTCAGCTGAGTCCGACGTATTTTGAGCATGAACTTGTATATTTGGGGGGGGCTCAATATTTCAGGGGGGGTGTGATTTCTTTTCACAACTTGCAATTTTCACTTTCATTCTCCTTTCTACATAAAATCACAACTTCACCTAATTTTAGATAAAAATGGATTATTTTCAACTCAAACCCCTAACACCCTTCAACTATCATGAGTGGAAAGTTAAAATGTCAATCATTCTTAGAAGCAAAAGGTTGTATAGGATCACAATGGGTATAGAAGTAGAACTTAACACAGATGCTGAAAAGGTTAAGTGGTACAACCGTAGTGATGAAGCCTTTGGGTTACTGAGCTTGTCTGTGTCTCCCAAACTTCTCTTCCACTTAGAATCCTCCTAAACTCCTAATGACATATGGGACACCTTAGAAAAGTTGTTTGGGAAGCTTGATGAGATGAGAGGTCATGAGCTCGAAAACGAACTCATAAGTCTAAGTCTTAGTAACTTTGACACCCTACAGGACTTCTTCACTAAGTTTAAGGCCCTTAGATTGCAATTGAAATAATGTGGGATAGAGAAGAAAGATGATCAACTCATACTTTCTATTCTCTCAAATTTAGGTCCAAGTTATTCTATCTTTGTCTCCACTTTCCATGCCACTAAAAGTGCCCTTGGCACTGCATGGAAAATGCCTTCTTTGGATCCATTCATTACCGACTTGACTAGGGAGCAAGATAAGATAATTTAGATGGGCACAATGAAGTATACTCAACCCCAAGCTTTGATAGCTGGAAATGGTAAGGACAAGACTTCAACAAAGGAGAAGAAGAAAAAGAACAAGGATCAAGAAAAAAAGAAAGAAAACACCAATCCTGCCAAAAACAACACTGAGTCTTCATCTTCTAATGCTAAACCTAAGAAGGAGAAAGTTAAGTTTGCCTATTGTAAAAAGAATGGGCATGATGAACACAAGTGCATGAAGAAACAAATAGACCACCTAACTCATCTTCTATAGAAGAACAACATAGGTGTTCCTAAGTCCATCAAGCAGAATTCATCAACCCAAGATTCTACTAAGGCAAAGGGCAAGGGTAAGGAGAAAGGAAAGGGCAAGGCCCTTGTAGCTACAACAGCTTCCACATCTTCATGGGTCATTGACTCGGGTGCTTCTCACCACATGGGCTCTTCACTAGTTGAGTTTTCATCTTTAGAGCCTTGTAGCATGACTTCAATTAGTTTGGGTGATGACACATCTATTTCTGTTGCAGGGAGAGGGTCAGTTGAAATGGAAGGAGGAACATTCAACAATGTTCTAAGTGTTCCTTCTCTTTCAACCAATCTCCTGTTAGTGTACCAAATCACTCACATTGGTCGGGGCATGAGAGTTGAGTTTTCACCAGATTCAATATCTATCAGGGAGTTGCATAGTGATACTACAGTGGCAGTGGGAAGGGTAGATCACCAAGCTAGGTTATACACCTTTTCACATTTTACATCAGATTCTTCTCCTATAGCATTGTTGACTCATTCAGATGGAGTTAGAAAATTGTGGCATGAGCGGTGTGGCCACCTTAACTACCGCTATCTTGAGCAACTTTGTAAAAATGACATGGTCATTGGCTTGCCTCGTGTCCAATTTTCAAAAGGACTTTGCGAGGGGTGCTCCCTTGGGAAGCATCCCAAAGCAAAATTTGACAAAGGCAAAGCTTGGAGGGCTTCACAACCTTTGGAGTTAGTCCACAGTGATGTATTTGAGACCCTTTCCCAAACCATCTTTCACAAGGGCCAAGTACATCCTCACTTTCATTGATGATTTCTCTAGGTACACTTGGATATATTTTTTCAAACAAAAGTCTGAAGTATTTGAACATTTTCTAGACTTCAAGGCTCTTGTTGAGAAACAGAGTGAGAAATCCATCAAGGTTCTTTGAACTAATAATGGAGGGGAGTATGTCAGCATCATATTTGAGCAATTTTTCACCACAGAGGGGATTGATTTACAACGCACAGTCACTTATAGTCCTTCACAAAATGGGGTTGCAGAATGTAAGAATAGGTTCTTGAAAGAGATGGCTAGTTGTATGATTCACTCCAAATCATTAGCACCATAGTACTGGGCCGAAGCCATCAATTGTGCTTGCTACATTCAGAATAGGGTTCCTCATAAAGCTTTGAAAGGGATAACACAAGTTGAAGCTTGGCATAAAAGGAAACCTGATGTTGAGCACCTTAGGGTTTTCGGATCCCCAGCCATGGCCCACATTCTAAAGAAGAAATTCAAAGCTATGGAATGTTAGTCCAAGCCTTGCATCTTTGTAGGATATCTAGATGGTATTAAGGGATATCGCCTTCTAGATCCAGTCACACATGAGTTGTTCATCGAGAGAAGTGTCCATTTTCAGGAGAGTCCTAGAGACTCAACACTTGACACTTCTTCTCCCTCATTGGATCTAATTCTTCATGATGATTCCTCATCAGATTTAGATCAGCCACAGCAGGTTCTTGAGCTAGAGTCATCTTCTTCTTCTTTGAGTTCAGACAGTGAGGGCAGTGATGCAATATCATCCACCTCTAGTCAGTCAGAGGATGAGGAGTTAACACCTGACTCACCAACTTCTGGGCCACTTTGGGCCAGATAGACACTTGAGACTGCTGCCACATGGGTAGGAGACCCCAAAAATGATAGATGTACTAGGGGGGATTTTCAGAGAGATCCACATGCCTTCTTTGCTTCAGTTTTAGATCCATATACTTTTCAAGAAGCATCAGGGGTACCTGAGTGGGATAGTGCTATGGAGGAAGAATATTCTTCCTTAATCAAAAATCACACTTGGGATTTGACTTCGCTTCCTAAGGGAAGAAAGATAGTTTGATGTAGGTGGATATATCGAACCAAGTTTGCAGTAGATGGGTCAGTTGATAAATACAAGGCATGATTGGTTGCCAAAGGTTTCTCACAGGTGGCAGGCATTGACTACTCAGAGACCTTTGCACCCGTTGCAAAGATGACTTCTATCTGACTCACCTTGGCTATTGTCGCAGCACATGGTTGGGATGTGCATCAAATGGATGTGAAGAGTGCCTTTCTTCACAGAGACCTTGAGGAGGAGATCTACATGGAGTAGCCACCAGGATTTGTTTAGGATTATTCCTTAGTATGCAAACTTAGGAAATCTATCTATGGCCTCAAACAGGCCCCTCAGGCTTGGTATGCCAAGATGGATTCCTTCCTTCTCATAGCGGGTTTCACTAGGTGCCATTTTGATCTTAATGTCTACTTCTTGTGGCAGGATGATTCACTTCTGATTTTGGTTCTATATGTTGATGACCTTTTGATCACCGGGAGTTCTTCATCGGCTATTGCAGCGGTGAAGGCATCTCTTCAGGTTAGATTTGCATGACAGACTTGGGTTTGTTGCACTACTTCCTTGGCATCAAGATCTCACAGTCAGATTTATGGATTTCTCTTACATAGCCTAAGTATGCTCTCAACTTATTGGCTTGATTTCACATGGCTGATTGCAAGCCATCTCTGACTCCCTTTCTATCAGGAGTCAAGCTTGAGACTGATTGTTCTTCACCATTGGTTGATGCCACTCAGTATCAACAACTTGTTGGTAGTCTCATCTACTTAACTCACACCAGGCTTGACATTTCATATACAGTGGGACTTGTCTCCAGATTCATGCAAGAACCCCATGAGTTGCATTGGAAAGCAGCTAAGAGGATCTTGCATTACATACAGGGTTCACATAGATATGGGATCCACTACAGATTTGGTATAGAGGTTGACTTGGTTGGATATATAGATTTAGACTGGGCTGGTGATTCACAGACTCGTAAGTCCACTTCTGGTTATAGTTTCTCTCTAGGTTTAGGTCTTATCAGTTGGTCTAGCAAGAAGTAGAATGCTATTGCTATATCATCCATAGAGGCAGAATATAGGGGAGCTATTAATGCAGCTACTGAAGCTATTTGGCTTCAGGGGATTCTTTCTAAGTTTGGCATTCCTATCAGGTAGCCCACCATCATTTATTGTGATAATCAGAGTACCATATAGATTTGCAAGAATTCGATTCAACACCAGCGGACCAAGCACATAGAGATTCACATGCATTTCATTTGAGAGATTATTCATATTCAGGTCATTGACTTGATATTTTTCCAGTCTTCAGATCAAGTTGCAGACATCTTCACCAAACCTTTCATTGAGCGTAATTTCATTCATCTACGAGCTCTTCTTGGGGTGCGGTCTACATCTGTAGCAACATCATCTTCAGGGGGGGCCTTCTAGCCTCTTCTTTTCTTTTATGTCTCTCTTTTGGGGGGGGGGGATTTTTTTCTTATGGGTTTTCTCCTTTTCTCTATCTTATGGGAGATTGCATTTGTACATGGGTACCTCATTAGGCCTATTTGCCAGGACCCATTTTATATTTCCACACTTCCCACCTAAGCTGCACTTATGGGGGGGTATTAGTGTAGGTTTTTATTTTTTCCTATTTATTAATTAGGGAAATTGTATTTCTTGTGCATACATGGAGTTTTCCTACATTTGTGGGATAGGCTAGCTTATGTGGAGGTGTGTGTCATAGATGTGTCATAGGTGTCATAATAATGTCATAAGTAACTCCCTTGATGGGAGTTACTTCTCTATTCTTAGCACCTTGTCACCACCTTTCATGGAGGAGTTACATTATATTCTTGGGGTGCCTTGTCCACCTTTTGTGGAGTTACTTTCATACTCTCTTATTTGTAGTCCTCATTTTGGCCATTCTATGCTAATTCAGATTTGGTTTTCTCTATTTTGTCTTATGCAATTTATCTTCTTGTTATTTTCAAATTGTTTTAGCATATTGTGGTGTGCACTTGTTTATCTTGTGTGATCACGTCTTCATTGCACTCGCGTTATCCGGATTCTGGCAACAACTCCGATAAAATTAAAATACATTAAATCAAATAAGTTAACTATATTAAATTTAAAATACAAGAAAAACTTACCATTTAAATCTAAAATTAATATGAGATAAATATAAAAGTGTTTAAATAATCACTTCATGATTAGATTCACTCACTTTTCACAAAATTATATTGTGAGGCTTTCCATGATATTTGATTATTTGAATATTTGTATCATTAACTAGATTTAAATAATGAAGCACCACTTTGTGTGTTTCAAAGTCCTCTAATAATTTTTATTTTATTTTTTTATGATAGTACCTATGAATCCAATTTCATGTAACCACTACAAATCCAGTGGGATAAATTATCTCTTCTCCATTCATATTATTTTCGGTTAATGTATTTTGGCCTCTACACAATGACACAAGTAGTAGTATGTTCCATCATCATTATCCTCAGGTGTAAAGATTTAAAAAACATGCTTTGAATTTAAATTATAATTAAATTATAATCAAATATAGGAAAAAATAAAGATGTCACTAATAGAACTAAGGTTATATATTTAATTAAAAAATAAATTGTACTTGGTTGCATCGAATCTGAGATGTGGTCAAAGTTACCTAATGATGTCATTTCATAATCCATCAATTTTTAGAGTGAATGGATACTTTATATAGGTGATATGGGTCTAAAATACCATTATTCAACCCATTATTTTAACTCACATTCATTCCAATTAAATTCCATGCATGCAAAACAAAAGCATGCAATATCCCTAATATAAATAGTCCATGAACTTGAATTTGAGATTTGAATGGAGTGGAAAACACTCAATCAGGTATTGTAATACAATATTCATACATTTCCTTGTGTTATTACTCCATTAACCAAAATAATCTTCTCACATGGGAATGTTTATCTAATCTATGACAAATATTTTCATTGCACCAAGTCACAATACTTGCAACATCAATCAAATTAGCACCATCCTTGTGTTTTCCCTACTCTTTTTTAAGGGATATTTTTACACATGAACATACACCATCATGTTCCCCTTTTCCATTCCTAGCCCCAAATAATATCAAAAAATGTTAAACATCATTATTGTTATGCATTATACTTAACTAGTAAAACAATCAAGAATTCTTAAACTTCCCTACATAATTGTCTGACTAAATGTAGTATGTATCAAACATGAGTTCTATTGCATTCATATTTATATAAAATATGTCAAAACAACATTGGATAAAATATAGATAATGAAATCTATCATCTTTCATATAAAAGTGTTACTCCCTCATAATATTTTTATTGTCATTTATGCTATCAAGTACATGTTTTGAATGTAATATGAATGAAAATTACAACTTGAATTGAATTATAGTATAGGGATTGAACCTCATTTTCTGGTTTTAATGTGTAGTTCTCAGTAAAGTCCACAACTAAAATAATGGTTCCAACTAGGAAGTTTTCCTTGCATAGCTTGAATTGATTATCTAGCCATTTTGATTTGTGTGTGTGTCTTGCATATTGATAGATAATATTCTTCATTAATTCAAATATGAAATCATGTGTGTGTGTGTGTGTGTGTGTGTGTGTGTGTGTGTGTGTGTGTGTGTGTGTGTGTGTGTGTGTGTGTGTGTGTGTATAAACTTTGGTCATAACCAAATCACATATTGATGGTTCTTTTACATATTTTAACACATAATTTACATATTTGTACTTCCTATAATAAAATATTTACTTTCCAAATTCATGTGAAATTTATTCATGTATACATCTCATCAAATTTGACAAACCACCACAACTATTACATGTTCCATCTCAACATTATTTGTCAAAAAAAATTATCCCTTGGGTCTTTGACAAAAAATAATTTGGATTAATTATCTTGATGTCCTAAGTTGGGAAGACACCATACATTCCTACAAAATCTTGTTAGTATGTAAACTGTAATGTTTATGACAAAAAAAAAATCAAAATGCATAGAAAATTCAACATGTACCCTATAACAACATGTGATGCATACTTGGTTGATTTTAGCATAGAAAGGCTTTCGCATCTCAAACGACCTTTATCTAATTATTAATTGGCCATTAAAAGTTTCAATAATTTTTTTATAAATTTATGTTTGTGTCATGTCTAAGAAATGCTTTGCATGTGGCTCAAAGTTTTTTTATCCTTTTATTATTTTAACATCTTTTACATTAGATAATACCCTTGTGTTTCATGCTAAAAAAATTAAATCAAATGTCTTTTTTCTTCAACTAATACCTTATATTTTCATGGGAGTCTACCACTAAATTCCCAATAATCTATGAGTGAGGGGTTATCAATCCTTTTTCTTATTTTTATGAAATTTATTAGAGTTTTTTAATTTAAGTTCAAGGATTTACTTATTTTACTAAGAATTTGAGTTTTAGATGTTGACTTACTCACTATATATTCCATTATTACTCATCTTGATGCATTACTATCTTTTTCTAACTTTTATTGCTATTGCCTTAAATGCATTAAATAGATTCTTTACTATTGTACTATTACTTCCCTTCATGTTGAATGTTACTAAACATAAATTTTACATCATAGTGCACATTTTTTACATTTTCATTAATTTAAAAAATAGTTGACATCATTCTGTATGGATTTTATTCTCAAATGCATAGTCTTATACACGTTGAACATGACATTGAACTGATCTTTTTTACATTTTACCTTCCATAGGTTCTATTATTTTCTCATCTATTTCAACCAAATACCTTGGTGTTCATCTTATTATCCTTATAAGTTTGGGTTTAGGATATATATTTTGTATTAATTTGGGTGGTGTTACCACTTCAACCATAGTAGAGACAGTAGAGGGTTGACTATCTACATTAGACTCTATAGGCAAATTGAATTCATTTTCATTAGGAGACACATGATTTTGGGTCATTACTTGATGTTGATTATCATCATACTCAAAAAAATCATTATGAATAGATGTTTAATTATATTGTGTCTATCCATATGTTTCATCCCTCATTACAAATTTATTACATGCATGTTCTATATTTTGAATTTCATCATTCAAAAATGATTGATAGAGTTCTCTTATCTCATTTTAAGACATATCTAAACTAAATTATATATAAATGGAAATATTATTTTTATTTGAAATATTACATACTGTGGAGAAAGCATCTTCACCTTGCTTTAAATCCCTTATGGATGCTCTCCTATCTGCTTGTCTTTATCTTTCTTTTTCTCTCTTTTATTTCATTTCCTCAGTTGTTAGCTCTTTTTTTGATCTTTTACAAAAAAAAATTGACCCCATTATTTATCTTTACCAAAATAAGCCAATTTTAGATTTAAATTTGAATAATTTGTAGTGATTCAAACAAAGGGAATGGAGAATTTACCAAATTTACATAGTTATAGAAACAAAAACCAACTTATAATTTACAAAAAGCAAAAAATGAAGAAATTTCATGGGAAATCTAAGAGAAATTCATGAACCACAAAGCTAAAAGCATGCGCACCCTTTTCAATCCATGAAAATAAATTGGCAAAAATAATAAAGAGGGTGAAATTAGTTGGTTTGAAAAGGGCATACGCCCTTTATAATTTTACAAAAAATTGTTTGTTAGTTTCCATTCAACATTAATTTAGTTTTAGGTCTAATGGTTCCTAAACCTAATCTAAACCCTATCATGAACCAACTATAGACACCTAAAATTGGCCACTGATAACCTCTAACAAGATTTTGACCAATTTCTACCAAAATAGACAATTTGGATTTAAAACATTAAAACACATTAAATAAGTTGAAATTGATATATTCAAGTGTTAATTTTGGCTAGGGTATCACTAAATGGGATAGTGAAATTTATGGGCCAACTAACTTTGATCAGATCATTGTAAGTCAAAATGCTAATTTTGTACTTGGGTGCTTTGGATTGCTCTTTTTTGTCAAATCCCTTACATGAGACATATGCATTTTTTATTTGGTATTGGTAAAATCCTAAATGGGATAATGGATCCAACACATCTGACATTGACTTCCAATTCCAATCTAGTCAAATTTTAGACCAATAATAAAGCATTCTGATCAATTTAAGTAATTTGTGCATAAAGTGCTTAATTGTGTTTCATAAATAATTAAACCAAATTAGAGCCTAATTAATAATTCCATGGAAAAATTTTGAATACTTATATTTAGAAATGAATATTGAATATCAACATCATTAGGGGACATCATTTCTTGGGAAGATATACCTAGGCCATAAATGCATAAAATATCAAGGTTAACCCCTCCCATGCCTCATTAAGACCTCCCATGCCTCATTAAGACCTCCCATGCATCTTAAATGCCCCCTATCCCAAATATTGATGAGCCTATTTATGCATTTTTAATTACATAATTTGATCAATCCTTAGCCACCCATCTCAATCTTGAGATGGACGGTCCAGGTTGATTCTAGCCATTTTGCAAAATCTATAAATAGGAGGCCTTACCACATGAATTTTAATCTTAACTTGTGAAAAGTTACCATGCCAAATTTATTCAAAAAAGATCTCACATGCCACAATTATGATGATAAAATATTGAATCCAAAACTAAGTAAGGTGCCAAAGAGAGATGGAGGTAGTCAAGCTTCCATTGATGCAGACTTCATGAGCATAAATTGAGCAAGCCACTACAACAAAGAATTTAGAGCATCCAAGGAAGGTGAAGGATTCTTTTTTTTCCTTAATTTTTTATTTATTTTACTAAGCTTACCTTAGTAACTAGGCATGAAGGTGTTAGTTTAGTGTGCTTTTGATTTGATTTATCCACTCACACAATACTAATCTCCCCTTCATCTTCAAATTCTTAGTTGACATAATGACACAATTTGTTGGACCAAATGCATCTCACACATGAAAAATATCCTTATGAAACTTTAAAATCCTCATTTGGATTATTAAAACTCTTGCAATTTGATTTTATAACTTTATTTTTCCATTTTTATTTGTGACAAGTTTACATAGTCAATTGCCGATGATCAGTGTAACCACTGACTGTTAATGAAACCATCAATGGTTATTTTCAACCATCAATGCTTAGATATAATTTTTGACAGTCATGTATAATTTTCACTAGTCACTATTTTTTAAAAAAAAATGTAGTCCTAATAGATAATAGGCCATTTTAAAATGCTTGGTTTGGGGTCATACTGACTCCATTTTTTATGATTTTTTTATAAAACCACGTGTTTTCTTCTAAATTTTTAGAATATGATATTATTTTAGCTTCAAGTTTCATATATTTTTCATAAAAATTTTAAAATCTCTTTAAATATTTCTAATATAACATATTTTCTTTTGGGGTGATGCCATAAGGTTAGATAGGTAACTAGGGGATTTGGAATTTATTAAAACATGCTATTAAGACATCTTTGGCATGATTTTAAAATGAATTAAAAATATTGTTTTTGGTGATTAATGAAACATTTAGGTGATTAAGTGAATGTTTTGATAAGTTAGGCTTTCAAAGTTACAACTTAAGACCAAGGGGTCAAAAGAACACCATCCAATCTTTCAACTTGGTGCTTAAAAATGAACACACCTTTCCAAGATTTTAGTATTTAATTATTTATTTGATCTTGTTTTTTTGGAAAAGAGAGGGATGTTACGTGTATTCTCTTCCACTTGTCCCCTTTAGGGAACCCTTAGAATCAAAATCACCATCCTTAAATCAAAAAGCCTAGTCTAAGGCTTAGAAAGAATGTCATCTAAAGCACTCCCCAAAAACTCGTCATAGTTTAGGTGACCTTAAAAATGACCCTAAAGTCTTTCTTTTTATTTCTTTCATTTCATTTCATCTTGGCTTGTAAGTGGGACTTAATTACCTCCCATGAATTCTTTAGGGAAGCTTTGACCTGGGGTTTCATCTCTTGGCATTGACATCACCCACTCTTATTAAGATTTGAAGATTTGAGTAGTTAAACCACCTTTTAGTGATGGAATTACACATGGGATGTATTTTCACTTTGAACATTGTACTACACTGAGTGAACAATAGGATGTAGTGGTTGAAAAAAGGACTAGACCTTTTTAAAACAAGCCAAGTACCACAAACACCCAATTTTCATACTTTTTTTTTGCAACATTTGTCATGAAAGTCATTACGCAATTGATCCCCCTAGAAACGTTCAAAAAACTTGCTAGTTTATTCAACCCCACATTGTCATACTCTTATTATGATTTAGACGATTATACTTAGATTATTTTGGTCATTTTTTCTTGGTATGTTTTGAGACTAAAACATGATTGTTTATTTGTAAACCATGCCAAAACCAATTTTTTTATACATCACTCTTTTGTCTAAAGAGGTATTATGCTGGCCATTTTACATGACACTTGTACCTTTAAATTTTTTCTAAATTTTTTTATGTGTGTGTCATTTGAATTGCAGAGGATAGTGTTATGCTGCCCAAATCATGTCAAACCATTTTGGCTTTAAGTATTTCAAACATAGCATTAGTCACATCATTCAATCATGCTAACATCGTTAGGCTGCTCAATTTATTTCAAGACTTGTTTACCATTGTATCAAAAAATATTTTTTTCAAAACATTTTACATCAACCATTTAGACCTTGTTTATGCGTCATCATGTTATCCAATCTTGTCTAGCTTGTTTGGTCAAATCCTAGTTTTGAACATTGAGTTTTCAATTAATCTTGATAAGTTTGGATTTAAACATTGATTATTTCTATTTAAGCCTCAATTCATGGGGTTGATATATAGATCTTTCTCTTTTGGTTTACATAACTTTGATTAATCGATTACTCAAATATGAGTATTATTGATGGTTTGCTTGTTAAATGCCTATCCTCGTCATTATTTGTGGATTTATTTGGGAAAACATAGCCTTTCTGCAAGAGCTTTTTGCTTCATACCTTATGCCAACTAATCATGTTTATGTTTGATTCCATGTGTTGGGTTTATGTCAAAGTTATTTCTAGACTTGTTAGATTAAATCAAATCACATAATACCTTTATTTCAAGCCTAGATTTTGAATCCACATTTGGACAAAAGACCTAGCAACTCTTTTCTCTTTCCTAGTTTAGACCTTGTTTGGAACACTTCAACCTAGACTTTGACATACTAGTTTTTATTCAGAAGCTTATCCTGTTATGTGTATGACATTTGATGTTAGACTATTTTATGACAAGTCTTAGCACAAACCATTTTGGAGATACAGCTCCACTTTCAAACTAGTTTTGGACATACAACTCCATGATTTCAACCAAGTTAGACCAAGTTTGAACCATTTTTCCTTTGGACATAGTTTTTCAAAATTTGTAGACCTCTAAGAATTTTTGTTTTCAAAGCTTTCCTCATTCATGCGGATATGTCTAGCTTCACCTATAGTGGTGTCATGTATAATCCAAATTATGATAGAATGGCCACATAAAATGGCTTTTATGGCTTTAGTCAAGACCCTAATGATGCTAATATAGTTTGTGAGAGATTTATATCCACCTCATAATAATCATTCATGAGAACAAAGTCATGAACTAACTTATGATCCAACTTAAGACATTGATTGGTATGAAGATCCTTATGAGGAGGACTTTGAAGACCCAAATATAGATAATGTTATTTTGGATATGGATCCATATCATCTTTACAATAATCAGTACATGTAATGTAGTCAAGAACAAGCTTATGAGCCAACTCATGACTAGGATGATATGGTTTATGAGGAGGACTTGGATGATTTGGCTTGTGTAAGTAATCAAGTTCAATGACATCATTTTATTATCTAATCATCGACTAACACTAACCCTCCTTTGGATTATATGATCTATCAATCTCTATAATATCCAAGAAATACCATTACCATTCTTAGACCTCATGTTTTGTCTTGTGTGAGCAACCAAGATCCATAATGCCCAACCATTTCTATATTAGGACCTAATCCTTTGGCTTATGCAAGAAAATAGGCTCCACAACATCCTTTCATCATTTTAGGACCTAGTCTTTTGACTTATGTGAGCAATCAAGCTCGACATCACCTTATCATTACGATCTTAGGACTTTATCCTTTGGCTCATATGACCAATCATGATCTTATATGCCTCACCATTATAAAACCATAGGCCATTCCTCTTGAATTACCAATCCCATCCAAACCTCAACCAATCTAATCCTTTGAAGACCAAGATGTGTTCAAAATTGGTATTTTCTAACTCATTAGAAACCAAGGCCAAAATAGCCAACCAATCTAAGATGTTTTTAATGAACCAACCATTTTTGATAAGTCAACCTATGATGAATTACCTTTCAATCCTATACCTATTATCATGGAGTATCACTTTAACAAGCCAATCTTTACTAAGTTACTTCTTAATGATTATAACGACCTTTGGGAAAATCATTACCTTGACCATATGCTTATTTTTAAAGAGCCTCTTATTGACAAGCCAGTCTCTAAGGAGTTATCTCTTGACCTTTTTCTCATTATAGAGGATTCTCACTTTGAAAAACTAGTCTTGGTGGATCCCATCATGTTGTTATAGGTTGTTACTTATCCAATACCAAACATTTAATAAGACATCATTGTAATAAATACCCATTAGATTAAGAATTAGAGTCAGATTTAGGTTATACTGTTAGACTGACATCATATTTAGCATTAAAATTAGAATCAACATCAATCTCAATATCAGATTCAGAGTCTCTTGAGTTAGACTTAGATTCAAAAGAAGCATATGTTTGTGGTTATTACAACATTAATTACACATGCCTTATATATCAATTAGAATACATTTGTGATCCTTCTGTAGTTTTTGAGGATGATTACTTTGGATTTGACACAAGTTCTCCTAGTATCTTCTATGAGGATTGCTTAGCCTCTCCTAATTCCATTACTCTAACACATACTATTACTATAAACCAACATAGCCATATTATTGACATTTTATCTCCCACAAGTGTCGATTGGGATCAATAGAATCACACTTTATTTAATTACATCCATGGTGACATAGAAGTTGAAGAAGAGAAAGGAGGCCAAGACCACATTCATGTAGTAGAACACTCTCCTAGTGAAACCTTTTTAGAGGTGCTAGGGGACACACAAAGTTCAACCTTAGCATCTTCTAGTGAAACTTTTTTGGAAGCGATAGAATAAAATCAAAGTCAAAAGTCAACATTCCTTAGTGAAACCTTCTCATAGGTGCTATGGGACAATCAAGACAAATTTATTTCTAAGAACCTATTTAAGGCACCAATAGCTAAACACAAAAGTTCTTCACTACTTGATGAAGACAAAATCAAAGATCAAATCAAAATAGATTCTTATCTACAACCTAATCAGATGGTAGCTACTCTCAAGCCCAAAAAATAGAAAAAATCAATGGTCTTAGTAAGATAATAATTTTTTAGCCCTACCATAACCATAGTCATGTCAAATATGATATTAACAATATTACCTGTGACTAAATGTCCTGATCTTAATTTATTTCCCAACCATTCCACATTTCATTATCATCTACCATTCCATTTCATAATCAAACCTACCATCCATTATTTTTCTTTGTTTACCATCCACGGTTGCACTTTCCTTTGTAGAGGCTACAAAGATACCTTGTCTATATGTTTGAAGGAATCAAAATCAATGACTAATGAAGAGTACAACAACATTCTCAAAATCTAAATCTATAGGCAATTCTTGATGAAGTATCTATTCAGACTATGTGTGGGATATAAATTAACATGATCAAGTATTCTATTTGTATAATTTTTTGATTAGGATGTTCATCTCCCCATCAGCAGGAATAATAGAATAAAAAACTACACCCAAGCCAAAAAATATGTACCATACTGTTTCACATTGCCATGTCATTTCCATTATTACATATCCTTTTGCCATTATTGTCTATCCTTCTATTTACCCCATCACTTGGGGGCATAACTCTTACCATTTTTATCTAACCTATAAAAAACCATCATTATCCTAAATCAATGTCATTCCATCCTATCATTCCATTCTTATCTAGACCAAAGCCTATTTTTAGTCATCCTATCCAATCCTTTTTTGATATTGGTTACTTTTGTTCTTCCCACACCTTCTTAAAGGGGATTCCAATCAAGTTTCAATAATCAATCCAATCCATATTTAAATGATAGTCTATTAAAGTAGTGTGATATTTGATCTAGCAAGATATCTTTCATTTTCTATCTTGTATCAAATTTGTTTATGTGAGCCTGATTTTAACCACCTATGGGCAAATCAATGTTTCATCGATCTTGCTACTAATTATAACCACCTATGGGAAAATTAATATCATTAATCTAATATATTGTATCCTAGTTATAACCACCTATGGGTAAACTAGGGGCAACACTTTTTTATCATGCATTATTGCATCACCTTACCATTACTATTTTCATTTGACTAGTCATTTGCCAGATTTGAGAACTTCTTGGGACCTATTTGGTTTTTCCCCACCTTTTGGGTGGATGGAATTACTAGGACTTGAGGTCATTTTTGGGCTATGTATGTCATGCTCAATTCATGTTGAGGTCACCTCAGTCTCCCTTTCCATGCACTCTCACCATTTTGGGAGCAACCTAAGCCAATGCTCTCTCCATTTTATGAGTAGGTATCTTGTCATTCTCTAACAAGTTGAGATAACTCAAAATGCCAAAAACATTTCAAATATTTTAAAATCTAAAAAAATATTTGTCTTTTCTAATCCTAATTAGTTATCCTTGATATGCCTTACTAGGGCATGGTCATTGTTAGGATGCTTTCTTTTGCTTTTATTTCTAGGATTTCTATTTATTTGTTTATTTCAAGTTATTTGTTTGTTTGTTTGTTTACTTGCCTATTTGTTTTCTTTTAGCACTGTTTCCTTGAATTACTCTATATGTGTTCATTAGGTGATTCTTTGTGCACATTATTCTTGAGTCCATTTATATTCATACATCAACATTATCATCATTATTTTTATCATTGGTGCATTATTTTTGAGTGTTTATTAGATTGAGAGTTAGTCCTTATGAATTTTTTAGCCAAGTATTCATGGTGTTCTATCATGATTCCTATTGTCACATGCTAGAGTAAAAATTAGCTTCAAGAAGGTCTATAATCAATGGAATTGTAGAAGTTTCTCCTTGGTACCTTGGTACCTTGGTAAATCCTTCTACCCATCTTGATCGAATCAACCCATTTCCCATTCTGGTTATATCATTGATAATAAGGATGAACATCTCTTTATTGAGAGGTAAAACTAAATCATTTCTAATTATCAATCTTATTCTTATTTTCATCTCTTTCCTCTCTTTACACCCACTCATCTTTAATCTATATTCTAAGTTATATCCTTGGTTATGATTGCTAATCAACCCTAACTGGATCATAATCATCTTTATCCAGTTTAGGTCTTCTTAATGATTATAAATACCTATGGAAAAATCATTATTTTGACTTTTATTCCTAATTATAACCACCTTTGCGAATATCAACATCCTTTTTAAATCAATGCATGCAAAAAATTTTCTCATTTTGATTAATCTCAACCATAGGTTAATTCCACTTTTCTTTTTGTTTCTTTTCAAGGTACCATCCATCAAGAAATGTGATGGCCGCTCCCTCAAGGGGGCATCATCCTAGGCTTCCCCAACACCATTTGGAGCTTTTTTATTCAACCATCATCTTCTTTTTGGCATACAGGCCTTTTCTCATTATTTTAGAATATATTTCTTTGCCTATGATTTTCAACATCTTCCCAAATAGAGGTAAACTAAAGACACCTAAAACTAGCCACTGATGATCTCCAACCAAGATTTTGAGCAATTTCTACTAAAATGCACAATTTGGCTTAAAAATACTAAAAAAAATTAAATAAGTTGAAATTGATATATTCAATTGCTGATTTTGGCTAGGGTATCACTAAATGGGATAGTGTAATTTATGGGCCAACTAACTTTGATTAGATCATTCTGAGTCAAAATGCCAATTTTGCACCTAGGTGCTCTAGATTTCGCTTTTTTATCAAATCTCTTACACAAGACACATGCATCTTTTATTTTGTGTTGGTAACATCCTAAATGGGATAACATATCCAATGCATCTGACATTGACTTCCAATTCTAATCCAATCAAATTTTAGACCAATAACAAGGCATTCTGATCAATATGAGTAATTTGTGCAAAAAGTACTTAATCATGATTAAGATATAATTAATCCAAAATTGAGCCTAATTAATAATTCCATGGAAACTTGTTAAATACTTATTTTTAGAAATGAATATTGAATATATGCATCATCAGGTGACATCATTTCTTGACAAGACATCTCTAGGCCATAAATGCATAAAATATCAAGGTTAACCCCTCCCATGCCTCTTGAATGCTCCTCTATCACAAATATTAATGAGACTATTTATGGATTTTTAATTACATGATTAGATTAATCTTTAGCCACACATCTCAATCTTGAGACGGATGGTTCAGGTTGATTCTAGCCATTTTCCAAAATCTATAAATAGGAGGCCTTACCACATGAATTTTAAGCTTAACTTGTGCAAAGTTACCATGCCAAATTTATGATGCCAAAATATTGAATCCAAAGCCAAAAAAGATTCCAAGGAGAGATGGAGGTAGTCAAGCTTTCATTGACATAGACTTTATGAGCACAAACCAAGTAAGCCACTACAATAAAGCATTTGGAGCATCCAAGGAAGGTGAAGGATTCTTTTTTTCCATACTTTTTAGTTATGATTTTTAGTTTTTTTTGTTATTAATCTCACCCTAGTAACTAGGCATGAAAGTGTTAGTTTAGTGTGCTTTTGATTTGATTTATCCACTAAAATAATACTAATCTCGCCTTCATCATCAAATTCCTAGTTCACACTAGCCAATTTGATTTTTTAGGAAATTTATGAGACTTTTTCATCTTTTCCAACACATTTGATCAGATAGATTTTAATATTTTAAAAATAATTGTATGGGTTTGTAGAGGATAAAACATAGTTTTAAAATATATAATTTTTTTAATGTTAGAATATTATTTATAATTATTACTTAATTTATACATAACATACCTCATTATGAGATATATACATATCATCACAAATTCCCTTATAACTTTTTGAATATTAATTAAACATTATAAAATTTATATCTCAACAAACTTCACATTGTCAACTATGCTTTAAAAAAATTATTTTTATGAAGTTAAGACCAAAAAGTTATTCGCACACTTACAATTTTAATTTTCAGTCATCTTAAATTGTAAAATTATTTAAAAATAACATATATAATAAAAATTAATAAAAAATATTCTCAACATTCTTTGACATTTCACCTATCCATACATGAAGTTTCATATAAAAATCCATTTATTTACTCAAAAAGTATGTTCATACACATGAAATATCCTTATATTTTGCACAAAAAATGACTAATCTATTACCATAAATACATTTATTTCACACATTTTTTATCATATTTATATTGAAAAAAAAATTATATATTTTGAAACTAAATTCAAAATTCCATAATTAATGTTCTTATGTCATTTTCAAATTCTTTTTTGAAGTGTCTCTAACATTCTCTCCAAGTTAAACTATTGTTATCTTAAGAAAAAAGTGGTGCTTTATACCCCTCCTTTTATCTTGCATTATCATGCATCTAACCAAAAGGTGGGGAAATGGTGGAAGTGGTAATGGTTGAGTTATCCTCAAAAAACCCTTTATTGACTAAGTGATGCTACATAGCCCCAAGGGCTTCAAGGTGATGCAATTCTCCCTTTAGGGAAGATCATATAATGTAGTTAAAAAAATTGATTATAATGCTTGATAAATGGATGCCTTCAACCTATAATAAACAATGTCATACTTGACCAAGGACTATAAAATTGAAAAAAAATTATGATATAAGTCTTTACTCATTAAATCTATGCTTTTAAAATCATAAAAGAGATGATTTATTTGTAAGAGCTAGGTCATTTCAAGTGTGACCTTAACATGTTTAGATAGAGATATACTTCAAATATTTTTGATAAATGACCTATTTACATACAAAGTATAGCCATTAAAAATAATGTCATTTTAAAAAGATAAAATTTAGAGTGCAAGAGATATTTTACACAACTGGATAGTTGTGTAGTGCACCCCCTATCTACCTAGTGTGCACTTTTTAAAAAGGAATAGATTTTATTGAAACTAGAGTAATAGTAAAGTGTATGTTGAATAGGGATGAATGGGGATAAAATAGGGAAGTTTGGAAGATTTTTTTAATAATTACAAGGTTAATAAGGCCTTCTTAGATATTTTATATTATCATAATGGTGAATTGCCCAAGTAAGGTAAAGGTGTCAAGAAAAACCATTTTCAATCATATATTTTTTAATTTAGGTTGTCTACATCCCCACCCTTCCCCCTTTATTCTAGTGAAGCATAAAATTACTATAATAAAATAAATTCAAAGCTAAGTTTGTATGCATAATTTATTTTTATCATTGGGATGTGTGTACCCCCTTATTGAGGCATGTGAAAAAGTGTTGAACATGTGGAAAATTAACAGTGATCAAGTATTTTTGAAGAATCAGTGAAGATTATTGAGTTGGAAATATTATATGCTCTAATCTTCATAGAGTAATATATAATGCTTAAAGAGATAGGAACTAGAAAAGTTTTTCACTAAAGTACAACCAAGATATCGAGCATCACTAAGCTCAAATTTGGATCACTTGTTGAACTAAAACTAAGAGGTGGGAACCAGTACATAGCTTGCTAAATTTCAACCAAGAGATAGAGCGTGACTAATCTCAAATGTGATCAACCTAAATAATAATAATTGCACTACTACATACTAATCTAGATTTGAACTATAAACTTTTAAACTTTAAATTTTAAAAAAGATATATCTAAAATTTGTAGAGTAGTATCTAGGACATGAATGCATATCATGCCTCCTATATTATATAGAGTGTCAGTTTAATTATTTGAAATGTTGTAATTTTATTCACACAAGTGTATCTATTTCCAAGTAGCTGTAAGAGTGGAGTGCATAAGTAAGGTGAATGCCCCCAAATTTTTAATATTATAATTTTCAAATAATGTAAATGGTCAAATATAAAATGTATTTCTTGAGAAATATTGGAGAAAATATCTTTATGATACCCTCTTTTCAGATGAGTGGAATTGCCAGCAAATCACTTGTAGAAAAATAAAAAGTGAGAATATGTGTGAAATAAATAATCATGTAATAGTATTTTACATACTTGAATTGTATTATAATCTTATATATGTAACATTTAAGCATACTAAGATATCTTATATTGAATTTCATCATGTAATTTGAATACAACATTGAAGTAGTGTTTGAAGCATGTATAGAAATTGAAAGTGTTGAATATGTATTGTAAGCATAGTATTGAATATATGAAGCCTTGAACCAAATAAGTAGTATGTGCATGATATGTATCATGACACCATAGTAGTCAATAATGAATATGTAATCGAAGTCACACAATGTCACATAATAAGGCACAATGGGCACATACAAGGGACATGTAAAATTACCCATAGAGTTTTAAAAAATTGCATTAATGTCACATATAAGGCCCAATTGTTAAATATAAGGTAAATTTAAATTTTATATAGACATAGAATGCCAAGGGCCACATACACATGGAATGAATATGTCATACAAGTAAGAGGGTTTATGTTGAACATACATAAGGGAAAGGGCCACAAAAAAAAACAAGCAAGTTGAAGCACATTATGTAATGACACAACATATGAAAAAATCATAGAGAAACTAAACCTAGAATATTTGGATCACATGTCTCTATGTCCATGTTATCAGATTTCATAATCATCATTACATATGCAAATTATGGTTTTAAGAATAATACATTTATTTTCATAATAAATCAGCATAGATAAGAGAGTGTGGATAAATAAAACCTATAAAATATATTGTATATAGTGATGAAATGCCCCCAACTACACAAGAATTTTGGGTAAGAGGCTTTCCCAAAATTTAATCCATATAAAAGTATGTCTTACTCTTGAAATTTTGTTGATATCAAAATATGGTTTCTACTCTATGATTAAAAAAACTAGATAATAGGTACCTATGATTGTGTTGCATTTATAAATAAAGATGTAAAATTTGAAGGATAGGTCCATAATATATGATAA
Source organism: Torreya grandis (assembly GCA_037957365.1). Taxonomy (NCBI): domain Eukaryota; kingdom Viridiplantae; phylum Streptophyta; class Pinopsida; order Cupressales; family Taxaceae; genus Torreya; species Torreya grandis. Next base: position 2,205,334 of record JARHVA010000848.1, on the reverse strand, counting down.
TTGCATCGTACAATTTTGTTTTATTAGTGAAACTTTACCCTAATTGACCATATATAGAAATTTTCAATCGAGGCAACTTCTTCTATGTATAAATACTTTTTGATTCTATAGAAATATATCATTTTTCAAACTTAGATACCTTATGAGAAATATATTGTATTGTTAAGCTAAAAAAATATTATATGTACTAAACATAAAGATAGATCTCATATACAAATATTTAATTCAACAACATGAAAATATGCTTTCAGACCCTAATTTTTAAATATTTGAAAGTATTTTGGTTTTTTTTGTAATTTTTAGAATGTATGAATATTTTTTTATGTTTTCCAATTTTTTTTATTGAAGAGCATATCTATATATTAAATAAACAAGATATGGTATAATGTTAATCATATAAAAAAGTGGGTGGAAAAGTCACACCCCATTAGCATAATCACACTAATGGAAAAAACACCTTTAGAAAAGTTTAAAAGGTGTTCAATAATGACCACGCACACAAAAAGAAACATCACATAAATATTTTTATAGAAAATTAGAGAGAGAAAGGAATAGACAATAATAAATATAACAATTAAATAGCCACAACAAACATGGACATTGAGGTAGGAAATGGAGATGGTGGGTCCTGAGGCTTACCACCCCATCTTCCCAAGGTAGGAGGATCCTTGTCCATGGGTAATGGATCCTAACCATTATTTTTATAAGCTTATAATGTCTCATATTGATATCTTTAAAGAAATATTTCCAGAGTGAGTCAAAAAAAATTTCCTTGGGTAGAGGACACCATCCACTAATGTCACAATAATGAGACAAGCAAGGAGATCCCTAGCCCCTACCATTGCCTCTAGATTGGAAGAGCCACTCAAACCACCACATCATGGAGAATACTAGTGAGGTCGTGATTGATGAGGAGAATGAATCCTGTGTCTATTTTTGGAATGTTGTCAACATGGTCCACACCCTCATATTTAGGGAGGTGTAAGATGTTTTGGAGGCTTAGGAGGTTCTTGAATAACTACACATGGGGCATTTCTCTAGTGGTTTTGTAAATGATGGAGGTGTTTAAGTTTTAGGAAGACTTTATCAATTTGTCTTTGAATCTAAATATTAACATTAGATAGAACAATAATGTTTTAGTAATAAAAAAACTATGTTTCGATTCTTCATGATTAAAGTAAGCATAATTTATAGCTTTCCAGATTTGAAATAAAATATCAACTCAAAAGATCTGCTAAAATCTATTATATTTTTTAGGTGACAGATCCAAGTCCTCCAAGAGATCCATTTTCCACATGAAGAATTCAGGTTGAAAAGGATGAAAAAGGGAATGAATCTAATGCCATGCAAATTATGCATGAGATCAAAACTAAAAAAGGTGCTTAAAATTATTGATTCATGACAAGCTAGAAAGATGGGGTTTGAGACTCCTAGATGATTGAGTTGGTCACCCATAGGCAAGCATTAATAAATGAGTTTTTTAATTCTCGATAATATTATTCCACATAGTATTAAATCATTTGGCCTAAACCCCATGTTTGGAGTGGATATTCAATTTGAGGTTGAACATTTCATATAGAATATTCTAAGGGGATAGCAAATTATAACCCATCTGAGGAGAATATTGGGTGAAGGGGGTGGATGTAGACCAATCCATAAATAGTAATTATCCCTTGCTAATAAATATATTTTTATTTAAAAATGTATTTTAATATAATAAGTCAAATTTCAAAAAATAAAAAAATAAAATTGACTTCTTAATATGAATGTAAATTATCTAAATAATTCTGATTATGAGTTATTTTTTAAACTCATCTAATTTTGTTGTTCATTTAAAAACATTTAATTCACATTTTTTATCCTCTGCAAATAATTCAATTTCATAAAAACTTTATAGTCTGCTTGGATTAAAACTGGATATTAATTTTCTAATTTACCTTTAAGTAAATCCAAAAATTCCTCTATAAAATGTTTGTAATTTAATTAAAGAAATTGAAAGAAATTTAGATCACAGTGAAGAAATTTAAAAAAAAAAACAATACACAGAAGATTTGTTTATAGAGCTCACCAAATGGCTACCTCCTTAGGTTCATTTGAACCATTCTATTCAAATAATATGTAAATACAATGATTAAACTTACATCCCTAAATAATTTTCAATTGGTTGATCAACTTTTGAATAACTCTAATCATAGATTACAAACATCCTTCATTTCCAAAATGATCACCTACAAATATATATCTCTAAAATAGGCAATTTTTCTCTCTCTTCAAGGAGGCCAACACTCTTAGAAGGTTTACTATAAACCTTCTAGTCATAAATCCCTCTATATAATTTACAAAGATTAGAAAAGAGATTTTGCCTCTGTATAAAAAAATACAAAGCCTCTGTATATTGCCGTATGTTGTTTCCTATATGCATAATCATTGCTTCTCTACCAAAATCCTCTTACCACCTCTATAAACTACCATTAAGTTATATATATTTCTCAACTCTACTTGGTGTTCATTGGACATTAATAAATTTACCTGTAGAGGCACTAACAATTTCCTCGAATTGAGTTTTTCATGTTTTGACAACATGGCTTTCTGATATTTCCTCTACTTTCACACATTGGCCAAGAATAATTATTTTTATCCCATAATGGTGAGTTTCCCCTATTTTTGGGTTGATGTTCCATTAAAAATAGGCCATATACAATTCTATTGCTAATAATAATTCTTTAATTAAACCAAACTTTGAATAGGCTTTGCCAACTATAAACTCTTTGTCGTCAGTGTTTCCACATACAATACCTATTAATAATCTTCAAAAATATTTAAAGAATCAATTACCACACTAATATGCCAACTATTTGTAAAGATCAAGATTGGAATTTCAATATCAAGATTGGCATTAAAAATAATCAATGCCACATATTAATAGACAATTTGTTTGCACCATGTAATAATTTTCTACAAAAGATTTTGAATAATAAATGCAAAATAATAAGTTATAAGCAAAACATTTAAAGCTATCAACACCATAATTATCTTCAATTCCAAGTATAAAAACCATCCCCTTTTTAAAATGGATATCCACCAACTGCCAACCATGAGTGGGTGTTCCACGTTCCATGCAAATGAATAACAAAAGTGGAGTTAAGCACCAAGATAAAGATATCCATCATCTGCATGATTCCATAAAAAATGTTGGCCTTTGTCAACTAGGTTTCCATGTTGGTGTGAAGGTGGCATGCATTTTAATAAAAAAGGCAAGAGATAAGTTTAAAGCATATGCCATAACATTTTTCGTGCATGTCTTAGACCATTATTACCACATTCACATGGGAAAAGGTAAAGCATGCATGGTAAAGTAAAAACAATATTCCATGGTTTTATTTTGGTTTTTAAAACATATCTCATGAAATAAAAACCATGCAATGTAATTTGGTAACCATTTAAAGTGGGCCCCTAGGGGGGAAATAAGGCATGTTTGTTAAATTAAAAACAATATTCCATGTAAATAAAAAAACCCTTATTACATTCCATGTGGGTAATGGTAAAGGGGGTGAATGGAATAAAGTGTTTTTATTATTTTATTTTTTAATTAAAGTATTTTTAAAAATAATATATCATGGTTTTTGTGGGGAGTGGGGATAATTAATGTCTATTAAAATAATATCTAATGGTAAATTAAAAACCATATTAAATAGGATATTAAAATAAAATATTATCCCAAACCATATGAAGAATGAAAATCTTCTAAATCAAACTTCCTTAATAAGACCCTTTTGGTCCCAAAAGGCCAAATTATGCACTAAATTTGTAAATGGTTCACTCTATAAAACATCACTATAAAATATCATGGTAGCAATTCAAAAATCAAACTGAATCCCTAAAATGCTAGTGAAAGAAATATCTACACAATACCAAATTATAGATATAAGGAAACTATGTGCTCAAATGTCACATCTTTAAAATGATGAATCTATCAATCGCTACAAAATAATCACCAAGTGCAATTGCAAACTAGTTTGTTAGTGAAATAAATATACACCCTAGTTATAACCATATTTGATAGTTACAATAAAATGCCCAAACTGAATGAGGGACTTATAAATATGAAAATATAATGCATGGATACAAAAACCTTGTATAATTATTATAATTACAAATGATGCCCAAAAAGGGTCTTATAATCCTCTATTTCCACAATGTAAACTAACAACCAAAATACAATTTTCTCCAAAATAGACATATTGAATATGCCCTATATAATCTTCTTATGTTATTTTTGTCAAGGTTTAAAATTGAAGTTTTTTCAAAACCCAAATGTGAGAAAAATAATCTAAGTGTGATAAACCTATCCCTTGGCTTTTCTCTACAGGTTACTCCAATAAACCAAATTCAAATCTAAAATTCATTTTAAAATATCTCCAATTTTTAAACATGAGTTAATTCCTTTTCCAATGCATCAAGAACTCAAAAAATTATTAGGAGATTAAAAATAGAGCTTATCAAAAACATAAACGTGAGAAAATAATCCAAGTATGATAAACTTATCGCTTGGATTTCCTCACAGGTGGTAGCTCCAAAAATATGTTTTCAAAACCAAACTATATTCCTTTTTGATTTCCATAGAATACAAAAAATTGATTTAAACATTTTCATGCTAATAAAATATCATGGATATGTAAACATGAAACTAAGTAATTTCTTTCCAAACTACTTAACTATATTTTCCTTAGATTTTACCTAAGTAGTTGTATGACTCATAACCAAAAGTATTAGTTTAACAATGATTTCCTTTTTCACAACTTTCCAATGTTGTTTAGGATGAAGCTACCAACACTTATTAACCTCATGTCCTTTCCTATTATAATGAGTAAAAAAACATTTATCCACTCTTTTGTAAAACATACTCTTATTGTTATTCTTAGAACACTATCTAGGAGAGTGGTCTTTCAAAAACTTACCTAACATAGATTTACATTTCCAACATTTGGCTACATAGTGGTTAAACAATCCACAAAAATTGCATGGAAAAACATACCACAAATTTTGTGTACCATAATCAAAAGGAATGTTATAATATTTACATTGTCTAGTAGAATTAAAATCAACATTATTGCAAGTGTGACAAAAAGAATGTGTTTTACCTTCCATCCAAGATGGTTTACACTTCTTTATAGCACCTCTTGCTTTTGGTTTTTTAGAGCATTCACCTATTTCATTTTGAATGCCATATTTATATCCCAAACATATATGATGAGGCTTATCCTCTATCTGAATGGGGTTAGTAATGCCATGGCCATCTTTTCCAAGGCCTTTTCCATTAAATCCTATTTTAACAAGTAATTTTTAACCTATACCTCTAGTATGTTGTTCAAACTTACAAAAATCCTTTTTATTAGATTCATGATGGAAAGGAAAAGTAACTGGTGACTCACATTCACTTACAATGCTTAATGAATCTTTTTGTACACTTGTCGAAGAAGTAAGTCATGTATGCATAATGGACTTGTTTTTCTCTTTTGTGCCATCATCATTTTGCAAACATGAAAATATTTTATCCTTGGCTTAAAAATATTTTTTAAACTTTTCAATCTCCTCTTCCAAGGAGTAAAACTTTGCTCTCAATAAAGAGTTCTCTTCTTGAATTTGCATATTAAATTCTTTGAGCTCATCAATTTTATCTTATTTGGACAACTTGCCCATGGTTCCTTGTTCCTACAAACAACTTGTAATTCTAACACTAAAAATGGAGTAAATAACAATCTTTAAAAGATTGTAAAATCAAATTTACACACAATCAGAAGCTAATCCCTACATTCTAACTGCTTTGATACCAAAAATTGATCCATAAATAGTAATTATCCCTTACTAATAAATATTGTTTTATTTAAAAATGGATTTTAATATAATAAGTCAATTTTTAGAATTTATTTAAATAAATTTGGCTTCTTAATCTAAATGTAATCTATCTGAACAATTTTGATTATGAGTTATTTTGTGAACTCATCTAATTTTGTTGTTCAGTTAAAACCATTCAATTCACATTTTTTATCCTCTACAAATAATCCAAGTTCATAAAAACTTTATAGTCTACTTGGATTAAAATTGGATATTAATTTTCCAATTTCCATTTAAATAAATCCAAAATTTTCTTTATAAAACTTCCATAATTTAATTAAGGAAATTGAAAGAAATTCAGATCATATAGAATAAATTAAAAAAAACATGACACATAATATTTGTTTACAAGGTTCACCAAATGGCTATATCCCCGAGTTAATTTGAATCATTCCATTTATATAATATTTAAATATAATGATTAAAATTACATCTTTGAATAATTTGAAATTAGTTGATCAACTTCTAAAGAAATCTGATCACAGATCACAAATGTTTTTCATTTCCAAAATGGTCACCTACAAATATATATCTCCAAAACGGGTAATTTCTCTCTTTCTTCAAGGATACCAACACTCTTAGAAGGTTTATTATAAACCTTCTAGTTATAAATCCTTCTCTATAATTTATAGATAATAGAAAAAAGATTCTACCTCTGTACTAAAAAATACATAGCCTCTATATATTCTCATACATTGTTCCCTCTATGCAAAATCACTGCTTGTCTACCAAAATCCTCTTACCACCTCTATAAAACTTGTAGTTATATATATTTATTAATTCTACTTGGAATTTTTTGAAAATTAAAAAAATTTCTTGCAAGGGCATTAACAATTTTCCTAAATTGGGTTTTTTCTATTTCAATAGCATAGATTTCTAGTATTTTCTCTACCTTCACACAATCGCTGAGAATAATTATTATTTTTCCTATAATGGTTAGTTTCCCCTATTCTTGGGTTGATTTTCCATCAAAAATGGGCCATATACAATTCTAGCACTAACAATTCTATAATTAAACCAAACTTTGAATAGTCTTTGCCAACTATAAACTATTTGTCATCAATGTTTCCACATACAATACTTGTCAAAAATCTTTAAAAAATAAATTGCCACACCAATATGCCAACTATGTGTAAAGATAAGTATTGGAATTTCAAGATTAATATTGGCATTAAAAAAAATCAATTCCACATATTAATAGACAATTTATTTTCACCATGTAGCAATTCACTACAAAAGATTTGGAATAACAAATGAAGAACAATAAGTTATAAACAAACCATTCAAAGCTATCAAAACCAAAATTGTCTTCAATGCCATGTATAAAAACCATCCCATTTTAAAAATGGATATACACCAACCACCAACCATAAGTCAATGTTCCACATACCATGCAAAGGAATAATAGAAGTGGAGTTAAGCACCAAGATAAAGATATCCACCATATGCATGATTCCATAAAAATTGTCAGCCTTTGTCAAGTGGGTGTCCATGTTGGTGTGAATGTGGTGTGCATGTTAATAAAAAATGTAAGAGATAAGTCTAAAACATATGCCATAACATTTTCTACGAATGTCTTAGACCATTATTACCACATTCACATAGAAAAAGGTAAAGCATGCATGGTAAAGTAAAAACAAACTTCCATGGTTTTGTTTTGTTTAAAATTTAAAAAAAAAAAAAAAAATCCCATGAAATGAAAACCATTCAATGTAATTTTACAACCATTTAAAGTGTAAACTAAACTAAACTAAACTAACACCTTATATAGAGTAGAGGGGGTGGGGGGGAAATAAGTCATGTTTGTTAAATTAAAAATGATATTCCATGTAAATTAAAAAAAAAACCTTATAACTTTCCATGTGGGTAATGGTAAAGTGGGTGAATGGAATAAAGTGTTATTATTATTATTATTATTATTATTATTATTATTATTATTATTATTATTATTATTATTATTATTATTATTATTATTATTATTATTATTATAAATAAAGTAATTTTAAAAATAATATCTCATGGTTTTTGTAGGGAGTGGGGATAAATAATGTCTATTAAAATAATATCCAATAGTAAATTAAAAACCATAATAAATAGTATATTAAAATAAAATATTTTCTCAAACCATATGAAGAATGAAAATCCTCTAGATCAATATTAATCCTTCCACCAAGGAATAATGGAGTTGATCCCTATTTTGTGCAAATATGCATCAAGTATGGAACCTTAAATTTTTGTTATATCCTATAAATTTGAGTTATTTAATTGAAATATATTCTAAAATTATTTCCAAGTGAGCTAGGCCTGATTCTCTTTGTAAAATAGATCACTGATAAATTTCACACCTTTTATAAAAATCCTTGACCCTTTAACCTAAGGGACTGAGGCAAAGGGAACATTTTGAAAATTTAATCATGGAAACCACTGGAGAGATTGGGATTTAATGGAGAGGCCATTCTTAAAACCATCGCCTACCCAATTAAGATGAGTCTTTAGATTCTCCCATGCTTTCTATAGGCTTTGAACCAAAATGGTACCCTTGATTTTAATCAAAACTAGGCTTATGAGAAGGGAGTGAAGTCTCAGACCTTGCCAATATTTTATAACACATAAATTTCCCTAATGAAAAAAATGGTGTAGAATAAACTCATAGGCATCATCCTTGACAAGACCTCTAATAAGTCATTTGACACCAATATCAAGGCCTTAAATTTTAATATCTAGGAGACCTAGACCACTAGCTTCCTTATGTCAGCAATATATGTTCCAATCAACATTATGTAAGCCCTTGTGACCCTCAAAGTTAGCCCATATAAAATCTCTTAAAAAATTCTCTAACTTGTTTTAAGTGACATTAGAAGGGGCCCAATAGAAATAATAATAAACATGAGTAGATACCAAAAATTTGGAACAAATCTAAATTTTTCCAACATGAGATAAAGGCTTTGTGATTCAAAAATAATTTTTTTTCAACTCTCTACACCACATAAGACCATATTGTAGAGGGAGAGGCCCAAAAATCAAAATGGATGCCAAGAATCTTAAACTACACCCCTAGAAGAAGCCATTGCCATTGATATCCCTCTAGCTAAGGAGGTTTGGGACCTAGAGACTGGTGATAACATTCAGTCTTCCTCCATTGGATAGATGAGCCTAAATCTAAACAAAAAATATGGATACTTTTCATGGAATTCATAATTGACTCTTATTCATCTTGAAGAGTGAGAAAAGAGTAATCTATGTAATGTCTATTGAAAATCTATCTATCAAACTAAGGGAGGGAAATGCCTTTCATTAAAGCCCTGACAATGTAGTTAGCTAGGAGGTAGTTAAATCCTTCTACTTCTAGAAAATATAAAGAAGGGGATAAAGGGCATACTTTTTTTATATAACAATGAAGTTCAAAATGAGAAGATTGGGTGCCATTGATTGTAATACATGCCCTAGCATCTTGAAAGAGCACGTTAATAGTTTGAACAAATTTGGGGCCAAAACCAAGGGCCTACAATATGGCCAGAATGAAGGGCCACTCAATATAATCATAAGATTTATTAAAATCCACCTTGACCAACAAATCCTTTTTATTAGAGATCCAAGACCATTCCATACCTTCCCAAATGGAAATGACATTATCCAAAATGAATATGTTCTAAATTAAGCTAATTTGTTCATTCATGACAATTAAAGGAAGAATGTGTTTGACCTGAGGGCTAAATCCTTATAAATAATCTTGTAGGAGATGTTGAGAAAATTAATATGCCTCTAATTAGTGATAATTTTAGGATCACTAGCCTTGGGAATAAACTTAATATTACCTTAATTTATAAAGGGTCCCAAATAATTGGTTAAAATAGCTTCATAATAGACTCAATGAAGATCAGGACCAATAATATCCCAAAGGGTTTGGTATAACTCACATGTGAAACTATCAATTCCTATATATTTTTCAACATCTATCTACATAATAGCTTCGTGGAGATCACTGAGAGATAAGGGCCTATCATAGGCAATTTTTTGTGAATTGGAAACTTTGTAGGGTACCACCTAGAGGAATTGATGGAGAGACACCTCTCATTTAGGAGAGGAAACTTGTGTAGAGAATACAAAATTTTAATGATGAACAAAACCTTGTAGAATGTCAGGAAGTTTGGTAGGCTAATCATTTCCTTCCTTAATAGCTTTAATTCTATCAACAGCTTTCCTAGAGCAAAGAAGGGGGAAAAGTCCTTAGATAATTTGTCTCTTATAATCAACTAGTGCATATGGTCTCTTATTTTAATCCTTTAGCTTTATGAGCCTCCTCAACTTAGATATTATGTCTCTAATGTGCCACTTTAGTTTAAGGATGAATATTAAAAGGTGATGACTCCAATTCTTGTGAAAACCTAGAGATATTCATAGTTTGTAGCATTATGAAGACACCGTCTGAAAGAGGCTTCTTATTTTCCATAAATTCAAAGAAAGTTGAAATTGAAAGTAAGAGTATATGACCACCACTAGATCCAACTAGTATTCCCCTCTAACTAAGGAACTAGGTTCTAAATTCTAACTATGTGCCCCATTGTTCATTCATATTTGAGGTGAGTATTATTGAGATAAAATTGAGTGGAGGTAGGATTTATTTGAGTCTTGGTATACTCAATATTAAATAAAATATGGTGATGATCTAAAAAAAGTATTAGGGATGATTGATACTAGCCTGTCATGTACTGGGGCAAAATATAAAAGATTTTGTTCAGTTAGAAAGGCCCAGTCAAGCCATTAAAGTACACTATCTTCTTCCTATCTAAAGTTGGACCAAATGAACTAGGGGGTGGTTGAGTTTTTCCTCTAGTGATGATTGGGATTGAACACCCAAAGTTTATTAAGCATATAAAACTAGGATTCACACTTACCAACACACCACCACATTGGAATGTGTCCTTTATCCTCAACTGATTCCACCATGTTAAAATCACCACAAAGGATCTAATATGCATCAAGAAGTGAATCAACTAGCCACCTCCATAGAGTATCCCATTCCACAACATCATTAAAGGCATCATATAGGTTAACCAGCCTAATGATGTGGTTATTAGATTCAAAAATGGTCCACACCACTTGTTGGGTGGGTTTTGAGCCCTAGGAAATTATATTTTGAGAAATGTCTAGAGACAAGAAGGTGATGGCCCCACCTTGCCAAGATTCATTCTTAGTATCCTGACATATGACCCCAAGCCAAATTATTCATGTTTTATTTTTTAATAAGAAGCCAAAAATATTAACCTCTTATAAGTAGATAATTTTTATATTGTTAAAAAGATGACAAATATTCCTGACTGCATACTTACACATAGGATTAGTAAGGCCCCAAACATTTTATGAGTAAACAATAATTAGGAACTATAGAGGTACATGTCATTCTCTTCTATGATAACTTCAAGTGAAAAAAATTGATTCAACATAAATTCATTGGGCATATAATCATTCATTTTAAATGGTTGTCTCTTATGAGCCATATTCTTCCTCCTCATGAGATGGAGTGGGATTGTGAGAGTGCCAAAACACTGATTTATGGTCCAGGGTGAGCAAAATCCATTATTCCTCTAGAATATTTAACATATGAGAGGGTTTTTATGGTGGAGTTGAGGGTGGCATCTCAACTATAGAAACTAGTGCTTGTGGAGTATGCACAAATGGAAGAAAAACTTTATTAGGCAAAATAATTTTGCTAGTAGAAGTTGAGGCATGATTATTTCTAAGAGATATGTAAGAAGAAGATTGTTTCCTACCACTACCTTTTGAAGAGTTATTATTATTTTTGTTTGTGATGGTGGTCCGACCATCATTATTAACATTATGTAGTTTTGCCTTAGAACCACCCTTTTGTTAAAAATAAGTGGGTGCATGCACCATTAGAAGACATTCCCAGATCATATGATCTAAGGAATAACACCAAAATAAATTATTTAGGATATTGATATACAAAACAAGATGAGAAAAATGATTAGTGCCAATTTTTATATCAATGAAATCTTTCAAGTCTTGAGATAAATCTACTTAAACACAAACCCTTTTTTGGGGATGAGCCATAAAGAACTTGGTTTGCTCATGGCATATGAAATGCCTTATGGTTTTAACGAGTTGGTCAATAAAACCCCATAATGGGAGAGGTAAGCTAATAAATTTAACCCAAATGGGGATTTTTAGCTTTGCTTATTCTAAGACTTGAAAGTCCTGAGTCCAGTGAGAAAATCAACTAGAGCATTGTTGATAAACTAAGGCCCATGGTTAACAATGGCTTTACAATGTTCTAAGTTTGAAAAATGAAATAAAAAAACCATTGGTATTATTTTGGACTCCTTCTATTTTCACACCATGGCTTTGTCAATGGTTATGGCCCATTGCTTTAGAAGGATCTTAGGGTGGAATGAACCCATAAAATAAGGAATCAGAGTAAAATATTCAAAAAAATGATAGGATTTGTCAAATTTAGGTAAATAAAAAACAACATTAGGTAATGGAGAGTTAAAACCATTAGAATTACCTCAAGGAAGACTCTTCGAATGAGTTTCCTCACCTACTTTGGGGGCATGTTTTCACTTGCTCACTCCAACTTTATCTACATCCACATATGTAAAGAGAGATGCATTGGTCATTTAAAATAGGGTATGTCCTACCACCCAGATGATGAATTTCCAATCAAAATCAGCAAAAAATTCAAACAAAATTAATATACTACCTATATCTATAGCGATCGATAATGTGATAGAGATGCATAAAGGTTCATCAATGTAGAACTAAAAAACCCTAAGGATAGCATCTGGACTATTTCAATTTTTCAACTTACATATTTTAATAATTAAAATTGAAAAATATTTAAAATAAGGTAAGAATCAAGGATTTGAAATGGAATAAGGATGGGGAGATTCAAACAAACATGAACATGATGTTAAATCAAAGCATAACAAGGAAGAATGTAAAAGGAAATTCCCTCAATGTATATGTGTATGTAGAATATATTGAAGGAATGGCAATGTGACCTCATGTATAATTAGATAGATGTAAGCATGAAAATACAAATGAGATCTAAATTATGTATAAATATATAATAATGAAAAAATGACTTGCCATGAAGGATTTCTATTGAAAGCTTATTGAGATAATTGTCTTGGGTTATTTAAATTATGTTGAAAACAGACAAGGGATAAAGTGACCTAAAATTAAAAATAAATCCAAGGGATAGATTAAAAATGTATTAGATGTAGAATAATAAACAACAAAATTAAAGATCAAAGAATCTATATATAAGTAGATACTATGCAACGAATCTACACAAGGTCATTGGAAAAAATAGGATGTGTGAAAGGGATGATAAAATGTATCCAAAAAATGATACCATGAATATAATTTTCATATTCATATCCAAATCCATGATAAGAAGGAACAATCTCTTATGAAAGAGAATAAGTGCCAAGTGTGGAAGCTTTTGAATCTGAAGAAGAACCATGTAGTGTAAAGTAACCCTCTAAATCATTGAACATATATCTATCTAAAAATGTATCACCATTCATAGGATGAGATGATGTAATAACCTTTACTTGTGTAGGAACCTTGTGAATAATATATGATTACATAATAGATAAATACCTTACGATATGTATCACTTTTTACTTAGGAGTTTATATCTTACTTTTTTTAACTAAAATATTTTGATCATGTGTAATAATATTATGCTAAAGATATATGGATAAACTATGATATTTTCAAGATTATGAGTATGTGATTAAACCAAAATATGTTCATGCTCATAAGTAGATACAAAAACTGATTTTGTAATATGATTCTTTGAATGAAAATCATGATCTTGAATAGTTATATAAATTGATTCATTACCAATTTTCTCAACAACTATGCCAACCAATATTTGTGCAATAGGAGTGAGTACCATTTATTCCATAGGATATTCATATTGTATTCCTAAAATTTTAACCACTTGATTATCATGAATATACTATATAAATTTATGAATTATAGAAGTAACTGCTTTGATTTTTTGTAACCAAGGTCTTCCTAATATCATATCAAAGACTTATGTGCTTGGTAACACTAATAAAGGAGTGGAAAATATGAGAGGTCGCACTTGTAAAAGTAATATGATATGTACAAAATTATCTTGTGTATGACAATAAAATGCTTTAAAAACTCTAAATGTATGTTGTATATCTTGATCTTTATAACCAATATAATATATAAGTGTTATGGTGGTGCACACATTTTAATTTTATCCATTGTCTATCTATAACACTATGAATTGGATACATGTCAACATATGCTCTAATGAATAATGCATGTCTATCATAATGATCATCAACAATTTTAGAATCATCAAATGTAATAAATGGCCATGGTTTTAGCTTGTTTGTATCTATAGCAATCATGATATCAAGTGGATGTTCACGTACTTCAAGGTTTGACTTCTCATATTGTTCTTCATGATTGGAAAAATGTTATTTATACATTTTAATTCTCATTTTCATGTATCTTAGTCCTTTTATTAGGTTTAGCCTTAACATTAATATTTACCTAAACAAGAGATTGGATCTTATATTGTAAGGGTAAACCTTATTAGTGGTATGCCCCACACATCTATGATAAATTTTAAAAAAAAAACTATTTCAATCAAAGCTTATATATTTAGGTCTAGATAGACCAACTTCCAATGGTGTAGGACATGTAATAAGATGATATTTGAGGATTTTTTGTAACATCACATGAGGAGGTGTTGGTAATTTTGACAATAGTCTTCATGGTAGAGTTTATGATATAATATTATTAGTAATCTTGAATTTGCCTTTATATTCACTAAGATAATCTTAACATGTATCAGAATTATATTTATTATTGTACTCGAGACATGTTCATCCCTTATGGGGAATAGGTAAAATAGGATTAATAATACCTTGAGCATGTTTACCCATTCAATGTCCCATAGTTTATTTGTACTTTTATAAGTATTTAAATCCAAACCCATATTGTTGAAATTTTATTAATTAGCTAATTAAGTTGTGTTTTATGGGAGAGTGAGAGTATGAGAAATGTAAGAGGTTTTATGAATAAAGGGGTGTGTATATGTCATTCCACATCTATTATTTATGGATAGTAGTTCCAAAAAAAATTTATAATAAATTGAAATACAATGTGAATTCAATATTATTCATGAAACATTATTAAATTGAAATCATGTATATACATAATGAATAGATTCTTTGATAGGAAAAAAATATCTTGCAAAAATTTTAACAAATTTATGTATAACATGAAATCAACATTTTTCTATTGATTCCATTATATAATTTACAAAAAGTAAGATTATTTATTTTATTGATATACAATGAATAAATAAAATTATGAATATGTATATACAACATAAATCAATTAAAGTTATTATTTGAGAATATAATGCAAGCAAAAATAAAGAATAAAGGGTGATCTAAGCAAGGGTTTAAATGATTTATAGGCTCTCATATATACTTGCTCATTTGTTTATTAATGTTAGACCAATGCTTTAGATCATTAACTAGATAGGTATAACTATACCCATATCCCACTAACCTTGATTTTGAGCATAAGTTGAGAGTAACTTCCTTGGGTTATGTTCCTCTCAGGTGTACCAAAAATTAGATAGATAAAAGAGTATTCATATTGGTGTAAACAATGGGTCATAGGAATTTTCAATACACCATGAGGTACATGGAAACTATAGTCCATGTTTATATTTTTATTATGGATATTAGTATTATGATAAACCCCCTCATGCCATGATGTATGTAAACAAAACATCACATAACCCTTCAAAACAATAGATAAGTAGTTTTAAAAATATTAGATTACAATTTTTAAAACAAGAAAAAGCAATTAAAAATAAAGTGAAATAAAATCAAATATTTTTTAATAAGAAAATAGAACTCAATGTTGAAATAAAGATCCTCTTTGTCATTATCTATCTAAGGAGACAAGAATTTTTTTTTTGGTGTCAGATTAATCCAAGGTTTAAAATTTTAAATAATTACATTATGGATAGTATCAAAGGTTTAGGACTATATTCTTTCAGCATTTATAATTTACAAAATTAAATGATAACCCTAAGCCAAAAATCAGCAAGAAATAAAGTGTTCTAATTAAAGTGTGTTCACAAAAAAATTACACTATAATAATTATGGATCAAAATTAACTCTAATTGGAAATGTATACTATTGAAATATGACCTAGGATGATATATAAGATATAATACATTAAATATAGAGATCCAAAAAATTTAAAGCATTTATAATTTTTTAAAAATAGAAAACTAGGGTTAGAGTTAGAGAATTATCCTAGCAACTTATTTATTTCAGGTTAACTTTTTGTAATTTATGACTGTATTATAAAACCTATAAACATAGATGAATCATAAAATATTGTCTTGTTATCTACTAGGACAAGTCCATGGAAGGAAAATATGAGTGTAGTTTGTCATTGTCCCCTATTGTGACTTTGTCCTATCAAACTATGTGCTAGATCTAAATTATTTGGTTTGTTTGCTTTTGGATAAATGCAATCTATTTTTATGCAGAGCTTGAATTGATGCATGTAAAACCTATAAAATCACAACCCTATTACTACACAAACACACCAAATAGATCAAATGTGAAAAAAGGGGAAATAGGGGAAGTGGGAATGGTTGAACTATCTTCAAAAAACCCCTTATTGATTGAGTGATACCTACATATCCCAAATGACCTCAGGGTGATGTAGTTCTACATTTAGGAATGATCATATTAATGAAACTAAAAATTATTATTATAATTATTGACCAAGTGATGCCCTCAACCTATAATAAGAAATGTTAGACTTGGCCAAGGACTGTAAAATTGTAGAATAATTGCAATAGAAATATTTATTCATAAAATAGATGCTTTTGAAATCATAAAATTGATGCTTTGTCAATATGAGCTAGGTTATTTCAAGTGGGACCCCTGATGTGATTTTATAGAGAGATATTTCAAATATTTATGATAACCAACCTATTTGTATCTACAAGAAAGACATTAGGAAGTGTGTCATTTCAAAAATAAAGTTGTTATATCATGGGGGATTAATCCACAATACTAGATAGGTGTGTAGTGTACCCAAGTCTACCTAGTGCACACTTGTCCAAAAGGAACAAATTAACCTAAAACTAGAGTGATAGTAAAGCGTATGTTTAATAGGGATGATTAGGGATGAATAAGGATAAATATTTAAGTCTAGAAGATGTTCTCATTAATTTCAATTCTTTGAAGGCTTTCATAGTATATACACATAAATTAGAGTTTAATCTAAAATAATGCACTTGTGACCATTCTTTGGACATACCTATCTCATGAAATGTTCTATGACCATTTTCAAATATTTATGATAACCAACCTATTCGTATCTACAAGAAAGACATTAGGAAGTGTTTCATTTCAAAAATAAAGTTGTTATATCATGGGGGATTAATCCACAATACTAGATAGGTGTGTAGTGTACCCAAGTCTACCTAGTGCACACTTGTCCAAAAGGAACAAATTAACTTAAAACTAGAGTGATAGTAAAGCGTATGTTTAATAGGGATGATTAGGGATGAATAAGGATAAATATTTAAGTCTAGAAGATGTTTTCATTAATTTCAAGTCTTTGAAGGCTTTCATAGTATATACACATAAATTAGAATTTAATCTAAAATAATGCACTTGTGACCATTCTTTGGACATACCTATCTCATGAAATGTTCTATGACCATTTTATCATTTTTATTCACTTTCTAGGTTATTATTCATTCCTTTGAATGACCCAAATCACTCCATAATGTTTGCATCTAGGCCATTCGGTAGCTCAAATTCACTATCTATATGGAATAAATTAGGATGGATCTGTAAGTTGTCCTACTTAGTGGATTCCAAGCTTGGACAAGTTAATCTTACCAAAAAATTCATTACATAGATATTTATATTAAGACATGACCAATTTGGTGTTAAACCTAACTAAGATATCTCTTACCACACAATACCACAGGAGAGGGTTCGAAAGCCTCTAGATAAATGGCATTGTTTAGTAACCCTAGTTAGGTATATAATACATAAAATAAATATAATCTAGTGCTCACTAAATCTTGTGGCACAAATGGGGGTGGTTAATAACAAATAAAGTAAAACATGCAAAGAGAACTCTACTCAAGTCAATTTAGAGATAAACTAAGAAAGGAATATAACATTCATCATATTACTTTGTGTAATATCGAACTACCAAATGAAAGAGTAATATTTGGAATATTTACCATGAATTGAGCATGTTGTGCCTCATTATCTCCCTTGGCCAAGGGAGTTTTGCAAGAGGATGTTATGGATTTTTAAGGATCACACTATAGAAATAAAATCTAGACTAAAATACTCCTACTTTAAATCCAAGACTTTTCCAAAAGACAAGATTTTTTTCCTCCAAGGTAAAACCCTGATGCTTGACTCCTCAAGTGTAGAAATAATAGATTTGTGACCTGTAACAATGTGAAAATTAATGTTTTTCTCTTTTGAAATGAAGTGAAGGGTGTATTTATAGCTAATGTTTGACCCTAAACCCTCCCAATAATTTTGTCAACTAGGTCATCCAGGTTAATTTTTTTAAGTGGGAAATATAGCCATTAGGTATCTAAAAGGGTTAGTTGGGCTAATGAATTTTTTTAACATGCATTCAATTATTAACAAAATCAACTAGGCTAACATAGTTGATAAATTATGTTGTAAAAAAGGTCATTTGTCTAAGTCATTTACTCTACTAGATGCTTATCTAGATATCCAAGTCAGTTCTAGACTAGTTAAAACTAGGTACAAACATATAATAAACCCATGACACTCAACATTTATCAGTCTACTACACCAGTATCAATTCACATAAGCTTCAAGCCTTATACACTCACTCAAAGTGTAGTAGAGAAAGAACTGGGACCCACATTGGGTTAGTCATGCCATGATACAACTCATTCTTCAAGGGGCTTGGCCATTAAAATAATAGAATTGGTAGGTTTATTAGTTCAAGCCATTCTTGAGGAGTCCTACTATCTATAAGTTTAAAAACCTATTATGGTAACTTTTTCTATTCATAGGATTACAAACCTATACTAGGTTGGTTGTAGGATCTCAAGGGCATAAGCTTTTATCTTAATAGTCTTAGCACCATTAGACATTAATATGAGTCAAGAGAATTACTTTATGTCAAGGGTTCATGCTTAGGCTAGTGATTTTTACATGGATATCATCCCTTGGCATGGATTTGTTCCTACACTTAGAGTATTATTATATAATATGATGATGTCATCACTTACATGGAGATGCCATTAATGAGTTGGATAAAAAATTTGTTGGAACATAGCATTCATATATTAAATATAAAGATTAAAACTATTATAAACATTTTACAATAAATGAACAATACCTTAACCATATACAATAGATCAATGATCATTTAAGTGTAATTTCATTCTTCATTAAACATTGTTCAAATAAACATAGTACATAATAATTAAAAAAGAGAAAATGCTCATCTAAAGATACTAAAGGCCCAGAGGCTCACATGTGAGCTTGGACACTACAATGGGGAGCCTAAATAGCTTTCATGTTAGTCCTGAGTTTCAATTGTGGTTGCTTCACTATGTTTGGATCCAATTCTACAATGCTTCACTATTTCAAAATTGCATCGCCTGCATACTAGTTCGAGCATGTATTTATAACACTAAGTAGCATCTTTGTGTTAGGGTGTAGGGTGCACATTATGTGTTTAGATAAAGCCTTGGTTGATCATTTTTTTGGATCCATAACCTTACAACCTTTACTCTCTAATGACCACATATAGCCATTTATGAATATGCCCTAAAAATTAGGTGCCAAGTAACTGCCTGCCAGCTATCATAAGATATATGAATATTCCTCCAAATGGTGTAAAAGGTGTCAAAATAACAATCATGACAATTTATTTCCTCATTTTGATGTGTCTAATAAGTTTTCATGGATCCCTACTTAGCCAAAAATGGTCCCAACATTACTCCATACAAAATTGCTAGTCTACCCTCATATTAGTCTTTTAATGTTGTTGGCATGTATAAATCTAGTGCACTCTCCTTTATTTTAGCATTAACATCCTCAAAGACATTAATTGTGATTTTGAGTTATTAAATGACAATTTCTATCTCTATTGAGATGGAGCTAAGCATGATCACATCCATCTTTTCTAATTCCTTCTAGAATACCTCAAGGTTTTCCTTAGCTTTTACAACTCTTCCATCCAAGATTTCTCCTTGTGCATAGGATTTGGTATTTAAGGCATGGAAGAGTGCTTATAGGATTTGTTCTTGGTCTTTAATTTGAGTGATAAAGGTATTAACCTTTCCTATTATTTGTCTATGCTCCAATCTACTCATAATGTGTACCTATGCCATCAGCTCCTCTTTCTCCCCCTTTGACTTTTTAAGGCATGAATCTATGATTGATGTTTGGTTGGAGAAGATTTAGAAGATGGCATCAACAAAAAAATTACCCTCTTGAAGCTGTATAAAGAGTTCTTCCACATGTTTGATGTTTTCAGCTAGCTCTTACTTTATTATGGTGCATGGGTCCTCATCTTCTTCTAGTGTTGGCTCTACCTTCAACCTTGGGAGAATTTACTCCATTAGCATGCACACCTTATCAAACTCTAAGAAGTTAAAAGTGTCAAAATCATCTAAGAGGGATGGTGAGAATTCCTACATGCACTCAAATAATTATTGTAAATTGAACTTCATGTCCTTTACTTCCTCTTCTACTTCTAGCATGATCTTCCATCTTGAACCTCTAACATTTTTAACAATGTTCTTTTGTTATACTTTGGAAGCCATCTAGATGAGTGCATTAGCCAACCTGACTGGGTTCATTATATAGGGGTTTATAAGGAGGGAATCATGCCCTTATTATGGTTTCTTTATGCCTATTATAGCCTTATAAGGCACCTAAAAATGAGGCACATCCATATAAATATCAAAATCAAATGATATATAGTGGTGCATCTTTATTGTGGTAGTTCAAAGGGTCATTTGCTCAAACATATAGTAATTTTCATTGATCCACCCCTTCTACACCTTTTCCCATAGGTTTGGCTTGATGTCATATTCCTCGGTGATGGCCAAATCCATCTATTTTCCTTCTTATTCATTGGCACTATCACTCTCTTCATTCCTTCCCTCTAAGGTTCCTTCCTCTTGTTCTAATAGGGTTTCTTCCTCATACTTGTCCCCTTGGTCCATTTCTTCTTCTAACTCAGTGATAGTTTCACCCTCTTATTTCTACTAGGTTTCTTTAGCAATCTCTATTTTCTATTTCAAGGATATAATATTTCCTTCCTTTTCTCTAGGTGCCCCTTCACTACTTGGGTATGTCTTTGGTTTAGCTTATTCTACTATGTTGGTGAGGGTGCTAGTCACCTTTGCTATTTTATCCTTCATTGGTTCTACACTTGCGTCAACCTTATTCTCTTATTTTTATTTCTTGTCCCTTTCCTCTTGGGCTTTCTTTTTCTCTACCTTCCTCTTCTTTATTATTTTTAAGGTCCTTTCTTCGTCAAACCTTATTTCCTTAGCATTAACCTTTTCAATCTCTTCCTGGGTCATGTCAGCTACCTTCATGGCCACTTTTTTCTCTAGCGCTAGTGTCATCTCTATTTCTTCCTCATTGAGGCCCATTTTATTCCACTAGCTTCTCTTTTCCTCCTCAGTTAGTGGAGGCTATGTGGAGGGATCTTTGGATGAGGTGTTGGGTGTCTTTTATACCCCTCTAATTGTAGTGATAGTGCTTCTTTGGAGGGCCTCTACAACTTATTTGGTGCTATGATCTTCTTCTATTACTTCTTCCTAGATGATGTAAACTTTTTCCCTTCCTTCTTCCTCTATCTCTTCATGTGCCTCTTACACCTCCATCTCTACCAAGGTTATTATGGGCATTATAATTGGCCCATTGAGTTTATTTTTTATCTCTCTTTGATTGAGTGAAGCAATCCTTGGTATGAATTTTATGCACTTATTATTTGGTGCAAAGGGAATGGCCTCATCATTGGAGGTGATCTTCAATCTGATGTGCTCGTACATTTCCTCAAGTGTCTCCCCCCCCTTTTTTTTTTAGGGATATTTATTCTATGCTACTAGTGATAGCTTCTCTTCATCATTGATCTAAAGGGGGAGGTCATTATCAATCTCAGTGATTGTGCCCTTCTTTCTCAACTTCATATCATAAAATATCATGTGGATGTTCCCGTGTATGACTTCCTTTTGGAGGAGATGGATGTCAGTTTGATATAATTCATCTTCCTCATCCTTCATTTCTTTCCTTATTAGGTGCATTTATTTGTGTCATAACCTTCTTCATTCTAAATCCATGATTTTCACTAGGATGTTTAGTTGTTATGCATTAGGAATTCTTCTAAGCACATCCCTAAAGTATTTGGATAAAAATGCAGATGGAAGCTTTAACCACCTAGATCGGTTGCCATCTATTAGTGCTAGGCACACTACACAAAAGTAATTCATAATGGTGAAGGTTACCTTTCTAAACATATTATGAGGGAGATCTTTTAGGATGTGCCATTCCTCCTTGAAAGCTTTGATATACTATATGCACCACCCCATTACTTGGGTCTTACATTTTTAAGAGAAAGTGGGGGGCAAGTGAAATTTTGGTACTTTAGTACTAGGGAGTCCTTATGCTCCAAGAAGACCCAAAGTTTGTCTTCATTTACATTAGGCATGTTAATCTCTTATATTATAATTAGAATTAACATAGATCCCCTTCAAAAGGTCTCTCGTACTCTATGACACTCAAGCACATTCTTCACCATTTCCTCTATAATGAACTTTTTTGTATTAAAATTTACCCCCTGCACCATGTGGTGGGTGATGCAAAGGTAGGCCTTGGTGATGTTTATCCACCAATCATTAGTGTAAAGTTTTAAACTCATGAGGTGTGCATCTTCCCTCATTTTAGGGTCCTTGATGTCTTTGATTGGGAACACAAAATCTCCCTTGTAATACCCTAAGATTTTCATAACCCTTTTAACTTCAGCATCATCTACCATCATCTGGTAGATGTCTGTATCAGAGTCTAAGAGCCTAGTTATTCTTCCAATAAGGCTTGTTGACAACCTCTTGTGCCTTCCCATAAAATATAAGTAGTCCCCATAGACGTGCGAGAGTAAGAAATGTACAAGTTCTTCTAGCTTCCCAAAACATGAAAAATCATAGAGTTGAGTTGTGTCACTAGTTACAAGTTTGTCTTAGATGGAGACATCAAATAAAGTCATGTCTACTTTAGTTTTGGCCCCCATAACAACGACCTAGTTTTGTATTAGATCTTTTACATTTCTTGAGGTGTGGTGGTTATATTCTTTGAGCCAATAGGTCTATGAAAAAAATGCCTAGATATCTCTTACCAATACCTCCTTATGAACTTGTATCTTTTAGTAGGACATTTTTACATGTACCTCTAGATCAACCTTAATGACACTAACTCCTTATACTATATCCACTTTATCCTTTACTACAGTTACTTCTTATATCATTTTCACCCTCTTGGCATCATTCTACACCTACAGTGGGTCGAAACTCATGCATTTCTTCCCCATTATAAATCAGCTAGTGTTGAAGTGTGGTCTATTTACTTTTCCAAAGCTTGTAATTTTTGTTATCACTCCTCACAATCATGAGATTTGTAACTACAACTTTCACTCTTGAGCTTTGCTTGTCATTAATTGTAGCCTCAATATCACTCCAATTTTTTGCTACTTCGTTCTTACATAATTCATTCCCCACACTTATTTATGCCAATCTCAAAGGGAATGCAATTCTTCTCTATTCAATCATTCACTTTTGGCATCTGTGGATACTTAAGGTCTCACTATAGTATCATTTTCTTGCTTTAGCTCTAGTTTGTTGGTTCAACTATGGTTCATTGTTATACATTTTTGGGTGCTAACTATCTTGAGGTTTATAACCTAAAATAGTTATCCCTTTGTTGTTTTATACCCTTAATTTAACTACCTTCTTAATTACAAGTGATTAATAGCATGGTGATGCCTTGATTTTTTGAAATTTGCTAAAACTTGTAAAATCCATGAAAATACTCTACCACACACACATTCAATGAAAATATTTATGCCTTTTCTATCATCTTAATAAATTCTTCTAATGGTATTTCTGGTGAAGTGACATGTAGTTCGAATGGCCACTTCATGCCTCACTTTGGGTGGATGCCAGCTCTTCCTGATGATCTTTCTCTTATGTTTTGTTCACTTAATATGACCTTTGCCTTCCTTATGGAAACCTAGGTGTAGTGCCTTACATGTGCACAATTTAGCCTCTATAGTTCCATCTTCTTTTCCTATTGTGATTTCATTTCAAGCATGTTTTCCTATCTTGGTTGATTTATATGCACTTTCATCTCTTTGTCTTGTCTTGTCCTACCCTATAAAAATAATTTGTGTTATCCTTGTAGTGCTTCACTCTCTACTTTTGATCTCTTATGTATGATCATAGTGTGCATCTTCTTTCTACCTCTTGTGCATTTACATCTTATGCATTTCTCTTTGTGAATTGGTACTCATATTTTTAGTCTAGTGAAGTCCATGCACCCAAAAACTTAGTTTTCTAGCCTCAATTGCTTTATAAAGAATCTATTCTTGACTCACCTAACTATATTTATGCATATAAGCACCAAACTATTTCTCGTATGGGCCTAAAATCACTGCTTATTTACTCTACAAGAAAAATAATCATAAAATACAAGGAAATGTTTGGCGTGTACTAAACGTCATTCAAGTTAATGCAACATAATGAATTGTGACCAAGAAATTAGTGTCTAATGGTGTAAGCACCATATTATTGCCTATACAGCTTTAATATATTACTATTGAAATGCTTAGGGAATATTTCACCTGATAACATGTATAACTTACATGTGCCAATTTCTAATATACTATGGATTAAATATGGACCCATCCACCTAAGTTTTAGTTTTCCCAAGTACCTAAGGTACTTGGATTCATAGATCAAGACCAATTCTCCTTTAGTTAGTAACTTGCACTTAATATGCCTATCATGACATAACTTTTAGAATGCCTTCTCTATCTGTTGGCTCCACCTTGCTTGGGTGCACACTTCATCCAAGCATTCCAAGTCCTCCAAACTCATACTAAATGATTCTTGGTCATCTAATTGACCAATTCATTCAATGTATAATGGTGGCACCAAGAACTCCATCAATAGAATCAACTCTATATCAAACACCAGTTGGAATGGTGTAGCCTTATTTAGGTACTTATAGGTTATACAATATGTCCATAAAACTATCACACTTAATCATCATAATATTTGTGACCAACATAACATATTTTTTATGAGGCATGTTCCCATTATATTTTTGAATGATTTGACTATGCAATTTTCTTGGGGATGATATGGGGTGGTCTTGTGGTGCACCACCATGTACTCAACTATCAGGATTATCATAGTTTTATTGATGAAGTTTGTTCCTCTATCATTAGTTAAAATGAGTAGGCACTCATAACAACTTATGATATTCTCCCATATAAATCATGCAATAGTGGTGGTAGTGAAATTTTTAGTAGGTTCTACCTCAACCCACTTTGTGAAATAATCAGTGACCACAAAAATATATCCTATGCCTCTACACATTACTGTGGGAGTGATCAACTCAACAAAATTAATGGCTTATTTTTAAAATGGTGCTTAGGCTAGAATGGGGGTGAGAGGCCTCTTATCCAATCGATTTGACTTCCTTGTGCACTAGCATATGTCACATGCCTTGATGTAATCTTTAGAATATTAGAATAGGCTTGGCCACAACAAGCCTGATTGCAGTACTTTGTATTTTATTATGTATCTATTGCAATGGCCTCCTATAATCCCCTCATGTAACTTGCATAGAATGGAGTCTCTTTCATGTTTCAAAACATATTAGTTTAGGACTTCATCTTGACTTAATTTATATAGCTCCCCACTAATGATATAAAAAGGATCCTCATAAATTGTGAGCTACTTCTTCTCTTTGGTTATCATGGTCTAGGGCACAAACCTAAATGTTAAAAATGTGGCTATCTCTACCAAGTCTTTAGGAACATGTTGGAATCTATAAATTTATGTGTCTAGCATGTCATATTCAATGGGTACTACCACATTGCCAAAGTTGATGCAGGATAAATGGTTTGGTCTCGAGTTTTATTTGCTAGGTTTTACCATAACTACGAACTAGAATTCATGAAATAGAACTATCCATCTATAAATGCACCCATGGAGAATGGGCTAATTGACAAGTTATTTAAGTGCCTCATTATCAGTTAAAAAGATGATTGGTGTTGCCAATAAGTATTTTTTGAATTTTTGGAGGGTGTAAACCATGGCCATTACCTCACACTTGGTAGTTGTGTAATTTTTCTCTACCATGGTCAATTTAAAACATGAAAAGGAGATAGGATGATCCATCTTACCTTCAATGGGTTGTGTTATAATTGCACCAATTATAGATATGGATGTGTAAACATGGATGTGGAAAGGATTCATCCAGTCAAGAAATTAAAGGATATATGTGCTAGCCAACTTGATCTTTAGAGTTTCAAAGGCATCCTCTTATGTTGTATCCTAGTGGAATGGGCCATCTTTGTGTAACAAATCCTATAGAAATATTGAAATCTTCGCATAACTCCTTATAAAATTTATATAATAGCCACAATGGAAAATAAAGGTGTGAAAGTCTTTATGCATGGAAGGGGCTTGGAGCTATAGAATAATAGTTATTTTCATAGGGTCGATGAGTAGATCATATTTGTAGATGATGTGCCTGAGTAAAGTTACAAATGGTGTTGTGAAGATGCACTTATTAAGGTTAAAGTATATATGTATATATCATCACCTATTAAACATGAGGCACAAGTTATCATAATGGTCTCTCATAATCCCATACATATTCTAATCATCAAGGTAGACCTAGAGGAACTTATGGATAAAATCCTTAAATATAGTGATGACTACTCTAGAGAATATGATTGGCACATTCTTGAGCCCAAAGAGCATCATATTATAGGCTAAACAAACCCATTATATTGAAAATGTTGTCTTAAGCCTATTTTCCTATTCAATTTGGACTTGGTTATATCTAGAGAAACCATCAGTAAAAGTATAGATTTTGCAGCCTCTGAATCCTTCCAAGACTTCATCATTGAATGGAGTCAGGAAGGGTTCAGTAATACAAGTGGCATTTAATAGTTGGTAATCAAAAAAAATGTTAGTACACCCATCCTTATTAATTATAATCACCATGGGGCTCACCCATTCTAACTCTTGCATCAATTAGATTACTCTTGTGGCCAACATACCATCAATTTTTGTTTTGACCTTACCTTAGCATAGAGATTGGGGTTCATTCTGTAGAGGAGCTTTTTGATAGGTCATGTGCCATCCACCAACATTATGATAATTTTTACAAGGGATGGATGGGATCCCTTCATTTCCCAATAATTTCATGGAAACAAATCTTAAAACTCCTTTAGGAGATCCAAAAGTCATATTAGCTCCACATCAGACCAATATGTGCCCAAAGTAGCCACCTTTGTTTGCCTTCCACACTGATATCAACCTAGATGGTCTTGAGTGGTGTGTAGTATGGATCATTTCTCTCTTGATGTGTGTCCTCAACTTTACTACTCCCCTCATTTGTTTTTATGTGGAGATGAGTATGGTCTTCCAAATTAGGGGCATTATCATCCACTTGGTGCATGATCTTCCTCTTTCCTATCAATGATGTCCAATTTTGTGCTTTCTAGACATCTGTATCTTCATCATGAGTACTTACTCCTTAAATAAATTTGGGAGCACTAATCTTTTCTTCCACAACATATATTGTATGCACTTCTCTAAGATTGTAATGTCCTCAAACACTACCCTTCAAATGACTTGTAATGGCTTGATCAATTCTAGGTTATGTGAGGAAAAGGAGAAGGCGTGCATAAACTTATCCTTCAAGACATCCCAACTATCTATCTCATGGTATGTTTCATTGACCACATACCAACTTCTCACCCACATCTTCAAGATTATATAGAAAGCATGAACCAACAAGTTCCTTGGGGCATTTGTGTCACAATCAATCCATGTTTCTTCACACAAGCATATGTACGCTATTGGGTTTGAATCGTTAGAGTATGTACAAATTTTTAGGTCCTCACTTCTTTATCTAAATATATTATATATGGATACTTTTACATCTTTCCATCTTGGTAAGATAGACCTCTATGCTGCACACTAATGAGCAGTAGTGCTTCTCAAAGTATATACCAGTAAGCCCATCTTGTCTACTTTTTTAGGGATACAAGACTCTAGGCCATGAACATATTATTATATATGATTACTCCCTTCATATCATAGGAACACTAAAAATTTACCTTTTCTTATGTAAAACACTCTATTTCCCTTCTTCCTATTGTAAGGGACCCCTCTTTATGAAGTGCAATTGATCTTGACCCAGCCAATCCTCATAGGTTTTGGCACCTTGGTGATCACTACATGGCACCTATGACTAGTTGTTTCATAAGCTTATTTAACCCATTAGTGAAATATACATCATTAGTATTTGAGGTTGACTTTCCATCATCCCAAGAAAGCACTCCTTGGTCATTTGGGTTGATAGTTTTTATACCTTGCACTATGATGTTGTAGATATGGTTGGTCTCATCTTTAAGATCAAAACTTTATACATAAGGGAGTCCTTGGTCCCTTGAGAGTGGGATCACAACCCTCTCCTTGCCATTTTAAAAGGTCATATAGTGATTTTTGAAGTGCATGTTATCATTATTCATGTATTACCATGGCCTACCCAAGAGTGATGGATAATTATCTTGCTTAGCTAACTTGATCACTTCAAAGTTAGCACAAAAGCTTATACCCATAATATATATAATGGCACCTTTTATAATTCTTATTGGTTGTGTCTTGTATTTTTTGGCCATAAAAACCACATGAGGGGAAGGCCTCAAGGCTAGCCTATCCATCTTCTCCAATGCATTCCTTGTCAATATATTAATCTCATTGCCTTTATCCACAAGGACCTCTCATATAGACCATCCATAAATGGTGTCATTCACTAGGAGCTCTTGATCATACTCTGTATTTTGTGTAGCATGACTTCTCATGCCCTTTCCATATATGGCACAATAGTTTTAATTAACTTCTACCTGATATGCTCTAAAATAGAATTCTTAAATAGGGAGAGTATCCCTTCTATCTTTAAGAGGTGTAGGATCTTTTTTAGCTCTTATAACTCAACCTCCTACTTATCTTACTTATTACAAGAGTAAGTAGCTTTTGCATCTATAACTCACACTAGTTTGAGTTCTCCTTATAGGTTTTGAATGACACTCATGGCCTATTGCAAGACATCCTACTAGCATGTAAGATCAAGGTAAAGCATAGATTTAGGTTCAAACCATGTGATGTGCTTAGTATAGCTTAGTTCCCCATATTCTAGGCACAACTCTAGTACTAGCATAACTGGTGACTGAGTGGTGAGCCCACTATATGTAGTCACCTATACCTTGAATTTTTTGATGCTAGTCAGTTGTGCTCATAGAGCCCATTTCTCTAATTTTATATTGCATCAAATCATTCCTACACATTTATTTTCACTGGGTCAACCTTGGGTTAACTTATTATACAAGTCAAGTCATTCTTTAACCTTGTGTGTTCCTTGAAAATACCCACACATTGGATGTGTAGGGAAATTGCACTGACAATGCTCATTAGAACCACACTTGTAACATGATCATAGTGGGAATATTCCTCCACCACGTCCTCCACCCTACCCTATGAAACCTTTTTGCATCCTATAGCCTACATTTTTTTGGCTGTATCCTACATTTTTCTAGCCATAACGTACATTCTACTAACCATAGCCCTCATTTCCTTGGATTGTCTACCCTATAGCTACTTTAGTTGCTTTCCATACACTTCTCTCTATATTGTCTTGTATCTAATTGATTATCTAGAAATAATCTATGGTATGAGTGTAGTTGTCACATAATTAACAATATATGGTTATGTCGACCTGACTAGTATGTTGCAATAAAGGGAAATGAACATCATGTGCCTCATAACAAACCTCATAGCTTTGAAGTAATGTGCACACATTTCTTCAAGGGTAGTTATTCTTGTTATGGCCTTCCATATTACAATTGGTGTACCATAAGTTAATTTTATCATCTTGTGATGAACTAATGATCAATTTTTGGATTTATCTAGCCACGGATGTAATTTGTACTTTCATGAATGGGTTGATCTTAGTGTCAACACTTTTGACTACCTTGAATCTATGTGTAGATTCAATTTCTTCTTGAGGATATATGAATGTTTTCATAGAAATAAATATTCTAAATGACACTATAAATCCTCCAATGATGGGTGAATAATGTTAGTCCCTTTCCATTGTGCTTCACCTAAACATCCCCGCCTTTTTTTTGTATTGCTCATACATAAAAGGACATTAGCTTTCCATTATTGTAGTTTCAAATTTGTAATCCACCATTAATTTTTAAATCTCTATGCTGAATTATTTCACAAATGTGCCTCTGGGATTGCACAAGAATTGATACTCTGCTTTTTCAAGATAAGAGTATGTCAATACTGAAAACTCAATTTATGTAACTATTTAGTGATCCTTGCCACCATTTGTCTATATCTCTGATCCAAGTGGCATCAAGGTTATCAATATTTTCTAATCACTCCTTCATTCACTCGAGGCATTTTCCATATCTTCATCTTATGTAGGTTGCATAAGCATCCAACCATCAATATACATGCTTAGATAGTTCACAAAAGAATACCTCATATAGAGCATCATATAAGTTATTCTAGACCCACTTCCTCAACTTCTAATCTTTACAAGATGGATGCTTCAGTAAAAAGATGTCTTCCATCTATTCTAGATAGTAATCGATGTTTTTGAGGGGGATTCAAAGAATTGTTCTTTTGCAGCATTGCATTAATAAAATTCAACATGGGTCCTGATAATAGAACCAAAATGTTGTAGAAAAGGTTGATTGTCTAAGGCATTTACTCTATTAGGCACTTATCTAGATATCTAATTTGGTTCTACACTGGTTACAACTAGACACAAACATAGAATAAACCAATGGTGTTCAACATTTGTCACTATACTATGTTGGCATCAATTCACATAAGGCACAAACCTTATGCACTCACATGAAACATAACAAAGAAAGAATTGGGGCACATATTTGACTAGTCATTCCATGGAGTAACTCATTATTGAAGGGGCATGGTCATTACAATAATGATGTTAGTAGGTTCATAATCACAATCCATTCTAGTGGATTTTGACTATTTGTAGGCACAAATACCTATTAGGGGAACTTGTTCTGGTCATAAGAGCACAAACTTATATTAGGCTAGTTCTAGGATCTCAAGGGTGCAATATTTTGTCTTAATGGTCTTAGCACCATTTGGCAC
Source organism: Torreya grandis (assembly GCA_037957365.1). Taxonomy (NCBI): domain Eukaryota; kingdom Viridiplantae; phylum Streptophyta; class Pinopsida; order Cupressales; family Taxaceae; genus Torreya; species Torreya grandis. Next base: position 2,173,854 of record JARHVA010000848.1, on the reverse strand, counting down.
TAAGATGGGTCAAGGAAATTACTTTAGGTCAAGGGTTCATGCTTAGACTAGTGCTTTAGGTACCATTAGCATCACTTGGTGCAGGGCCTTTCCTACACTTAGAGTATTTCTATACAATATGCTGACATCATCACTTACACAGAGATGTTATTAATGAGCTAAACCAAAAACTTGTTATAACTTAGAATTCATCTATTAAATCTAAGTATTAACACTATTAAAAATATTTTGTAATCAATGAACACTACCATAACCATATACATAGATCAATACTCATTTAAGTGCAATGTCATTCTTCATTAAACATTGTTTAGATAAATAGAGTACATGACAAGTAAAATAGAGAAAATTCTCATCTAAAGATACTAAAGGCCTAGAAGCTCACATGAAATCTTGAGAAATACAATTGGGATACTCAAGGGCATCCAAGCCAGTCCTAAGTTTCAATGGTAGTCACTTCACTATGTCTAGAACTAATTCTATAGACTTTGCTATCTCAAAGTCATATCCCCTACATATTGGTTCAAGCATGGCTTTATAACACTAAGTAAAATATTCATGCCAGGGTGGAGGGTGCATGTTGGGTGCTAAGCTAGATCATTGTTTGATCACTCTATTAGCTTCATCACCTTGTTCCCTTTCCACTCCAATCACCATGTGCAACCACTTATGAAGATGACCTAAAAATATTGGACACCAAGTAACTGTTTGCTAGTTGGCACAAGATCTAAGAGGATTCCTCTAGCTAGTGCAAAAGGTGCCAAAACATAAATCATGATAATTTATTTCCTTGTGTTGAAGTGTATAATTATTTGGCATGGATCCCTACTTAACCAAAAAGGGGCCCAATAAATAAATAAAGTGGGTGTATACTTAGTCAGGGGCTATTTTGGATGGTGAATTACTTAGAGGATTGGATAAAGGGGTTTTAATTATTTATGGAATTTGATAAAAGTAAGTTTTAATGTTTTTAGGTAATGATACAATGACCATAAATATTTCAAAGAACCAAAGGTCTACCCACCTCTTTCTAGATGCACCTTTTAAGGAGAGCACTCAGAGAGATTGAAACTTGACAATTTCTTATAAGAAAGAAAGTGTTGATAAATGATAAAGTTTAAAAATGTTATTTGTGTATATATTCCCCACTCAAATCTCATCGCATGTCTGTAATTGTAATATGAGATGGTGTTTTGAGAAAGAACATAGCAATACACAATGTTTAACTAATAAATTATAGTAAAATGTGGAAAAAGAAAAGAAATTAAAGAATTGAAAAAATATTACCTTTACCTACCTTGTTGTTGTAGAATATAAGTTGCATGTGAAGAAGATGGAAGTGGTATCCAATGTATGGGACATTATATGGACATAAAAAAATAATCTAAAAATTGAAATTTTTACAAAAACTATGGGGTAAATATAGAAAAATTCTTTACATTGTCAGGATTATATAACTTTTTTGTGGTTTAGAAAAAGAGCTTGTAGAAACATAGTTATGAGCAAAACACATAATTTTTTGGTAATTAATTGGTAGCTAAATAATTTTTAAATTTTAAAAATAAATAGGATTTTAACTATTAATTTACAAATTTACTATTTTGAGAAACTAGAGTTGTATGTGACCTAGAGTAGTGATGAGAGACACTATGGCACAAAGGTGAGGAGCACAAGGTGGAGGATCTATATCAGCTAATGTTAGCATGATCTAGGTTTGGAATGTACTAAATTTTAATTTATATTTTTTTTAATTGTAAAATGAATTAGATTTGGAAAACTAGGTACAGGAGAAACTCCATGTATCAGAATTTACCCCAAATAATTTTAGGTAGAGTAGGAATTAAGATGAAAAATGTGTGGGGCTGAAAAAGGGTTATTAATGCCTAGGGAATTTATTAACAATTGTGTGAAAAATCACTATAATAAATGAATAAGATAAATGTCAACATAGTTGTAAATTATTAGGTTAATTATAGTAGTTGATTACATAGTATGGCGCTAATCTAGCTAGTCAATATCTAGCTTATTGTGTTTATATGGGTTGATCTAGTCTAATAGTGTATAGGTGATCGACTGTGTATATCTTGACTAATTCAATAACGTATTTAGGTGGCTAGTGTAGTTTTAATCAATGGATATATTCATATAGAGTGGATAATTTAGTAGGATTCTCTAGATGAATTTTTATATTTTTGTCCCAAAATTATCAATAAATGTAATACCCTATGGGAGATCCCCTTTGATTTTTAGGAAAAACCCCTGAAGCCTCCAAAAACCCCATCTTCCATTTTTGCCTTGCAAAATCCAAAACACTGTATGCAATTTACACTTGTGCAAATTAATCCATAGGTTACAAATCTCAAAAAACACCCAAAACCTAATATTGGTGAAATATATAACTTACCATGCACTTTGCACATTTTCAAACCTCTAAAATGCATGGAGGGATTTGGATCCCACCATGCACCCAAATGGTGGAATTAAAAAATTAGCATGTACTTTGCATGTTTTCAAACATGCAAAGTGTATGATGGGATTTAGATCTTGATAAAACATATAACCCCTTTTCATACATAACACAAAACTCTAGGTACATATTACACATTTTGAAACTTTCAAAGTCCATGATAGTCTCCTCCTTCTACTAGACCACCAAACCGCAAGATGTAGAACCCTGATTGCACTTTGTACATTTGTAAATGTACAAAGTGCCCTATGGTTTTTTCCTTCTATCAAACCCATAATTCATTCTTATGGAGAGTTAACTTAATTCATGTAGGTCCAACCTTTGCTACCAACCATAATAGCTACAATTAATCTAGGGATTTTTCCTATAAAAACTAGGCCATTTTATGAATTGTTTGTCATTTGTAAAATTTCTATGTGTGTCTTGAGACTCCTGTAAACTCTTACACCTTCATGGAAAGTGGACCTAAATCAAGAAAATTTTAATTACATTAGGTATCTAACATTATTTAAACACTACACAGGCTCAATGCACTTTTATCACCTCCTAGTTCCACAAGAGTTTTCACCAGCTAGAGACACCTCCATGTTTAACCAAAGAGTATATGTGTTCCAGACACGTGAAGATTCTACCAACTTTCACAGTTCATTTCTCACAAGTAGTAACTTTAGTCTTCATTCCTCATAATGAAATGAACTTAAAATCCAAGGGAAACAAGGTTATTTTAGTAATAAATGGATTACTATGAAATAATTAGAGATAGAAGGACAAGAAAGCTAAAGAAGAAGCATAGGTGAAAATTACACTTTCCATTTTGACAAAAATGAATTGTTGAAAAGTACAAAATCACGAAGTGCAAAGTACATGGTTCATCTTGGAAAATTTATAAGTAATTAAGAAGTTTTAAAATTCTCACTTATGTTAGGTTTTTTGGCATGGAAAAGTAACTTGGAATTATTTTCAAAGTTATCTATTATTTTAAAGGACCAATTCTATTTTGAGCACCTCTTTTTACATGAAGAAGTTATTTTCAGTCACTTACAAATGAAAAATCCTTGCATGGATATTAAACACTTTCATCCATGCCATGCTACACCAAGAATCACACCCAAATTGTGCATGCCATTTTCTAGTTGTTCCACAAATTTAGAAATGTCAAAAATAGAAGAACTCGCCTCTTTTGCATGAGGGTTTTAGATTTGCATGACCTCCTTCAACTGGGCATTAAATTTTTGTCAACCACATCTCATCTTGGATATATTTTGTATATAAATGGGTAGACCCCATGGCCCAAATCATATTTTGGCTACTAGTTATATTTTTCGCATTTTTAATATATTTACTATGAGTTGTAACCTTTGGAGAGAAATAAATTTGAAGTTTTACCTTTCTTGTCTGTGGAATCTCTATGTTGTGCAAGTTATTTGATTATTTTTGGAATATTTGTATTTTATTTAAGTTACATGAAAATTCATATGTGTTATTTTACCCTATTTAAGTTATTTCTTGATTTAAATAAAGATCATTTTCCATTTTATGAAAAATAGCTAAAATACTGCCTCTGATTTCTCATCTACATAAGTTTGTGCTAAAACAAATTCAACATATTTTATTCTATATTTTGTTTATCAAGAAATAATTAAAACTAACTATTAAATATTTTATACAATCACCATATTTTTAATTTTTTGGAAATTCCAATTCTTCAACCCTTTTCCCCGTCAAAACCCTAGTTTAGGATTTAAAAGCACTAAAGAGAAATATTTTTAAAAATTTGTTATTTTAAAATTTTATATCAAATTTAGTGAAAGGAGGCCATCCTTATCTAAATATTAACCTCAAATTTCTAAGGTCCCATGACTTTGAAGTTTTTTCTATTGTATCATTATGCTATTTCACAACAAGCTACAGGAGCAAGATAGGTGCAATCCTATGTGATAAAATATTTTGGCACACCTAGTGGGACCCAAATTTGGTGATCCTTACATCATCCATTGAAGGATTTTGGTGTGTTCTTTAGTGTATTTTACCATTCAAGGTAGTTTATTCAACACTATGGCAACTCTAAAGATCAAATCTACTAGTTTAAGCAATCCATGCTCTTAAAGATTATCAAAGATTGAGATTTAGTAGTTATTCTTGGTCTTTTCTATTTTTTAAATTAATCTAATCTCTTGGTGACTCTACTAGTATGCACTAATTATTAAAAAGGTAGACCTAATTATTATTTATTTGAATGATCTAATATGTCAAGGTATCATGTAAAATATGCCTTTTCCCCTCATACTTGTCAAAATGATACTAATTTTATCCCAAATAGCCTTGTCATAACATGATATCTTCATTTTCATAATAAATAATTACCTACCTTACACCCTAGTTCAGTCTTCTTAGAAACCTGTTCACACCTATAACCAACCTCAACAAGGATACCTTGCTCCTAATCTACATTATTACCCTCCTAATAAGCCCCAAGAGATAATCAATAATATACAACTTGATTTCTAAATATAACTAATGGAGATTTAAAGAGAGGAGTATAGTAGGTAGTATGAAGAGCTTGTTTATCAAGCTTACACATAGTAGCAGGAGGTGATGGGATAATATAGATATGAAAAAGAGTGTTTAGATAGGCAGATCATAACTAAGGAGGAGTAGATGCATAAGTTATTTTCATAGATACAAGTGATTGAATCACATCCAACCACCTCCACTCCTCCCTTTCCTATCTTTAAGAAAGATAAATCATCTGTGATTTCAATTAAATCCCCTAATTTCAAGGTTTTAAGTTTTAGAGGCCCATTCCCTGAAAGAGACTACCCCCATTCCTCCTCAAAAACCCTAAGCATAGTCATGGCAGCCTTCTTAGACCATGTATCTCGACTTCACAATGCCCAACCTTATAAAATCCCCTTCCTCTATACTAGTTAAAACCTCTTTCCCTCCCACCATCTCCATTTTCAAAGGAGGACCAGTTGTATAGAAGGCAAATGAAGACCATTTAGCTGAGGAGGAGGACATTTTAAATTAGTATGATAAGGAAATTATCATTGGCAGCCCTCTTTGTGCCACTAAATCAAAAAATTTAGAGCTGCTCCAAGAAGAGGATGAATAAAGTTAGCCTGCATAATAGGGTAGTGCTTAGGGGAGAGATGATGATAAACTCTCTTGGATAAATGATATTCAATTTAGTATGGAAGAAGATGAGGTCAATCATGAAGTTCTAATGAGGCCTCTCATATAGAAGAGGGAAGAATACATGGAGGAATATTTATTTTGGGATGAACTAGAGGAATTTTGTTCAAGCATTGGCATTGAACTAAAATCTATTAAAGGGGAAAACCATGAGTAGAAAGAACAACAATAGGAAATGGATGTGTTCCTAATTCAATCACTTGGACATGTGCATCCCAAGCATCAAGATAATGGAGAAGAAAAATTCATATGGGAGGGAAATTTTGATTGTTCAAACATTATCTTGACAAGAGCGTACCCTATTAGGTACCTAGCTCGGTTGGAAGCTAACAAGGAGGAACCATCACATATTGTGCTTAATTCAGATCACAAAATTGAGCATCAAAAAGAGTAGGATCAGCTTGCTTACCCACTCCAAGATAGTTTCATGTTTAACCAATCGAATTGGGTAAGTGAGTTTGCTTATGCCCTCAATCATGTAAATCATATTATATTAGTAATAAAGGGTAGTTATTTTATACAACTAGTCAATGGATTTGTTTAGATGTCCTTTTCATTGGTTACTTTAGGATAGTTTTTTTTTTTTTTAAATAAATGCTTCTACATAGGTCAAACTTGTTAGGATTTTTTCCCTTAGGTCATATTTTTTTCCTATTTTGTTTGTGTCTAGGAAAATCCTAGTTTGTTCTTCCTAATGTTAGAGTTTGTCACATCAAAATTGAATCCATACTCAATGTCTTAGAAGGCTACTAGATTGAAAATGATTATTAGGTAATCATCCCATAAAGGTCTCAAAAAAATGTTGATATTTTTATCCCAAAAATGTCATTACATATAACACCCTAAAGGATACCCCCTTTGTTTTTTAGGAAAAACAACTAAATCCTCCAAAAAATCCATCTTCCCTTTTTTCCTTGTAGAATCTAAAACTCTACATGTAATTTTCACTTCTGCAAATTAATTCATGAGTTTTGGATAATGTAAAACACCCAACACCTAAGAATATAAAAATATGGAACCTACCATGCACTTTGCACATTTTCAAACATGAAAACTACATGGAGGGATCTGGATCTTACCATGTACCCAACTAGAAAAATATGGAACTTGGCATGCACTTTGCATGTTTGCAAATGTTAATAGTGCATGATGAGATTTAGATCCTACTAAAACCTATAACCCCCTTTTCGGTATAACACAAATCACTAGGTGCATATTGCACATTATGAAATGTGCAAAGTGCATGATAGTCTCTAACTTCTATCATACCACCAAACCATAGGATGTAGAACCCTGAGTGCACTTTGCACATTTAAAACTATGAAAAGTGCCCCATGGTTTTTGCCTTTTTCTGAACCCATCATTCGTTCCCATAAAGAGTGGACTTAATTCAATCAAGTCCAACCTCTTCCACCAACCACCATAGATGTAATTAATGTAGGTTTTTTACTATAAAACTAGGTCATTGTATGAATTGTTTATCATTTAGAAAATTTCTATGTGCATCTTGAGACTCTTATAAAATCTTAAGCCTTTATGGAAAATAGACCTACCTCAAGCACCTTCCACTTATGTTAGGGATATGACATGCTTCAAAAACTATGGAGACCCAATGTGCTTCCAGCACCTCTTAGTTCCATTGTAACTTTCACTTGCCAGAGACACATGTTCCACTAAAGATTATAAATGTTTTAGACACCTATAGATTCTACCAAATTTCATAGTTTGTTTCTCACAAGTAATAACTTCAGTCTTCATGCCTCCTAAAGAAATTAAGTTCAAATCCAAGGGTAATAAGGTTATTTTAGCAATAAATGGATTACTATTAAATAATCAAAGATAGAAGGACAAGAAAACTAAATAAGAAACATAGGTGAAAATTATACTTTTCATTTTGACAAATATGAATTATTGAAAAGTGCAAAATAATGAAGTGCAAAGTGCATGGCTCATTTTTTAAAAAGTGATATAGACTTAAGAAGTTGTAAAAATCTCACTTATGTTAGGCTTTTTTTCATGGAAAATTAAATTGGAATTATTTTCAAAGTTATCTTTTATTTTAAAGGACCAATTCTATTTTGGGTTCCTCCTTTTACATGAAGAAGTTATTTTCAACCACTTATAGATGAAGCTTTGCATAGAGATTCAACACTTCCAACCATGCCATGATACACCAAGAATCACACCCAGCTCGTGCATGACATTTTCTAGTCATTCCACAAGTTCAAAAATGTTATAAATAGAATAACTTGCCTCTTTTTCATGAGGGTTTTATATTTGCATGATCTCCTTCAATTGGGCATTCAAGTTTTTTTAACTACATCTCATCTTGGAGATATTTTATATAAAAATGAGTAGACCCCATGGCCCAAATCATATTTTTATTGCTAGTTATATTTTCTAAATTTTGAATATATTTACTACAATTTGTAACCTTTGGAGAGAAATAAAGTTGAAGATTTTCCTTTCTTGTCTGTGGAATCTCTATGTTTTGCAAGTTATTTGATTATTTTTGTAAGTTTTGTTTTCTATTTTAGTCACAAAAAAATTTATCTATGGTATTTAACCCTCTTGAAGTTATTACTTGATTTAAATAAAGATCCTTTTCCCTTTTGTGAAAAATAGCTAAAATACTACCTCTGATTTCTCATATGCATAAGTTTGTGTTGAAACAAATTCAATATATTTTCTACTCTATTGTGTTTATCAATCAAGCATTAAAATCTACTATAAAATATTTTGTGTAATCACCATATTTTTAGTTTTCTATAAGTTTCAATTCTTCAACCTTTTTCCCCATCAAAACCCTAGTTTAGGATTCAAAAGCACTAAAGATCAAGATTTCCACAAAACTAGTATTTTATCAATTTGTATTAGTTTTAATGAAAGGAAGTCAGCCTTCTCTGGAGATTAACCTAAAATTTCCAAGGTCCCATGGCTTTGGAGTTTTTTCCATAGTATCATTAGGCAATTGCATAACAAGCTATAGGATCAAGATAGGTGCAATCTTATATAATAACAATAATTATGTATTGAGTGGTTGATGTAGTTATATTAATTGGCTAACTTCATATAAAGTGGTCATTTTAAATTGATTTTAATATTGGTTGATGTAGTTAGATACTTGGCTAACTTAGTATAAAAGTTGTTCCTGGTCAACATAGTTAGTTATGTGGCCAATGTAGTATTAAATGTTTGAGAAAATGGTAGAATAGGTTGATGAAGTAGTTAAATATGATGTAATTCATGTATTATTAACACTTTTGTATTTTGATTTGATGATTATTTGATATCAAGGACCAATACATTATTTTTTGTTTGATATGTTTTAGATATGATGGAGACTCTAAAAATTGGTAAATATAATTTGGTTATTATAATTTTTAGATAGATTGATAGTCGATGATTGTGCATGATTGATGACATTAGGCTTTTTATGTATTATGTATATGCATCATATTCCTTTAATTGTTAACTTAGTCTTCATATTCAGAGGGACATGGGAATGGCTAACCAACACTTATAGGTGGGTGGTGGATGGGGATACCATCAAGGTGGGTATCACCTTGGAGGATGTCCATGCTATATTAAGAATTATTATTATTTATACTCCAATTATTTGTGATACTCTTAAGATGGATCCTAAGAGATGAGTCTCAACCCTATGGGAAACTATCTTATAGAGATATTTTAATGGTTGCAAGTGCATTTCTTTGATGTCTATGTGTAAATAATTTTATAAATTCAAAACGATATTATTGGCCTTATGACAGCTCATGTGATATATCACAAGTTGGATGGGAATGTATCACTATATGTAGTCACATTATGTCATTGAATATTAAAACAAGGTACTATGTATGACATGGGGTCAATGATCTAGGTGTGATTGGTGTATGATATGTATAGCATTCTTTCAAGAGGGTAGATGGGCCCTATGATTTTACTAAGTAGCTATATTTATGAGAGGTTTCTTATGTATCAAATTATGGGGTTGCCCCATGTGATAGATGAAGGTTTTGATTGGTAAGTGAGGTAGTGTGAGAGCTGTAGATACAAGGAGATACAACATCAATGGAGTTACCACTAGGAGCTGGATATGGATACTTATGAATATGGTAAACACTATCTAAGGAGCGAGCCACTCATTTGGATACATATAGAGAGTTATCGTGTGTATAGGGCTAGGTGGACAATTTATAGGGCTAGATTGAGGAAATTTTCAAACCATTCAGAGATATTAGTCTCAAAGGTCAATGGGTAGTGTATAATGTCTACCAGATAGGCAAGGTGGACCATAGCTATAGAGTTTTTATTATATTATGCTTACAACATGTTGTATTATATCTAACATTGGATCCATTGATATATAGATCTATATTTATTATTATGAATCATGGAAGTTATAGATGTGTATATTTTCTTTTTTAACATGTGTCTAATTTTTTTATATATGTTATGAGAAAATGTATGATATATTTTGTATTCCTTTATAGCAATTTTAAATAAATGTATGGTTAAAAACCATGATATAAAAATGTAAAATGTAAAAATTTAATGTTTATTATATCTTATAGAAAAATAAAATATAAAACACACTAAATCTTGTTGGGAAGCATGTAAAACATAAATAAGGAAATGCAAAATACACTTAAATCAAGTTAAAATGCATGCAAAACATAAATAAATGAGCAAAATGAAATGAAATTTAAAAAACATTAAATCAAGTTGAGAAGTGTGTAAAACATAAAATAAGGAAATTTTAATAAAATGTAAAAAATACACTAAATCAAGTTAGAAAACACATAAAATGTAAATGAATTGTAATAAATAAAATGTAAAACACACTAAATCAAGTTGGGAAGCATGTAAAATATAAATAAATGAAATATAAGAAAAAATGGCAAGTGAAATGACAATTAAATTTTTGTTTTAGATTAAGGTAAAAATAGGTTTTGAAGGGACCCCGAAACCCTAAACATCAAAAAAGATATAAACCATAAAGCACAACTGATTTTCAAAAAAGGAACCCGAAACTGGAACAAACCAAACCAGGTTAAACAGGAACTTGAAAATAGTAGAAAAGCCCTGAAGAAATAGCTGACACAACACAGAACGGACCGTCTACAAATAGGATCAGCATCCTACAACCTCCCATACAAATGAGGTTATAAAAATTATTTATTTTTTACATGACCGAAGATTCATATCTAGAGGGGGGACCAAAGGCTTAGACTTCTTCCTCTTAATAGCTATCCATCCATCCTCTACCTTTGCTGCCTCAGTCATCCATACCTCAGAAGACAGTTATCCATGAAGCCCAGGGGACACAGATGACTCAGCAACATCCTTTTGAAAACCAGCCACATTCTGGCTCCTAGGTAGTTCCTCCACAATAGGGGGAGAGACCAAAGCCTCCTCAACAACTGGCTTAGAATGATCATTATTCCCAATCTCCACAGGACCATCTATGGAATCTTTCACCCGTGAATCCTCCTCAATCATCAGCTCGGAATGGATACTATCTTCATTCTCAGAATCAGCCGGATCTTCCACTAGTTGTTTAACCACGTAATGTTTGGAAGAAGCCTCAGACCACCAAGAAGGTGGTCGTCTGGACTTAGATTTCCCAGCCATACAATGAGCAGCAGTATGACCCGTCAAGTGACACTTTTTGCATCGGAAAGGTATGCCCTCAAAATCCAACATTTGTGTCTAAGTACCCCTTGGGGAGTCCAGACAAATCACCTCTGGTAAGCCCTTAGAAACATCCACCTCAACCATTAAGCGTGCATAGGTCGAATGGTAACTATTCGAAGTATCCACAAATAAAAAGTCTCCTATAGAAGAAGTATAATCATTTTGTTAATCACTCATTTAGAAGAAGTATAATCATTTTGTGACTAAAAATAGTATGAATCTTGAGGATACTTTGTTATGAAATCCTAGTCCTATCCAAGGTCTTATACTACAACTCACAAAGGTTAAAATAATGAGGTAAATGATAATAATGGTAAAAACTTATGGATGATAAGGAGATGGTTGTGAGGAAGGCTTGGTCCTATCCAAGGTCTTACATTGTAACTCATAAAAGGAGAACCAAATGGGTATAATCAACTAAATAATAATAATCATCAAGGATAAATATTGGAAATGTTGAAATGAAAGAGGAAATGGAAAAAGAATAACATAGGCATTTATAATAAACCTTAACAGGCATGAGACATATTAAGTAAATAGATAGGTGCTAATAATTTATTAGATTCCAATTTCAAAATATATGTATATATATATATATATATATATATATATATATATATATATATATATATATATATTCATAATAAACACAAAAACATTTGGGGTGAATAAATGCAGTACTAAGATCATCTCATGAAGGTCATATATACAAGAAAAGTAAAATGGGTCTACCTTCCCATAATGTGTTCAATATTCATAAGGACCTCTTATAGATCCATTAGTCTACTCTAAATATTGGTTACTTACATGAGAAATTAGGTATCATTATAGATAATTTGGAGACCTTTTATCCTAGTCTACTAGCCTACCATATGCAAATGGACCTAGGCTCTATCATGAGGCCAAATATGGAGTTTGAGATTTAATTAGGAATAAGAGATGAGCTAATTTATGAATCACATATTTTACTATGATTTTGACTTGTGAATGTTTATTTATGCCTCTTTATCATTGAATTTTGTTTAAATGATTTATATTTAATTATTTATGTCTTTTTTTATTCCTCATCCACACGGATTCGAATAACCAAACATGAGTGATAAAAGTGACAAACACAAATAATATTTAGGCTTTGGTTACAGGGTAAAAAATACCTAGAGATTTTTTCATGTTTTTAAATAATTAGGATTTCTCATAAATATGTATGTGCTATGAATACTTACCATATGCATGCTTAGTATGAAGGGAAATGGAGATCGAATAGATCTATGTATGTAGTGATACAATGAGAAATATGTTTGATAATTGAACATATGGTAAATATAAGATATTAAAGGGGTTTGTATTTGGAACCATGTCTCAATAATAACTATCTTATTCAAATAAATGACATAACAAACATAAAAATAAATCATCCTAAATAAAAATAGGGTAAAAATAAAATCAAATTGATTTAATCCATGAAACATTTCCAAGTGATAATTAAAGAATTAGATCAATATATGTTCATAAATCAAATCCAAAACATATGAAACTATAATAGATAATGTGATGAAACACCAAGATTTGCTCACAAGTATTGATAAATTTCATGGCAAACATCATCCATAACATCTAATACATCCTTATGTAACTATACTCTAACTTTAATTAAAGTCTCATCAATCTTTGTAGAGAGTCATGAAAAGACTTCCTAGGACATTGTTTCAACTAAGAAAGTGGGTATGATAAAATAATAATGGTACTCATGGGGTAATTCCTATTAAGGATATAACTATGAATAAAATATTTGGATTTGTGAGTAAATGTGGATTACAGAGAAGGTTGAGCCTTTGTCTTTCAATGTCCTAAAGTATTTGATTGAGTCGATGAAGGTTTAGGCCATGGAAAATCATGAAATTTCTATTGTATTACTCAACATATTTATTTATGATGTGTATTACACTAGTTCCAAATATACTAAACTTCCTCATATTTAGAGATGTATTCTATAATTATCTTAAGAGGAGGTAGGCTCTTGCTTTTATATTATTCGTTCTCTAGATAAACTGTATCAATGTAATAAATAAGATGTCATCAATGATTCAAAGAATCTATGTGTGTGCCATGAAAGAAACAAGTACATCTATGAGAAAAATGTGAAGGTTATCTATCTATGGTATAAGTAGATCTTGAGGCTTTACACTAAAGATGTACATGATAATCCTTGTCCCAATGATCATCAACTCTATGGATCTCAAAATATGGCTCATATACCCATAGTGTTAGTAAATGATCACTCTTAGGCAAAGGTATTATGCCATCACCAATAGGATAATAAATTAGAATATGAATAAGAGTAGGTTGGTTCACTTCAAGAGATGATCTCAAAGTGGGTCGGTGTCATGTAAACAACATCTCTAGAGGAAGTAATCTGGAAGGATAAGAATATCTAATGAATTGGTAAGGTTTTTTCATAGCATGGTCAAGAGCATACCCCAAAGAGGATCAACACTAACTAGAGGATTAATAGTGTGTGTGTGCTCCATCTCAGACCTATGAACATCAAAAAAAGAATAAATAATTTCAAGTACTATATAAAGATAAATAACAACATGAATATAACTAAGAGAATTATACAAAGAATAATGATATCTAAGAATCTCTACATTTTTATCTTGAGTAGATTCAGATAAAAAGTGATTGTATAAAGAGTGTCCATCATCATAAATAGGAGTGTGAAGGTCAATATTACATGTATAGATAATTTTATCAATCAAATAGGCATGATGAATGAAGTGTTTACTTTTTATTAGAGTGATCAACATTTATTATAATGGTTTTTGATGAGATCAAGGTTATAGAGAAAAAGGTAATTGAGTGATTATGTCAGGAGAGATATCATAATTTTTCACTTTCAATGTGAAGAGAGAGATCATAAGTTTGATTTTTAAATTGATCTCATTTGTTTCATCATCATATAAATCTAAAATATTATGTGTTATGTTTCCTATTAATTTAGGGTGACCATTATAACCTCTAGTAGATTTGATGGGATAACTAAAGTGTTGTGATTCGTGAAATGGTATGCTAGGTAAAGGTTCAATGGTAGGTATTTTAAAGACACCTAGTTCTTAGAATTATTTAAAATTTAAAGGATTGGTATCTCCTTGAATCTTATATATAACATAATTATAGTTAAATTTAATGCATTGTCATGCTAATGAGGCTACTAATCGCATGTGTTGTGTTCAAGTTCGATTGATTAAAATGGTATAAAAAAGTGGAAAGTTAAATATCATGACTTTAACATGCACCATGAGAGGGGGAATTATGATAAGAATCCAAACTCATCCTAAAGGAGGCATTTGTATTCTATCATATCCTTGAAATGTACTTTAGTAGATTTGAGATTACATAACAAATTATCTAAGGGTTTTAATGAAATAAAGGGAAGCCACACAAGTGCATAAACCTTCGTCAATTAATGTATGTTTAACATGGATATCTCCTATTTGGACACTAATGAATAATGGAAGATCATCTACACAAAGCAATATCTCATCAGGAATCATTAAATATATAATAAATTTAAGTGAAAAAGAAGTATTTATCATGTCATCAATGTGTATATACATTTCTTAACACTAATAAATAATGTTACCTTCAGACCCTATAAAAGTAGCTTCTTGCCCTACAGATGGTGGATGAGGGATTTTCATTTTCAATAAAAGTTGAAATAGGTAATTATGATTATGAGGAGAAGTTATCATGGGTTCTAAGAAATGGATTTGAGATGGGAGATGTGAAATTTCAGATATAATATCCCATTCATAATATCCCATTAGGATTATTTTGGATAAAGGTGCATAGTGGTTGAAAAATGGCTTGAATGGTGTGTATAGAATCACAAGTATCTATAACACCATCATTAGTTGCATGTCTATTTTTTTCTTTCATAACCATTTGGGTATGTGTTAGAGGGTGCAAAGGATTGAATTGTCATATAAGTAATTCATGATGTTTAGCTTGGTTGAGGTCTTATTCTAAATATTTCAGATAAAGAGTCCTCACATGATATTTTAATTTGGAGTGAAGAGATTTAGTGAATAACCAAAATCAATTATCATCAAACATGGTATGCTTAGCTTTTCTATACAAGGCTTTCCACCATTTGATTAATAGTTATTCTATTTCAAATTCTAATTATTTACAATTGATAAAATGAGCTAGATTATTTTTATAAGAATCATTAGTTTAGAATTATTGAACCAATGCATTGACTAAGTCTTTTAAAGTAGAGATAGAATGAGTTTTGAGTTGATTATACCAATCTAAAGCATCATCTAAATTTTTTTTAGATAATATCCTAGTGGTAAAAAATGTGTTAAGTTTAACCCAATATTTGTATAGGTTTCTAAAAGTCTTCAAATGTAAGGTTAGATAAGTGGATCCATTACAAGTGATAGTTATAACTATGCCCACCTATGTCAATGTTTGTAATTAAAGGAACTAGAGGTTCATTTTATAAGTATAGAATATCCTTGTTAAGAAGTAGAGGTTGTGGTATAAGGTTACCAGGTACATATCTAATGGGGATGGTGGGTATTAGGTTTTTACACACCCAATTGAGTAGGTTGAGGATGAGTTTATAAATGATTTAGCTAATTTTTCATTTGCATTATTTGATTTCAACTATTAATTTGGAAATTAGTCATTTTATTTAAAGTTTTCAATAGTAATTGATTAATTTTATTTTATTTTTACTAATGGTAGCAACGTAAGATGCATTAGTCTTATTCGATGAATTAATATTTTTAAATACATAATTAGCTTGATAATCTAAAACTCAAGGGTTTTGGTTGAAAGATATTTTAAGAAAACAAAAATGAAACAATAACAATTCTTTCTCTAAGAAGAGATGTTTTATTACTCACAAGATTACAAATACAAACATATGCTTATCTCTGGGAAGATATGTCTTATCTCCTTCTTAGGACACGTCTATTTTTATACATAATTTGAAGGCATGAATAAGATGTGGAAGGTCACCAATTTTGAGGGATATGAAGTGGTTTGACTTCCATGATTTACAACAACACAAAATTTGAGAAATTACTATTTTTAGAAACTTACTATTTTTAGATAACACTATTAAAATTGAAATTGTAGGCACTTCCATTGGGTTTTTGGGGGTAAAAAAACATTGAGAATAGCTCATGACATCTCATTGACTTCTCCTCATTCTTATATTTTTAATGGTTAAAATGGGGATTCAAATGGAGCTATCATTCAAAAGTTATGGTTCTCGAAAGTTCTACCACCAATTGGGGTAAAACTATTGCCCAAATTGTCACCTGAAGTGTTTCCCAGATCACTTGAGATGCACTATTAGTTATATATATTTGAGTATTAGGGTGGTTATTTTGAGTAGAACTACTAAATCTCATGCCTACCATGTGTGTATAAATAGTTGGCATGGAAGATTATGTCATCTAGTATAGGGAGGCATGAGATAAGAGAAAGATGTGACATAAGTTGTATAATGACTTGTCCCAAATCTTATAACAAAGCGAGGTGAAGGTAAATGAGGTTCTCCAATATGAGGTCCCATCAAGAGGTTATAAATTAATGTGGTATACTTACCCTAATGTTGAGGTTTTTCATTGATGAAGAGGATCATTTAATCAATACAGTCAAAGTCACTTTCATCCTCTAATATTTTTATGAATAAATAATTAAGTGAATTAGAATAGAGAGGAGCCCCATAACTGGTGATTATGGTAGTAACATGGATATTGTATATTATTTTGACCCTAACCCATTAGTAGAATATTCATGCCAATTTGACATCCACCATGGTGTGATAAGATGTTTTTTAGCAAGAGGTTAGCCTAAAGGTTTTTGTATCTATATTGAAATTGCAGTACAAATCTTGTGCCAGTTGGTAGGTGGCTAACCATCTCCTAGATTTTTAAGGCATTAATGAAGATTTATAGAAACATGGTAAGTGTAGCATGGGGATCATAAAGTCATGGATTCAGTGGTTATGATGAAAAAATTCTATCTCAACACTCAATGTATAACTTCTACCCTAGAAAAGATGCTCCTAAAGGCTTATATAAGTAGCTCGAGCAAGAAGAGGAAAAAGGGATAGGAATTATAGATAATCTCTAGTGGAATTATTTTGAATCCATGTTTTATAAACCTTTATTTAATTACCATTAATAATTATAAATAATATGGAGGCCACTCTGGCTCTAATTGTATGTGCCCAAGCTCGTCTGTGAGCCTCTGGGATGTTAAAATTATGATTTGAATACAAAATCTTGTTATGAGCTTTAAATAATGATAATGGTTTTGTATTATAATGTTATAAGTGTGTTTGGTTTTCACATCTTATGGTGTTATTAATGTGAGTCAAATATTTTGGATGTCATACTTTTGATTGAATTATGTGAATTGATGTTCATGCATTTTACTAGTTTTTTGCTTTAATGGAGTCTTTACAATTTTCATGTCATCATCTTTATTATACATGGAAGATGAGTATAAATATTCACCAATAACCTAATCCATATTTAAATTTCATCTATTTAGTATGATTAAATGTAACCAAAGTAGTTTTATGACACATTAAGTGCCTATATGACCTAGGCTAAACCTAAGAAAGGCTATGCCTATAAATCTACCCAAGTTAATTTTTTGGTACATTGATTAAGACCCTTTAATGAATCCTCATACCATGGCACAACTAGCCCAATGTGGGCATGGTTCATTCTTAGCTATGCATTAGGTGAGTACATAGATCTTGTGTCTTATGTGTATTTACGATAGTATAACCAAGTGTTTAAATGTTGATCATAAGGGAGTATCCCATGCTTATTCTTGGTTGTAGTAAACTAAGACCCTAGACATTTTACAACATTTTGGTTCCATTACCAAGACTCATGTTTAATTTTATTTCTATGATGATGTGACAAAATGATGTACTGATATTCTCTCAAAAATATCAAACATTAGCTAAAATAGGTAAAAGATAGTTTTGTGTAGAAGCATCCCACATACAAAGGATAAAAGCCAAGAAAATAGGTTTAGGACAACCTATATGATTTTTTGTATGAGGTATTTTTTTATGATTTACCTAAACATGCATATATGTGATTTTTTGTATATTCAACCCATAGAAGAAGAATCTATGGATAATTATATAAATATTACACCAAAACCTTGAGGTGTTAGTGAAGTCCACCCATCAAGATTATAACATCCCACCACACTTTTGAAGCCCATACTCTAGGCTAGATTTTCACCCATATACTATGGTCCCCTACATGTACAAGCCCTATATGAATACTTCTATGTTGATGCAACCACCCACTCTATGACTTAAACTTGGGTAGAAGATTTGATACCAAATGTAACAAACTATTACACCAAAACCTTGAGGCATTAGTAAATTCCACCCATCAAGATCACAACACTATGAGTGGATAAATGAACACCTAGAGAGGCTTGGGAACTTGGATGTTACTTGGATTATAGTAGTGGATAAATGAAGGAAAGTAGCTCTAAATAGATATGTACTTGAGTTTGTAGTATCAACTTATTCATGCCCCAAAGAAGTAGAGTACCATTTTTTTGTGATCCTAGAGGTGCATTCATGAAGGAGTTTAGCAAGGAGCTCAAGAAACTAATGGTTGATTATATATTTAAAATTTTGGGGATGGAAGGATAAATTCCTTTGGTATATGATTTATGTAAAGGGGGAGAATGGGATGTGTAGGTGAGTCATAATGGAAGGGGATGAGCAAATTGACACCCAAGAGCTTAGAAGACAAGCCTATAATAAGAGACGATGCTAAATAATGGAGGATATGAACCTATAAGTGTTGAGAAGACCCATAGAGAACAATAAGGGCATGGGGAAGTATCTCTTGAAATATAGTAGAACAAAGATGAGAGGTATAATAAAGTGATGGATCGAGCTTGATACTTGATAGATGTGGAATTATTTGAGTTCTTATAGAATTTAGTGACTATAGATATGCTTGATGTGCCTACCCCATTTAAACCTATGGTACATACTCACACATTAGATCCCACACTTGAAGATAGTACAAAAGTGATTTTTGACCCTACTAATGCCTTAAATTTTATATATTTTGTATATTTAGTTTACAACTTTGTGATTGAATAAATTATCCCATATAAGGAGGTGAGTGCAACTACCTTTAAACCATTGATCATTAGCTCACCACAATAGTAATTTAATGTGATCATACCACCTTATTTGATGTTAATAATGCAAGGTGGGAAATATCCCATAAGAAGTGGCCTAGTGACACAAATAAGTAGCACAACATCAATTGTGCTAGTAGGAATGATGGGACCAACACCTACTTTTAGGGATAGAAGTGTTAGAGGACCACTACCAAGATAGGCACTAGGGGGACAAGTGCCTTAAGTAATAATTCCCCTCCATAGTAAATCTACTATGAAATGGCTATGAACCTGCTAGAGCATTTGGACATGGAAAATGTTGTAGAACATGTGTTGAAATGTAAATTATAGTGACTTGTGTGAGGGATAACCTAGTTGGAGATTATGGATACCTAGTTTTCAACCACTTTAATTGATCATGCCTACACTTGGTATAGAAAATATGATCCCAACTAGGACATGGTTGACTATGATACCCTAAAGGATGCATTCCTAAAGTAATTTGACATCCTAGAGTTTGAACAATAGAGCATCACCACAATAGAAACATTACCTAATGACTCTCAAAGAGCATGTGCTTGTATGATGCACTATTCAAAACTCCCCTATAAAATATCCCATAAGATATTCACCCTTCCCAACATGTATAGTGGTTAATTGGGGTGTTCTTCATGTCATTCTAAAGAGCACTTCCATGATGAATTTTACAGACCCTAGAGAAGTGCTTGAAGTTGTGTTGAAAGTCAAGCTAGTTGGAACTGCAAAAATTAGGATCAACCCATTTATGGAGGCATGGATTACATCTATGGCTTCCTAGCTCCAAAATCTTACCACTAGTTCTTCTCATGATGATTAAAGTGGACTATGGTGTACTAACTGATAAGTAGAAGGCCATAATAAAACCAACTACCCATAGAGAAATGTGCACACTCTAGTTCTTAGCTATGAAGTTTGTCAAGAAGTGCATGACATCCAAAATTTTCCTTTGTTACAATGTGCCAACTACGTCAGCATAACCCTCTATTGTCATTTATGTGAAACCTATACCCATACCATTATTTTTTACTAGGTGATTGATGAAATGCACAAAAATATGGAAAGGGGCACATGACATGTTATAGTATCAGTCAGAGGACAAATAAACCAAGGGAATGATGGTTATGACCAATAGAATAAGGCTTAGGTATGTAGTGAGGTGCTAGAGGGTGAGGCAGAAGATGTGGTGGAAGAAAATTCCCATCATGCTCATGTTATAGGTGTGGCTTAATAGATAATTATTAGTGTGTCTACCCTTCACATCCCATGTGTGTGTATTATCAAGGTGCCCGTAAGGTTGAAAATGGCCTAATATTTACAAAAAAAATGGACCTAAGTTAGGCCTAACATAAACAAGGGTATACAAATGATTAGGCATGATAAAAAGATATAAAAATGGACCCTAAAGGTGCAACCTACACATATAGAGGCAATCAAGGTACACTCAACAACTTGTAGTAGATTCAACACTCAACCATTAATTATGCCAATACTTGAGTTATACTTTGAATATAGGGATAAGGGTCAAAATGAATGCATAATATGACCTAAACTAAAAGCTATAGTGTACCTATACCCAAAATTATAGAAGGATATACTAAAATAGTCTATGATCATAATCTAAAACCTATAAGGGGATCTCTAATTGGCATGAGATATAGAAGCACAAGTTACCACCTCTCAAAAGAAGCAAGATAATTGAGAAGCTAAAGTAGAAGAATTAATTAAGATCCAACACCTTCTGTAAATAGAGGGTATGCTTCCCATATTAAAAAACTTACTTCTTAAGCATGCAGGTTAAAATCAAGTTGAAATCTTCATGCCATACATGGAAATGGTGTGAGAAGTCTGACATGTATAAAATGCTAAATATGACAAATAACTCTTGGCCAATGCCACTATTGATGGATGGTTTATCTGTGAGGTTCTTGTAAACATAGCCATTAAGGTCAACATCTAAAAAAGACTATTTGGGAGAAAATAGGTAGACCAACCTTGATACCTTCGCCTCATGTACTCTTCATGGCCAATAAGACCTAGGCATAGCCTATCAAAAATTTTAAGAGTGTAGTTGTAGATATCATGGGTACTAAATTTCGTGCTAACTTTGAAGTAATGGAGTTATCAAAGTAGGAGAACTACTCGATGATTCTGGGAAGACTTTGGAATTATATAGATGATGTTGACATGTGGTTTAAAAGGTGTTACATGACCTTTGAGAATGGAAAGGAGAGAGTAGTTATACCTCTCAAATTACCAAGGACCCCCTATGTCAAGAGAATTAACATTGAGGATGAAATCAACCATATCTATAACATCACAACACAAGGCACTGAGACTCTAAAACCAAATGACCAAGGAGTCCTCTCTTGAGAATATGAACAGTCAACCTTAAACACCATAGATGTTTTTTATGACCAATGCATTGAGAAAGCATACAAGACCACTGGTCTATGGTGCTAACTAGTATGTTTAAAGGCACCAAAACTAGTAAGGATAGGCTAGATATAGATTGATCATAATCCTAAAAGATGGGTCTCTTGCACCAATAAAAGAGGAAAAAGAGTGTTTTTAATTAATAATTGAAAACTTTTTACATTCCCAATATATGAAGGAATTAATATTATGGAGGACTATGTTTGTGACATTGAGTTGTACATCCCAAATGAGGTGGATAAAATGGGTGCACTAGTGTATACATTGAAAAACACTGCCAATCATTAGTGTGCAATGTAGAAGCCTATCTTTCCAAATTGGTAGGATGTAAAGGTAACCATTTTCACTATATTCATAAAAATTAATGAGGACCTAGACATTTTAGCCTACTCTGGAAACTTTAACTCCATAGCACATGTATAACTTCACAAATAAATAAGGACTATTTATAATAAAAATACCCTATTAAATTTATTTGTATACACCTTATACATAACTCTGCAGAATTGGGTATGGGCATGGTACATAGTTAATGAGATGTGTAATGAAATAGCAAACTAGGATTCCCTTAAAGAGAAGTTTGTTCATACCTTTTCTTTTTCTTTGTAAAATCTTCAATTGATTAAGCCATTATAGGGACTTTTAAGGTCAATACTTGAGGACACTATTATATTGGAAGAGAACCTAAAGGACATGTTTAATGAAAAAGGGTTAGGGATTCCAACCTTATTTGAATTAAAAAAATTGAACAGTAACTCTAGTGATAAATATGATGATGCATGAAAGGCACACAATTACAAGACTTTTATAGGGAAAAGGAAGTTAATGTACTAAGTTAAGTATAGTTCCCCAAAATAAGACTCTACCCATATTTGGGTAGAAATAATCAAGGGTAGTAGATAAGATGAGGATTCACACTAGGATAAGCATGAACCCTATAATGCATCATTAAAAACTACAAAGGCATATATCAGTTTAGAGGGAGAACCCAAAATTTCAATTCTAGGTACCTATTAGTCTAACATAGAATTGGTGCTTATTATTGATCTCCTAAAATAATTCCAAAACCTATTCTTATGGAACTATAAATATATAAAAGGTTCACACCCATCCCTTGAGAAGATGAGCATCAAACTAGTCGATGGCATGAGACCAAGTCAAGAAGTGGCCTTACAAGATGAACCCAAATCTTCATGCCAAGGTTAAGACTAAGATTGATGGCATGATCACTGTAGAGTTATCTACTTAGCATATGAATCTAAATGGGTAAGCCCTATAGTCATCAACATCAAAAATGATAGGAGCATTCAAATGTGTGATGACTATAGACTATTGAACATTACCTACATGACTGATCCCTTCCCAACTCCATTCACTGATAAAGTATTGAATGGCATCATAGGTTGCAAGATATACACATTTACTAATGTATTTTTAGGATACCATCAAATCCAATTCAAAGATAAGCATAATCCTAAAACCACCTTTATGACTGAATGGGGATGTTTCATGTATAATTTAATGCCCTTTGGGCTAAATAATATCCCAGCCATTTTCTCCTAGGTGTTGATCATCACATTCAAAGACTTCATTCACAAGTTAATTGAAGTATACCTAGATGCTTAGATAGTGTATGGGTTGGTAAAGGAACACTATGACAATTTGTGCCTAATTTTTTAAAGGTGTAGACAATTACAAATTTTTCTAAACCTCAAGAAGTGTGTTTTCATAATGTTATTTGGAACATTTTCAAGCACATAGTTTGTAAGGATGGTCTGTTCATTGATCTAGCTAAGATTGCAATCATCCTTTATCTTCAAACACCTTCAATGCAAAAACTTAGACATTATGGGTATTATAGTAAGTTGAATAGGAATTATTCTGAGATTACTTCACCGGTAGAGGAACTCTTGTAAAATGATGGCCCATTCTACTAGGGCATAACATAGGAAGATGCTTTTGAGACCTTGAAGCTAAAACTGGCAAGTGCATCGATACTATAATTTATTGACTAGGTAACTCCCTTCCATGTCCACATTGATGCCTCTGGTACTATAATCGATGCTATTCTTGCACAACCAGGTGAAAAAAAATGGATCATCCTTTTTTTTGTAAGCAAGAAACTAAGGTAGAATAAAACTACACCACAATTAAGTGCAAGGTGATTGACATAGTCTATGCCCTATAAAATTTTAGACAATATTTATTGGCAACTCCATTTATATTATTTATTGATCATGAGGTGCTCAATTACTTTGTGAATAAGACCATTTTATATGGAAACATTTGTCGATAGATATTTTTATTTCAAGAATTCTAATTTTATAGTATAGTGAAGCTTGGAAAATAAAACTTAGGCCCAAACCATCTATCCTACATAAAATATAGTGATGTGATAGTGCCAATTGAAGATGATATGCATGACATGTAACTTTAAATAATCTAAAGCATCCTAGAAGACTTAGCAAAAATCATCGCATTTTTGACCTCTTGATTTATGCCTCTAGCCATGACAACTAAAGAAAAAAATCAGCTTGTGGTTCATGTTACCCCATTTCAACTCATTAGAAAAGAACTATACAAGTTGATTCATGATAAAATATTGCACTGATGTGTCCTATAGCATAAACAAGACTCAATACTATAATAGGCACATGAGGGGCTTGCTAGAGGCCATTGTCTTGGAGATGCCATGGCACAAAAACTGTTACAATCAGGCTTATAGTGGCCAACTCTATTTCATGATGTAAAAGAATATGTCAAAACATGTAACATCTACTAGTGTACTAAAGAACAAAACCACTAGGATGAGATGCCATTTGTACCCATCCTTGCCTAGGTTCTATTTGAAAAATGGGCCATTGATTTTTTTGGGATTATTACTCTCGTTGCCATGTGACTAGGCACAAGGTACATTTTGGTTGCCATAGATTACTTCACCAAGTGGGATAAAGTAGTGAAAACCAAAGACTATATAGCCACCATATCAGCAAGATTCATTTGGGAAAATATTATCAGTAGGTATGGATACCTACTTAACTTGACTAATGAACATGGTATGCATTTCATCAATGAATAGTTCAAATCCTATTATCTAAATATGTAATGGTGCACTATAATGTGACACCCTACCACACTCAAGAAAATGGAATCATAAAAGCATTCAATAAAATATTATGGACATCCCTCATAAAATTATGTGAAATTTATGGAAAGGATTGGGATGATCATGTGTCAATGGTGTTATAGGCTTACCACACAATATACAATCACCTAAACAAGGATACACTATTTCAACTAGTGTTTGGTGTAGAGACCATTTTGCCTATGGAGTTCTTAGTACCATCATTGTGTATCACACACATTAGTCAATTAGATGACCAAGATTCTTTTAAGCACACATATAAGATTTGGAGAGGTTAGATGAGACACTTGCTTAAGCATGATAGAACCAAGAGATAGAAAAGGCCCACCAAAAGGTATGGCATAATAAGCACATCAACCAAAAGGTGTTTATAAAAGGTGTATTGGTCTTTTTAAATGATTCTAAGTACCTCAAGCACCTAGCCAAGCTATATATTAGGTGGATGGGACCTTATGTCATCCATAACATCTTAAAAATTGACACATGTAATTTGTGCACATTGATGGGTGAAATGCTCCCTAGGCCTTTCAATGGTAATAGAGTGAAACTATACCATCACTAGGATGGTGCTTGTGTCATCTGATGCCAACTTTATCATCAAAAGTTGGTTGCTTTATTTTGTGACTATAATAAAATTTGTGCAAGCCAAATCTTTTTCTTATTTTAGTTTTTTTTTGTGTTGTTCAAATAAGCATGGCAATTTCAAGCCATACGAGTAAATTTCTAGCACTTACACCCACATAAATCAAATCAAGTGAGTCAATCCTTGTCACTTTTTAATCACTTGAGGCTAAATACCCATATTTCTAGGCACAATTAAAGTCTACCAGGTTTAGTATGAATTGATGAGGAAGATCGTACAAGGTGTTTATATACAAGAGACCAAGAGGAGACAATGAGGCACTAGAAAACTAGTGTAAATATTTTTATGGGGTACGGGAGGATAAAGAAATAGATTAAAGTGCAGAGAAATAAACCAAGAAAGAGAGATGCACTCTAAAGTAATAAAAGTACCAAGAAGCGAGGGAACCTATAAGGTTAAATTGCATGCATGTGAAGCATTATGCCGAAGTAACCATAATAATGGTGAAGTTCATGCCAAGTTAAACAAATTACAAGATAATGACCATTATGATAGCTAGAACCCACCCAATAGTCAATAGGAAATGATCATTTGAATCACTTGTCACTTCATCAAAGAAACCATTAGTAGAGTTAATGCTATGGTGGTGTAAGAACAAAGATATGCATTAAATGAGTACTTGGCAGTGGATTTTTCTATATTTTATAGGTTTTAGCATATTTTGAGAATCTAAACACCACTAGACATCAATATGGTAGATGATATTAGCATATAAAATGTCATATGGTAGATTTAGGAGGGTTACTATCATTTTAAGAGTTTAAAATAAAGAAAAGAGCCAAAGCCACTAAGCAAGAAGACACTAAAAAAAAGGAAACTAGTTCCCCACGGCTTCCCCAAGTGAGAATGGAGCAATAAGTAAAAGATTGTATTTCATCCTAAGGAGAAAATAAAGCAAGTAGAAGGAAGTTGATAGAGAAATAAGAAAGAAGATATTTTGGTATAACAACCAAGATGCTATTAACATGGTAGGAAGCTCTATAACCAATTGCACAGTCACATTTACCATGATTTTAAAGCACACCAAACATAATTTTAGGATTCAATAGAATCAACCATCCATAATTTAATAGTATCAAGTTCAAAATGGGAAAGAAATGGCTAAGCATAGATCCACCACAAGCATATAGAGATACAAAGAAAGTGTTGGTGGTAAGGGAAGCAACCACCATAAAATTAGAGGCATAGATGTTGAAGGAGGTGAGTGTTATAGAGATTGAACCAAGCACGAGTGCCAAGCCCACCTATAAAGAGATAGAATACTCACTAGAGGTCATGGTGGGGGAGAAGTGGGTATCCTTTATTCATGTTTATAAGATGAAAGACTATAACCATAGGATAGGTAGCAACATGTAGTAATTAAATAAGGACTAGATGATAGATATAATCAAAAATACCAAGGCAAGTGTTGCACTCTTTGATGTCTCCATTAGAGACAAATTTAAAACAATGGGTTCCACACAATTTTTTGAGCTACCAAACTTTGGCAAGCCAAAAGACTAGGTGCATTTCCTCCGCTTATAAGTACATGGTGAATAGTTCTACTTTATTGGATGGCACACGAGGATTTATCCAAGTCACATTAGCATAATCATAGAGCTACCTAGCATAAAAGTAAACATACCAAAAATGATGGAGGATAGGGTAGAGGTAGAAAGGGTCACAAATCTCCTAGTTTAATACAAGTTAGGATTTTTTTTCCCTATCAAGGGCATCTAAGACCCTGACACAAGGGTAGTAGCACACTTTTTAAGCACCAAAATTTTCCCTGGTAGATGATGGTCTGATATACGTAAAACCTTCTTGTGCATTTCCCACCACATGGCATAAGGACTAAAATTCAATGACTCTAAGCTCATCATAGAGGAGATGATAATGAATGTGAAATAATTCCATTAGATGTAAAAGACCTTCTGATGGGGATACATGTTCATTCTAATGGTGATGGAGGAGATAAGTGTGTCAGATGGTGATGACAACCACCTATGGGTGTTTCCACCAAGCCACAAGTCCCTAGAAATGAAGTACCAGGACTTCATTTACCTCCCCAGCTTTTCTTAGAAATATAAAACTAGATTATAAAGTTGGTTTGAAAGGTATGTAGAGAAATTTAGGAAAGAGTGGTGTATCCTACAACAACTCCCTCAATAACTAATGGGAATGGTAACCTTTGTCATGATGTAACACTTATATGTGGTGTGCTTAGTGCTCATAGATGGAAATCTATCAAGGTAGATCTGGTTACCTTATGCATTCTTAGCCAAATACTTCATAGTAGTGATAAAGATAATCTCCAACACATAAAAAATTAAGATTTAGGCTAAGGATGTGGATCATGATAGAAGAATGATAAGGCACCAATTTGTATGCCTTAGAGCCAAGGCCATTAGGGATGAGGAGGATGAAAGCGACAAGCCTAACATCTATCCCCTCTAAAGGGTAATAATAAATAGAAGGATTTGTAACCTTTATTATAAAATGAAGTTGCATAAGAAGGGTAGAGATCCTAGTAAGTATGATGATCACCCCTTCCTAGTTGGTGATGAAGGGAAAGATACATTGAATCTACAAGCAAAGTCACTCCAAAAGAAGAAGGGTGAAAATTTAGAAGAGATCATGGAGCACATAAAATTAAAAATAACCTCTAAAAACCAAATTTCACACTTTGATTCCATTAAACATGTGACTTTCATATAAGAGGGTATGTCTTCCATCAAGCATCCAAAGAAAAAAACTAAGGGACCCATAGTGTTCCCTAAAAAAACCCTTACAGATATGGAAAGAGAGGAGAACTCATGCCCATAATAGAGGAAGAGACTAAAAAATACATAGCAAGTACCTACATCTTATAAATAGGGGAAGACAAAGAGGATCTCAGTACCAAAAATGTGTAGGAGGCCCTATAAATTAGTGTGATTATTGCGCTAAAAGTAACAAAGGAAATGACAAGCCTCACATCCAGTGCCACCTCATTAATGAACCCACTAAGACTATCAAGGAGAAAAGAGTGGCATAGAGGAAGATGGGACTAAGTGATGAAGATATCAATCAAAATTTGACACTTGAATAGAAACAAAATCTTGACTGGGAATATAATAAGGCCAAGTTATATAAAAGGGCCTCAAAGGTTCCCTCAAGTACAAGACTAGCTATATAAGTGGTCAAATAAGCACCAAGTGGCCCAAAAAAATAAGTATAAGAAGCTTCAAAAGAGGCATGCCTAAGTAATGAAGGAGTGTCTAAAATGAAAGAAGGTGATACTGACACCTTAGAGTAACAAATAGAGATATCCAAAGAGCACCAGTAGAAACAAGATGATATTGGAACTAAAGGAATAACTCTCAGGGTGAGTATTGAAAATTTCCAAGAGGAAGAAATATATGAGGGGGAGAAGTCTTATAAAGCAAACCCCAAGGAACAAACAAGTGAATACTCAAAGGAGCATGCCAAAAATAGTGGTGGCATCAGTGAAGAGGAAGAAAAAATAGAAAGAAGGCTATCATCAAAGAGGGATGATAGATAACTTAACATTAGGGAGATGATGCAAAAGAATTGGGGGTATGAATATCTATACTTTTATGAAACAATGTCCCCCAAATATGCCATGACAAGGATTTTCAAACATCTCGCATTTGTATCAGACCACTATATGAATGAGCCCCAATTTGAGGCACCTAGAGAATCTAGTTTGAGCCTAGAAGATCCTAAGGAAGGGAAGGAATCCATTCTATTTGACCCATGTGCTACGAACCCATTCTAATATATGAATGTGATAATAAGGATGACCACATAATTAATGCACCAGAACATCATCAATGATTGAAAGGTGAGGAAGTTGAAGAATCTCCTCAAGGAAGACAAAAAGGAAGCATAAGCTACCAAGTTCAAGTTTTAACAACTTTATTTGTGTATGGAGGTGGCTAAACCATCTCTTCTAGTTGGCATCAATAATTTAGACCTTTTATATTTCAAAAATATTTGTGTATTGGTGAAACATATTCTCCTAAGACTACAACCCAAGCTAGTATAGGAAGAAGAAGAAGAAGAAGAAGAAGAAAACCCTAGCATTGTAATGAAGGAACTATTAGAAAATATCCAAGAGGTAGAGGATCTCCTCACAAAGTTGAAGGAGGGAATATAAATAGTAAACACCATTTTCTTAAATTTATCTAACCAATCCTCAATAATAGATGCATGCCTAAAGCAAGTGAAGGATGAGGAGTAGTTGATGGCTCAAGTATTCTCCACAAATAAGGTAGAATGGTTATAAATCATGAGCAATGTCAACACACGAAGTATTTAGATCAAATAATAGGAGTGGAACTTAGAATAACTCTTTCGTTCTCTATAAACTAATGTTTATGAGTAAGGAGAGATATTAAATGAAAGTGTGGAAAAAGATAAATCCAATGTGGAAGGATTTTGTAAAGAGATAGATAAGATAGATACACTTGATCTCACTACTACATCATCCAAAATAGATAGTACCACATAAGAAATCAAGCTATCCATAAAGGTATTTGAGGACTTCAGTGCGAAACTCCTGGAGAATGCACTTGAGTTTTACACTATCAAGAGTTTGATGGCTTAGTCTGAGGACAAGCTAGAGTTTTTGCATGGGGTATTGTTTGGCCTCTAACTTGTTAGTAGAATATTTGTGCCAACTTTACATCCATATCAGTGTGAGAAGATATTTTTTTCAAAAGGTTAGCCTAAGGGTTTTTGTATCTAGTTGGAGGTTGTAGCACAAATCTTTCACCAGCTAGTGAGTAAATAACCATCACTTGAATTTTCAAGGCATCAACAAAAATTTGTAGAAATGTGGCAAGTGTAGCATAGGGATTTTAGAGTCATGGATTTGATGGTTTTGATGACAAAATTGTATCTCAATACTTAGCATTTAACTTACACCCTAGAAAATATGCTCTTGAAGGATTATATAAGGAGCTCAAGCTAGAGGAGTAAAAAGGGAAAAGAATTGTAGCAAAGCTCCAATAGAATGATTTTGAAGTCATGTTATTTGAACCTTTCTCTAGCTACAATTAAGACTTAAAAATAGTATGGAGGCCACACTATCTCAAATTGTATGTGCCTAAGCTCATTTATGAGCCTCTAGGTTGTTAACATTATGATTTGAATACAAATTCTTGTTATGAGCTTTGAACAATGACAATGTGTTGCATTTAAATGTCTTAAGTGTGTCTAGTTTTAATATCTTATGGTATTATTAATGTGATGCAAAGATTTGGGATGTCATTATTTTTATTGAATTATGTTAATTTATATTTATGCATTTTACCGGTTCATTACTTTAATGGAGTCTTTGTAATTTTCATGATGTCATATTTATTATACATGGAGGATAAGTATAGATCTATGATAGTAACCCAATCCCTATTTACATTGCATTTATTTAGTATGATTAAAAGGAATCAAAGAAGTATTACGACCCATTAAGTGCCTATATGAACCAAAGCTAAACCTAAGAAATGCATGTGCCTATGGATATACTCAAGTTAAGTTTCTGTTATATTGCTCAAGACCTTTTAGTAAAGCCTTACACCATGGTAAAATTAGAACAACATGGGCCCTAGTTCATTCTCAACTACACTTTGGGTGAATGCATAAGGCTTTTTCCTTATGTGGATTGATGCCAATGCAGTTGAGTGTTTAAATGTTAAGCATAAAGGGAGTATCCCATGCTTGATCTTGGTTATAGTAAACCAATACCCTAAACATTTTACAACATATACACAGAATATTTTTAAAATTTATCATTTACTAATGTTTCTCTCTTGTAGGAACTCATCGATTTCAATATCTCTAAGTGCACACCTTAAAGGGTGCACCAGGAAAGGGGTGGGTAGACCATTAGTGCTTCACAAGATTATTATTCCCTATACCACTACTTGAAACAAACAAAAGTCCCTCCTATAGATTTTCCTAAGCTATAACACCTCCCTTATACTCCTTTCAAAATAATTTACCACCTCAAATATCCCCCACCTAAGCCAAAACCCCTTTTTTACCATCCTTTGAACACATTTGAATAGGTTGACCCTATTTTGGGAATTGAGCACGTTATGAGACTAAGTCTACATAGTTGCCTTAGTCCAAGACCTTATCTATTTCCTAGCTAACTTGGTCAATGGGGCCAACTATATCAGCTAAAATTTTAGAAGGTTTTAGGGTTAAATTTTACTATATAAACACATTTTTCACTTTATTTATAATAGAGAGAATCATTCATTTGGAATTTTTTGTCTAATTATTTTCCATTCTACCTAATGAGTCATTACTTAGGGTTTGATACTTATTTAGAGAAAAATATTGTCTTGTGGTAAAAGTATTTTGGATGCATAAGAGAAGTCATGTAGCCTAGAGCTAGCCTATCTTTTTTATCCTTATGAACTAGAACAACCTCTTACAAAGCACCATTAGCCAAGGGAGAGATTGAGGGTTAATGGGTTAATCTTCATGGTAAGTATTTCTAACTATTACTCATTTTTTATTAATAGATAGATTTGAATGTATAATGGCTTATGAATGTATTTTTATCTCCATTACTAGTATTACCTCTACATTGACTTGAGTAGAGTTCTTTCCATGTTTATGGATTATTTTTATCCCCTATTTGTGCCACAAGATTTGGTAAGCACTTGATTAGATTTAATTTACTTTATTACAAATCATAGGACCTAACTATGGTTATTATGTGGTATTAATATAATAGAGGCTTTGGAACCCTCTCTAGTGATATTGTATGGTAAGAGACCCATTATTTAGGTTAGTGGATCCATATTGGTCATGACCCAGATTGTCTAAATATACCGATAAGAGGAATGACAAGTTTGATTTATTTTATTCGAGCTAGGATTGATTTATAGATCAAATTCACTTTATCTTGTATACATTCTAGTAAACCCAAGATAAAACTAACCCTTGAATTTTTTCCTTCACAATTTCATTTTATTCATTTTTGTTATTGGATTGACTATTATGACTCATTATAACATTTTGTTTGTATGATTTAACACATAGTTGATCTGATTGACTCAGTTTACTTTTCTACATATAGGTATTCAAGCCCATTCGAATCTATTAGTAGGTTAAAAATATTCATATAGATGACATAGTATAAAAATAATAATTTAACATTATTAAATCATTAGGTTCATTCTAGCCAACTTAGTCATTTCCTTTCTTCATTTTAGTCATATTTTTCACAATTTTTAATTCTATAAAATTTTAACCATGTAATAAACTAATTCAACTAGATCAACTTAGTTATGTATTTTTTTCTTTTCAAGGATACTTAGTTTACTCGTTTGACTATGTTCCTTTGGCTTATTATTCAAAAGACAAAATTGATCAAGTTGATTCTATTTGGTATTATTTGCATACTCAATCAACCCAATCGAACTAGTACTCTTCGAGCAAAATAATTAACTCAAATTGGTAGTAATTAATTCATATTTCAGTTTGATGCATGCTTACTTAGAATAGCACACATATTATGAATAGGAAAGTTTAATTTCTCAATTTAGTCACATTGATTTTTATTTTATTCACACCTACCAAATCATAAAATATCAAAAATCATTAAATAGTTATACCTAAGTTCTACCTTCTTGTATTTCATCACTAAGGGGGAAGTTGACTTAGTTTTGTAGTCAAGTATAAATACGTGGTTGATGGCATACATTGGCAAAGTACCTAATACCCTTATCATTGTGATATTGTGAAGTGAGGGGGTAGGCCCCAATACCAAGCCAGTACCATCACTAATATAGATCCCTTTCAGCCTTAACAACCTTAAAATAGATTTAGCTTACCCCTTTCTAGTTATTTTTTAAATTTGAACACCCTATCACATTTTTTTTCAAAGCTATAATTTAAAACATTCAGGAATGATTGCATAGATTAACATTTCTATTTTTAAACATTGTTGCTTGTTCTTTGTCAATTATATGTTGTATTTCAAAACTTATATTGGCCAACATTGGTACGAACTTTGTGTTGTGTGCCGCAACTAGATATAATAAACCAACCTACTTGCATGTGTTCTTATTTTAATTTCTCTACTAATTAATACTATATCATCTAGAGTCATAATTGTCAAAACCTATATTTACCCTTAGAACACCATCAAGCCACTTGACCATGTCTCTTACAGTTTTAATTTCCATAGAACATATTCATTATGTTTTTCCTATACTCTCATAGGTTTGTATTTTTACCCTTCTATAGAACATATTCATTAAGCCCAAACCAATCTTTCATAGTTTGGTCTTTTTACCCTTATATAAGATAGTCATCTTATTCAACCCCATCTCTTATAGGATACCTATTTTTTTACCCTCAACACACATTCAACCTATCTAATCATGTGTCTTACATAATTTCTCAATTTAACCATCTATATAACATAGTTAACCTATTTGATTGTGTCTCTTTCAATCTATTCTACTTATTTAGTTACAAAATAGTGTCAACTGGTTTAACCCAATATTATACCAATTTATCCTCATTTCTAATAGGTGTTTATCTTCAATCTATTATCATGAATTATTTATTTTATGATAATAAAAACTTGAATCAAACCAACATGGTGAGTTTCAATGATCCCAATAGACTTCCTAAAACACACTTTTTAGTACCTAACATAGATCAAATCAATGTGTATGTTACCACATGCACTACCAAATATGGAACTCCTCCTTATTCCATGAAACTTAACCCCATGTTTATGTGAATGATATAATATTAAATTAGCCTTGATTACATGATTTAAATGATACTTTTCATTAAATAAAATCCTCATCATAGAGGTAAGGCTCATATAATAATTTATAACATCATTATGGGACCTCATTTTTGAGAAACCCATTCACCTTCACCTCACTTTTCCATAAGATTTGGGGCAATTTATTTATTCATCTATACCATTCCCCTCTATCATGTCTCCTTCTCACTCTATGAAATCATCCTCTATGTCTTCTTTTACTGCCATGCTAATTATTTCCACAAATATGGCAGGTTCAACCTTGAGTGGGGATATTCAAGATACCCACATGCATACCCATGATATTATTACATCTCATGCTATTGATGCTTCTTATGATACTATTTCATTTCACGCAACTCATGATTTTTATCCTACTAGTGCATCTCATACTACTAGTTCTTCTCATGCCACTAGTGTGGCACATGTTACTACCTCATCACATGCTAATAGTACATCTCAAGATATTAATACCTCACATAACATTAATGCATAAAATGTTGCTTCCACTAGCCAAAATAGTGCGCAAACTAATAAAATTTTATTACAGACTTTTAACCAAATGCATACATTTCAAACTAATAATGCAAATAAAATGATGTAAATGCAAAATCACTTATTGCATCTCCAAAACCAACCCCAACATGCTTAGTGGGGAGAAAAAAATATTAGTACCTCCACACCCTACCCCCCTTAGGGATTCACATAGTAATCTCATACCAAAACCCCCACTTATCAATGAAACTATTAAACAATGACAAAATGAACCTCTTGTACCTCAAATTTCCAACATTTTCAGAGGGGGTATCACTCCCACTATCAATTATAATGTATATATGGATCTTATAATACATTTTAAAACCTCTGGTAACCTTTATGAAGATTGGGTTAAACTTAATACTTTCTCTACCACTAAAATCTTAGCTAAAATTATTTTAGGAGATGCTTTAGATTGGTATAATCAACTTAAAACCCACTCCATTACTAGCTTAAAAGACTTTGTCATTTCATTGTTTCAAAAATTCCAAACTAGTGATCTTCCTAAAAATAAATTAGCTCATTTCATCAACTATAAACAATTAGAAACTGATATGGCATAAGTTTTTATCAAATAATGGAAATCTTTGTCTAATAAATATGAGCATAATTTGGTGGATGAGAATCTCTTCCACTTATTTACTAATGTTATTTATCCTAAATAAAAATATCATGTTATGAATCTTTCCCCAAAAACTTTGGATGAGGCTTTTGACCAAGTTAAACTTCAATATTTCCTTATACATCTAATTTAACATCCCCAACCTATAACAAGAACTCACATGCTTGTAAAAGATAAAAACTAACATGAAACCAATGATGGTGTTACCAATACTTATGATTCCATACACACCATCCAAGCAATTACTCCAAACAATATCATGGAGCATGTTTCTTTACCTCCACCTAATAACAATTCTCATCATAATCCCATATTTTCTCAAGGCAATCATATCAATGTGCACAAACCTCTTTCCTTTGAAAAATAATATCTTCCATGACCTTCACCATGAGATCATTACCTTACACATCCTTTCAAAACATGGTATGATCCAAATAAATATTGTTGGTTTCATGCAAGTTGGGGCCATTCTCATGAAACTTGTCACCAATTAATAAATATTTCCATGGACTTTCTCCTTGGACCCAACTTTGACCATGATGTGCTTATACATTAATGTCAACAATCTTATGACATAACACTTAAATCTCATGAAACTCAAACTAAAACTCAAACTTTAAAATAAACCAATGCTCATTTAGCTATCTATAAGGATCTTATTCCTAATCATCAAGACAACATTGATCAAGCTACCCCTACTACCAATAATATTGAAATTACTATAGATCTTAACATCAATGATCATAATTTGGTTAACATGACTAATATGAAGAGAGTAGTTTCTTATATTGATTCAATCCCAACACCTAAACATCACACCTCTTGAACAATTTTAATTATTCAAGACATTTACCCATCCTATCTCCTAGAATTGTGGCATGTGGAACCAAAAAACATAAAATCATCATCTCAAAAAAAAATTGACCATACCTCTCATTTAATTGATATAACTTCTACTCTTTCCCCAACTTCTATACCTCAGGCCAACATCCCTCAAACTTCAAATAGAATTTATTATATTCAACCAAATGAAATACTACAACAAACAACCACATCACCCAAGATCAATCAACCCAATCCAAAAAAACCTAAACTAAATGTACTTTATAAACACCAACTTCACTACACATCCAACCCCATTAAATTGATTTATTATAATGTTATGCACCTCTATCTAATAATCCTCTAATAGGTTATGTTGAATGGGATACTATAAAAAAAAAATCCCATTTTCTTTCCCAAATTCCTTTATTATAATTTATGTGAAACTCCCCTAGTCATCATAATCACCTAATGCAATTAAGATTCTAAATGACCATCCCTCATCCTCCACTTGTGGGGCAAGAAGCTACATTATTTAGATCAGAAGATAACATTCTATAATAGTGTGAAAAAATCTCTATCCATGTTGATGAAATGGTTGATACTTCTCTCTCACTCAAATTTAATATCTATTCTATGATTCTATATGAGATATTACTTTGTGATAATGATCCCCCTTTATTCATTAGCATAAAAATAGGCGATATCCAAGTCAAATGTGTTTTAATTGATGTAATCTTAGGCACTTATGTTGCTTCCTTTGATTTTATTAAAACACTTGGATACTCTAAATGTAACCATAAATCCAGTCAAAATACATGATAATGATATGATAGAATATAAATTCTTCCTTTAGGTTGTGTTTTACTTCATATTATTGTTCCTCCCATAATCATTCATGTGAAAGTCATGATATTTAACATTTTACTTTCTTATAATTTCTTATTCAAATGACCTTGGACACATCACATGAGATAATTTATCTCATTTTCATTCCAATGTATCAAATTCCCTTACAATGGTGTTATATATAAGATTCAAGGGGACACAAATCCTTAGAAGTTTGAATAATTCCAAGAACAAGGTGTTTTTAAAATACCCACCTTTGAACTTGTTGTCACCAAATATTGTACCCTAGAATAAGGTGTTCAAGCCTCTTCTATATTTAGGAAACATGGGAAATTTTACATGTGGGTGTACCTATATTGGAAATGAGCCTCTATATTTAAGGGTTAGCTCCCTGAATGTATCTTGAAATGCTCACACCTACTTATTTAGTTGCTTATGGGGAAAAGAGTTAGAAGTTGCATGAAATGAACCTAATATAAGGGGGTGATACACCAATATTTCCTCCATATGACCATCATACCTTCCTCCATTAATAAACAAGCCACACAAATTGATTTCCAATTCCTATGGATTCTGACACGAGTATTTCAATATGGAGGTGAGATGCATGAGAGCTATCCAAGGTAAGTGAACCAAAAACTAGTTGAAAACACTAAGGCTCATTATAAACTTAAAATATAGGCTTATACACTTGAAAACACTTCATATTACATGTTATAATATAAACTATTACATAAACTTGAAATGATAAGGGAAGAAAGGATGGGGAATTATCACTTTGCATCACCATACATCACTTGCATACTTAGACAATTGTTTAAGAACTTGAAATCAAATTTGAATTAATGTTCAAAGGCAAAATATGGAATCATTCCAATAAGGATTCACCATACATAGAGTGGAACCTATTACAAGGGATAAAATGGCATCTACTTATAGCATTTGAGAGACAGAAGTGGGAAATAAAAAACCCATAAAGGGAATCAAATCAGTTCAACCTCCTTTGAATCATAATTACAAATACTTCTACAAATATGCTTCTCAAACCTTTTGATTGATCTAGGTCACCATGAGTGGTTTCATAGTTACATATTCCCTCATTGATGATCCCTAATGGTTACAATAATGGGATTAAGTGGTTTCTAGTTTGGTCCTAGCATCAATGCAATTACAATAATTAGGTCCATCTATTAAAGATTTGTCTTGTTGTTAAATACTCCAAACTTGGTTTGTCTTGGCATGCATAGTAGAGTGAATGGGTCCTTTTCATGTAGTTTGTCTTAGAGATCAAACCAATGGGATCTAAATGTATGCCTTCATGTCATTTTTTGCAATGTTATCTCTTATTCCAAATGAATCATGCTCAAACTTGCCCCCATGCTCATGGGAAAACCAATATAATATTATTGGTTTTCCTATCATCTTTATATTAATATATATTTATGGATTATATATCCCCTTATAGACTCCCATTATGTCTAAAAATACCCATTTAGTCTTTGTAAGAACCAAAAGTTCATGTACACATGGATATTTCCTCAAAATATGGCAAACATAATCATAGAATGGACCCTGCATGATACAAAAATATCAAAATATAAGTCCACATTTAGATATAATGGTGGTCCCTTAATGTTCCTTATATATTACTACATCAATGTGTCCCTTTAATGGCATTTATTCAAGCTCCAATGGTGAAGGGATGACCCTATAACACCTATTTTCTTAGTTGAAAAATTGGTCCTTGGTTCGACTCCCATCAAAATTCTAGGGCTCGCCTTTGTTTTAATTATCCATCGATATATGACTCAGCTTGTTGACATTTTGACATATGCTCACTTTTTTTGTCTTGATCTGTACGATCAAATTTTAGCCATTGATCTTGCCCCTTGTTTGTTTGACCCTAAAATGGTCCCTTAGACACCAAATGACACAAATACCAAGATAGACTATGACTAAACTAGAATGACATAGGAAATGACATAAAAAAAGATATAACATATCCTATGACATTATAAAAATCCCTTATACAAGATATAACTATAAGGGGTTGACCCATTTTTGTCTTGTGGGAAAAAATGGTCAAAATTCTTGGCAATTTCTTAGGGTTGGTATGCTTTTTATGCCATGAC
Organism: Torreya grandis; assembly: GCA_037957365.1. Lineage (NCBI taxonomy): Eukaryota > Viridiplantae > Streptophyta > Pinopsida > Cupressales > Taxaceae > Torreya > Torreya grandis. The sequence goes on along the minus strand of JARHVA010000848.1, from coordinate 2,134,283 downwards.
CAATTGCCTAATCCTATCCATTAGGATATGGAGTCACATGTACAACATGTTTAACATAAAAATTACCTTTAAAAACACATAAAATATAAGGAAAGATAAATAAGAAGCAACATAAAAGAGAAGAAACATACATGTGCTTCATGAGCACTTATTTAAACACAACACAACAAGAAAGGAAACACACACCTAAACTAAACAAACCTAAGCACTAACCAACCTGAGATGAAAACTTCCTCCAAGATCAAAGGGTAGGCTTGAAAGCTCTTACTTTATGACATGAAGGGTTGAATGAGACATGTATCCTTTTTATCCTTGACATTGATGCCTCTATCTTTTTCATGGTGTTTTCCAACTTCATTGGCATGATGTTTAATGAGAACCAAGAAACTCCAAACAGGTTGGCTATGTAAATCAAATCTTCTTGCATCCAAACAACCTCAAATTTCTCATATGGTTCCTCAACTATGACCTCCAATGGTGGTTGAATAAGTATTTCCTTTTTGTTTTCCATAGTTTCCTCTATAAGATTGGGTTTCTTCTTAGCTATAAACTCTTCAAGCTCATCAAAGAGATTTACGTAGTACACCTAGTATTGGTTATTATCCTCCATGGAAAAACATTTATCCATGATAGATTATACTTGATGTTTGGGAGCATCAAGATTATCTTCATGTTCCCATATCTCTAAATTTGGCTCAATATCAGGTGGGTATCTTAACTATTATTGAGGAACCTTGACCTCTACCTTGATTTCATCATCCATGTTCATAACTTCTTGGGTACAACCATCATCCAATGACTTCATGGTAGTGTTTTATTGATCAACAAAAAGATATTCATCTTTAATAGTACACTCCACTTCATTATTGAGATGGTCACCCATAAATTTATGATTTGACATGAAGTCTTATTCAAATTCCACACTCTTCAAGTCTCAGCCGCATTCTTCATGGATAGCTGCAAAAAATTCTTCAATGTATTCCTCTTCCATATCTAATTCTATACCAGTAGTTATAGTAGGATCTTAAATGTGTTTTTATTCATCTAATAATTTATATTTTCACTTTTGGTCACCAAGGGGAGTACCTATGGTTATTTCTTCCTCATATTCACTCATGACATCTTCTTGGTCAACCTTGGCTTGGGTTTTCTCCCCTTCACTTACTTCCCTCAAGATAGGCTCATGTGAAGGAGTTAGAATATGAGATGTAGTGGAAGGTTTATGGATAGGATCATGTGAAATAGATGTAATATGACATGAAGTATGAGATGTGATGGGGGATAATGAATTGGATATGGACTGTGAGGGGTAGGAGAGGGGTTGAGAGTGGATTTAGGAAAGAGAAAAGAACTAGTAAGCTCATAGGTAAGTGACTTATTGGACTAATAAGAAGGACAAACATCTACATAAGTAGGATTTGCATCTTACCAAAAGTATCCTTGAATTTATTCAATAGCATCATGTTCATTTTTGAGTTATTTAACTTCCCATGTACTTAGTCTATCTATTAAACATTGAAGGAACTTATTTTCCAAGTCTATTTATTCCTTGATATCCCATTGAGTTCCCTCTATTTCTTCAAATGTCTCCAACTTTTGCATATAATTTTGGTTAGCACCTCTCAACCATTCCATGAGATGATTAGGGAGCACATAATACTCATCATCCCATGTACTCATTTCTTCATCAAGATCTAGTAACTATGGTATGGATACCAACAAGGATTAGACATGAGGTGGGGTTGATGGAGGAGGAGGAGAGTAATAATGGGGATCAAAACCAACCTTATATTATTTCATTCTATCCTGAAAGAACCCACATCTTTCATCGTAATATCTTAATGTATAATCTATGGAATCATTTGATTCCTCATGACAAGACTCATAGGAGTACTCTTGAGATTCATAGGCATCATGGTATGGTTGATAGGTTTAATATTGGGACTGATAGGGGGCATTTATTGATAGGTATCTTGGTATCCTTACTCATAGGTTTGTCTAATAACATGGCATTTATATCAATGGGGGAGGAGGGGGAATGGAGGATTATAGGTTTGCCATGGATCCTAGGATTGATAGCCATTTTGATAGGACTATTGGGGAGTATAAGGTGGTTCATAACAAGGCTAATAAGGAGGTCCATGGTATGGATATTCACCATAGCTATTAATTTCAACCTCATGTGTCAAAGGAAATGTAAAAAATTGATCAAAACTTTAACTAAAGATACTTGGACTGCTTATAACTAGAAATTATCATTTGGAGTCACCATTGGTGTTAGGTTGTTCACTTCCATAATATGATTAGAGGAACTACACACCTAAAATATTTACACTCTCTTGGACCTTGAAGGAGTCACCAAATGCTGAGTTGCACACCACTTTGTAGCTGATGTTATCAATACCAACATTCACCTTGACAAGTTATCTTGAAGACAATGGGTCTCATGGGGCATGACAAAATTGTTGTCACTAAATTTTACACCCTATAAGAGGTTGTTCAGGCCTCTTCTAGGTTTGGGCAACATGGGAGCATTTCTAGGTATGTGGGTGTACCTATATTGGAAATGAGCCTCTAGATTTAAGGGCTAGCTCCTTAAATGTATCTTAAAATGATTACACCTACTTAACCAGTTGTTTATGGGGAAAAGAGTTAGAAGTTTCATGAAATGAAACTAATCTAGGGGGATGATACACCAAGATGTCTTCCATATCACCACCATACCTTTCTATACTAAGACACAAGGTACACAAATTGACTTCCAAGTCTTATGGATTCTGACATGAGTATTTCAATATGGAGTTAAGATGCATGAGAACTATCCAAGGTAAGTGAACCATAGGCTAGTTTCAAATAATAAGGCTCATTATACACTTAAAAGATAGGCTCATACACTTGAAAACACTTCATATGACCTATTATAATAGGAACTATTACACAAACATGAAAGGATAAGGGAAGAAAGGATAGGGAATTATCACTTTGCATCACCATACATCACTTGCATACTTAGACAATTATTCAGGAACTTGAAATAAAATTTGCATTAATGTTCAAAGGCAAAATATGACATAATTTCATAAGGTATTTTCCATACATGGATTGGAACCTCTTATAAGGGCCGAAATGGTAGCTAATTATAGCATTTGAGAGAGAAGTGGGAAACAAGAAGCCCAAAAAGGGAAACAAATCAATTTAACCTCCTTTGAACCATAGTTGCAACTAATTATACAAATATACTCCTCAGACCTTTTGATTGATCTAGGTCACCTTGAGTGGTTACACAGTTACATATTCCCTCATTGATGTTCCCTGATGGTTACAATAGTGAGATCAAGTTGTTTTTAAATAGGTCCTAGCATCAATGTGGTTACAACAATTAGGTCCATCTATTAAATTTTTATCCTCTTGTTAACTATTCCAAACTTGGTTTTTCATGGCATGAATAGTAGAGAGATGAGGTCCTTTTCATGTAGATAAAATCATTGGGGTCTATGTGTATGCCTTCATGGCATATTTTGAAATGCTAGATCTTATTTTAACTGAGTCATGCTCGAACATGCCCCCATGTTCATGGGAAAACTAATATAAGATTATTAATTTAACTATAGTATTTATATTAATATAGATATATAGACTATATATCCCCTTTTGGACTCCCATTAGGTCTAAAAAAACCCATTCAATCTTTACTGGAACCAAAAGCTCATGTATACACATATCCTTCCTCAAAATATGGAAAACATAGTCACAAAATAGACCCCTTCATGATACAAAAATATCGAACCAGAGCTCCATATTTAGTTCCAATGGTGGTCCCTTAATATTCATTATATCTTACTACATCAGTTCATCCCTTTAATGGTGTTTATCCAAACTTCAATGGAGATAGGATGAACCTGCAACACCTATTTTCTTGGTCAAAAAATTGGTCCTTGGTTTGAGTCCTACTGAAATTCAAAGGCTCACCTTTATTTTAATTGGTAATAAATATATGACTTAGCTTGTTAACATTTTGACCTATACTCACTTCATTGATCTTGATTTGTATGATTAATCACTAGCCATCGATCTTGCCCCTTGACTTATCTACTCTATTCAAATTTACACCACATGGAAAATGCACATTTATTCTCAAGATTTGCTATCAATATGTAACCTTACATGCTTATGCCACATGTCAACCCCTAAAGTTACTTAATTGTTTGACCCATCTTGTACCATTGATCTTGATCTATATAATCAAGCACCAGCCATCGATCTTGCCCCTTGATTATTTAAACCTAAAATGGTCTATTATACACTAAATGACACAAAGACCAAGCTAAAATATGACTAAACTATAATGGAATAGGAAATGACATAAACAAATTTAAAACATACCCTATGACATTATAAAAATCCCCTATACAAGATCTAACTAAAGGGGTTGACCCATTTTCAGCTATGGGGAAAATATGGTCAATAGAACCCTTACCTAACATTTCATTTTGAGAATATTAATGCTTTAATTATCCTATAAACTCTACTAGAAGTTATAATGGTCACCTAAATTTAATCAAAAATATTCCCCCTAACATCTTAGACTTAGATGATGATGAACTACATGAGATAATTTTATAAATCAAAACTTTGAATCTCTCCCCTAACATCATTGCTCAACTACCTCCCTCTCTTCAACCTTGATCCCATTAACAACCTTTTGATGAATTATTGGTTACTCTAACCAAAATTAAACAATCCATTCACCATGATTCCTCGACTGATAAAATAGTTTATGCATGTATTATTGACTTACATACACCTAATTATGATGATGGTTATTCTTTAGATGACCCATTTCTATCTAGATTCATTCATACTAAAGATGCATAGATTCTTAGATATCATTCTTATTTATTTCAATCTCTCGGTTCTATTTATATCATTCCTTCTCTTATAGTACTTGATATTAGTTTTTCCTCTATTATTTTATAAGTCAAAGATAGATCACACAAATACTATAACTCCAATCACTATTGAACCTCTCAGGAGTATTTTTATGGACTATGTCATGATAAGACCTTACCATTTTGCTAGATATCATGATCCTTTCAATTTAATTCCTCCTCAAATTTTAGCCACTCTAATTCAACCTAACACACAACCAACCATACATACAGGTGAGCCTATTTCATATTATACTCCATCTTTTACCTTCCATGGTGATGGTCTTATTCAATTACCTAAGCTTGATCCACTACCAACACAATGGGTGAATGAGCTCTATTGTGATATTCATATATTTAATGGTCATTAGACTAAATATTGTCATCTATATCAATAATAATGAGCTTATTCCTCTACCACTTCAGCTAGTAGACCTCCATTGTCTACTAATATACATATTTCTTTCTTTCATGGTACATGTAACCATTCCTATGCTCATTATCGATAGCTTAGGCATCACATTTATACACTATGTCCAATCATAACATATCCTAAAGACAAGACTATCCCACCCCAAAATACACTTCCATAGTACATACCTAAATATGGGGAAGTATATTATCTCTATAATTAGTGTACTACACACCATACTAGTAGGTGTCTAGTGCCTCAATAACATCTCCATGATTTCCCACAGTCTACACCAACACTGATTATTCATATTTTTATAGGTCACCTATGAATGAAGGATCCTCCTTTTTAGTCAGTTACACCTCCACATAGATCCATATATACCATTCATATTGATATATTTATTCCTTGTATTGAGTATCCCACATAGGTGATACCACATGATCATCACTCTTATTTTACCACACCTTTTTGGTAGAGATAATACGAAAGGAATTCTTTTCACAAATTTATATGAAGATTGATGAGACTTTGAATAACATCAAAATTCAACTACTTAGGTATATGTTAGATGTTATAGATGACATTTATGATTAGATAGATCAATATCTATAAATACAACAGGGTGTTCTATCACATTATTTATCATTCTATTACATGATTTGGATTGGAATTGTGATTAATTTATATATCTTATATTTTTTACTATTTTTCAAACATGATTTCACTTATATCTTTTGAATGAATCATTATATTATGTTTTTTGTATTTTACATGGTTTCATTCTCTTTAGCTTTCTCTCATGCCTTACTCTTATTTTACATGGCTTCAAACTTATGTTTATGGTTTCAATTCTTTCACATGAATTCCTTTATCCTCTATTTGATGATTATTTACTACTTTAAGCTCAAATAAAGATAATTATTATTGTGACATGGTTATAAAACATGTATTCCCTTAGTATTTTATCTTCACCATATGATCATTTAGAAAAAATTACTTCTCATTGTCATACTTATATACACTGATCTATTTGATCTCCCTTTTTCCCTTATTTATTTTCACATACTAGGTGTATATATGGTTGAAACGTTAGATTACATATTGGTTCATAGGTAAGCCTAAGTTGTTTAGTTAGTCATATCTTTGGTTACTAATACTCCTATAACAAAAATTTTAAGCTCATTTATGTGTATCACTTTTATCACTCATGTTGGTTATTCCAAATCCATATGGAGGAAGAATTAAAAAATCCATAAAAAAGTTAAAATCCAAATCATTTTAAACAAAATGCAATGATCAAAAAGGAAAATATAAAAAACAAATGTATAATCACATCAAAATATGTGATTTCATATTTTTAGCACATCTCTTATTCCGAGTCTAAGCTTAAACTCCACAACTGGTCTCATGATAGAGGAGAGGTCCATTAGGGTGTGGTAAGTCAGTAGATTGGGATAGGAGAATTAAAAAATCTATAGTTTTACCTAATTTCTCATACAAGTACCCAATATTCATAATAGAATAATGGCTCTATAAGGGGTCTTGAGGAATAGGGAACATGTTGTGGGAAGGTAGGTCCATTTTAATTTCTTTATGTATATAACCTTCATGATTTTATCTTATTATTCTACCTATTTTTTTATATATCTTTGTGTTTATTGTAAGTATCCTTTATATTTTGATAGTCACTAGACTCTTAGTGTTTTCCTTCTTACTTGGTATGCCTCATGTTTACTAAGGTTTTATTATAGATTCTTATGTATTATTTATTTACACTCCCTATTTCATTACAACAATCCCAATATTTATCCTTGATGAATATTATTTTGCTAACTAATCATACCCCTAGGGTTTCCCTTTGTGAGTTGTATTATAAGACCTTAGATAGGACCAAACATTACTCACAAAATATTTCCTTTTTTTATTTTATTAACACTCACCTCATCAGTGTTCCCTTTGTGAGTTTCAGTATAAGACCTTGCATAGGACTAAGCATTCCTCACAAAACATTCCCATAAATTTTCATATTATGACCACATCACAGTAATAACCTATCAATATTACATGCTTTAAATTAGAGATAAATTATTTTACATTATGATTTACAAAATATTTACATACTTATCATTTTGATTTAGTATTTTTTATGCTTACTTCATAAACATTTCACTTTATTTTATTATTTTTCAATTACATGTATTTTTTTACAACCATTTTATTAAGTTTTTCATACCTCCCATCTTGATTTAGTATGATTAATTTGATTTATACTTACATTTTTTATTTTCATATTATCCATATTGATTTAGTATGATTGATTAACTTTATTGTACATTTGTTTTTCATACCATTTATGATAACATGTTTTTTACTTATTACAAAAAAAATCATACTTCCCATCTTGATTTAGTATGACTCATATTTGTTTTAATTTAGTGAAATTTAATTATACATGTATCTAAAAAAAATTAATTTTACTTTACCATTTTGGTTTACTATATTTATTAATCTTTTATTTTACACATTTCCCATCATGATCTAGTGTGCACTACATTTTATGATTATTTATATACTTTTCCAAATTATATGCTTTCCTTTATTACCATGCATGTGTGCCACATAATACTAGAAAAGAAAACATATATCATATATTTACCATAGAATATATAACAAAATTAAATTAGATATGATAGAAAGGAAATGCATCCATACATCCATCATTAATAGTAGTACAACTCATAAACGAATAAATATCCATATCAATATATCAAAAGAGTCGGATACAACATAATACAAGTACAAGTACAATTTCCAATAACTCTAAGGTTATGCTCTATCATGTCTATCTAATGGCCAAGACACACTACCCATAGATTCTTGTGACTAACCCCTCTGAGTTATCTATTATAATGAGGTAGTTTAGGATCTTAGCCCATCAACCTATTCCTATAGATTGGCCACCTAGGATTACACATGTCCAAGATATATCATAGTATCCATATGGACATCTCACTATTAGGCCAATACCTTAAAAACCCATGCCTCTCCATAGCCAACTCTAGGGGTAACTGTATCCCATACACTCATGTCTCTAGCCACCTAGCTACCTCTCCCACCAGTCAAAACCAACTAGTATATGTTGAGGCAAATGGTACCATAGTGTCCTCCATAATAGTAGTATTAGGATTCCCCAGTACCCCATCCAAAATATCTCAGTAGGAACTTCATACCATGAAATCCCATTTAAAATCCTCCTTAATAATATCTAAAAAACACACAAATTAGGTGTATATTAGATCTCTCTCTCTCTCTCTCTCTCTCTCTCTCTCTCTCTCTCTCTCTCTCTCTCTCTCTCTCTCTCTCTCTCTCTCTCTCTCTCTCTCTCTCTCTCTCTCTCTCTCTCTCTCTCTCTCTCTCTCTCTCACACACACACACACACACACACACACACACACAAATATATATATATATATATATATATATATATATATATATATATATATAAAGCATATATCTAACCAAGTACATAAATAACTATACAACTAGTTATATACCACAAACTTAATACTTAAATCATTACTTACCAACACTGTTGTCACCAACCATGGTCTCCCCATTACCCCAACCATAAATCACCTCCACTATAGGCTACCTTTGTCTAAATATAAATCCTAGAGACACCATGCATGCATGTTGTGGTCCTCTCCTCATCTGTCTCTCTATAGACTAGCTATCTTTAGCCTTTGTTTTGGGATCTCCATGTGTAGCAGGTATTTCTTATGTCATCTCCCTCTAGAAGTGCCTATGTCTCGTAGGTGCCCATGGTAGTAGCTATAGTCCCAACTATAGTCCATATTATGGATCTACAGTAGCCCCACATGCATCCTCACCCTCTACATCCAACACTATCATATCCTCTACCTATAGCCTACCCACCCTCAACTCTCTCTAATGACCTTCCCAAGGTCTCATTTGATTAGGCCTAATGATAGGTATCTCTATAGGTACTCCTACACCTCGTGTACCTATAGACTCTCTAGCATGCCATGCCTAATAATAATTCACTACTAAGGGATCCACCAGATGTGGTAAACCCATATTTCTAGGTATATGATCTATAGGGTGTGACTCTACCCAAAGGGTATAATGCCTAGTAATTGACATGTGTGTAAATATAGTAGCCATAGTATCCTAAGTCAGCCAACTTAACACAATATTTGTATAAGGTTACCATACAATCTATCCATGAATAATTATTTTTAAGGCTCAAGCATGGGGCATAACATGTACAACATGATCTTATCACCACCTCACCACCTGAGGTTGCCTACCATCCACATCATGAGGAAATACCACTAGTTGATACATAAGAAAATTTGCATATATCTAGCTACTCAGTAAAATCATAGGGCCCAAGTACTCTACCCCTAGGTCAATATGCCATACATGTTATGCATGAGTTACACCCAAATAACTAATCCTAAATCATATAGGGTACCCTAATCTAAGATAAACAAGCACAAGGCTACCGTATATAATGGTACCTTCCCATATGACTTATAACATAGCACATGTGATCTCAAAGGTCCTATCATGGCCTTTAGAATATCCAAAATGGTTGAGATATATAAATTAAACAAGCATACCCATAATCTAGTATAAATCCTATCTAAACCAGTCACCCAATAGGATAGGGTTTATCTCTCTTCCTTAACCTCTAGCACATCACAAATAATGGGATTCTTAAAATAGGAAGTCTAATAAAATCATGGACATCCTCTAATGTGATGCCCAACTCGATAGTATCCCCATCTACCTCCTATTAAAATGTGTTGGTCAATCACTCATATGCTCCTAGGAACATGATGATTAGATCAAAACTAAGAGGGAACCTCCAAATCTCCATGATGCTTACAAATCCTAGTGAGGCCATATATGCTCAATCATCATCTATCATTATCTCTAGTAGAACTATTAACCAAGATGCATCTACCAAGCACCAAAATGTTCATTGTCTCTAAAAAATGTCAAACACCATAGAATATATTAGATCTTGAAATGAAAAATGATAAATATACATTCTTAAATTTTCTAAAATACTAAAATTAACTAGTTTATCGATCTGATCTTAATATTTACTATTTCCCAACCTTTTCCTACATAGTCAGCCCTTTTTATACTAAATCAACCCTATCACCCCTCTTTACCAACTATGTCAACCCTCTACTATGAAATTACCCCATTTCTATCGAACACAGTTGGCCCTTTTTATACTAAATCTACCCTATCACCCCTATTTACCAACTATGTCAATCTTTTTCTCTAAAGTCAGCCTAATTTAACAAACTATGTTAGTCCCCTATTACATACTAAATCAAATAGCATGCACTAAGTCAACATCATCTACTCTTTCTAATTGAGTTGAAATTCTACTATGTAGTCATCCACCCCTAGTAATACTAAGTCAGTCATATGCTATGCAATCGACCATTTTGTTATTTCTCATTTTTTCCAATTGAGTCAACTGGGATGACTCCATTCAAAAATGGTGGTGAATTTTCAATCATTTATGTTGCTTTCACCCTATCCTACCAACTAACCCACATTGTTCCTAGTTTACCTAAAACTTTCCCAGGGAAATTTGTGCTACCTAAATTTTCCTTGATATCTATTTTTCTCTACTTTAATTTCAATAAAAATTACCAAAATATTTTTTGAAATTAATGCATTACTTACCTGAGTTGCACTACTTATTTCCACTAGGCATCCTCCATGTTACATTTATCATCTCCTCACCATGTTTTATTTTTGTTCTTGTCTAGGTCATTCATAGCTCTATTTTCTCATGACAAAAAAATTACAAATGAATTACTTTTAACCCTATTTATATTTACAATTTAAAATTCTCTAATTGCCAATTATTTTTTCCCAAATTCCATTTATTACTCATGACTTTATTTCTACTATCTCTTTTTTGTACTAAAATATGTTCTAGAGTCCTCATGTCATAGAGAATCTTTCTAAATATTACATGTATGTTTTTCAAAAGACATGAATTTTCACTTATTTTACAAGTTTGCCTAATTTTCCCTACAATGGACACCTTAGCATTTCTCTCACTTAATTTCTACTCTATGACACTAAGGTAAGTAAAGGTATGTATTTTACATTTCTATCCTTTCATTTATCTTATTACCTTCTTACTATAATTTAGTTAGTTCAATTTTGTGTGTTCTTGTGTTCTTTTCCTGAAGCACCATCCCATGTTGCAACTACATGACATGTGATGAGCTTTGAGTGGGGAATATGTATATACATAATAATTTTAAAATTTATCAATTACTAATGCTTTCTCTCTTGTAGGAAATAATTGAGTCTCAATCTCCCTGAGTGTGTTCCTTAAAGGGTGTACTAGGAAAGGGGTGGTTAGACCATTGGTGCTTCATAAGACTATTTTTCCCTATACCACCACTTAATATTAACACAACTCCCTTATATACATTTCCTTAAGATTTAACACCTCCCTTACACTCCTCTCCAAATAATTCACCATCTCAAATAGACCTTACTTGAGCCAAAACCTTATTTTTACCATCCTCTAAATATAGTCAAATGGTTCAACCCTATTTAAGAGATTGAGCATGTTATGGGACTAATTCAGCCCAACTGACTTAGTCTATGACCTAACTGCTCTATTTCCTAACTAACTAGTCAACTAGGCCCACTACATCAGCTAAAATTTTAGAAAGGTTTAGGGTTAGATATGGATATATAAACCATATTTAACCTCATTTCCAATAGATAAAATAATTAATTGTTACTTCTTTATTTTATATATGCCATTATACTTGAGGAGTCATTTCTTAGGGTTTCATACTTCTTTGGAGAAAAAAATTATCTTGTGGGAAAAGTCTTTTTGATACATAGGAGAAGTCTTGTAGCCTATATCTGACCTATCTTTTCTATCCTTACAAACCATAATAACCTCTTGTAAAGCACCATTGGATAAGGGAGAGATTAAGGGTCAAAAGGTTTATCTTCAAGGTAAATATTCCTAAATCTTACTCCTCTTTTGTTAGTAGATAGATTTGCATGTAAATGGCTTATGAATTTATTTATCTCTCCATGCTTAGGATTACCTCTGCATTGACTTGAGTAGATTTCTTCTTTGCATTTTTATGTTTTATGTTTATTCCCCGTTTATGCAACAAGCATTGGTGAGCACTACATTAGATTTAATTTACTTTGTTACAAACCATAGGACCTAGATAGGGTTATTATGTGATATTACTTGACTAGAGGATTTAGAACCCTCTCTAGTGATATTGTATGGTAAGAGACCCCTTAGTTAGGACTAGAGGATCCATATTGGTCATGACCATGACTGTCTAAATGTACCAACAAACATAATGGCTGGTTTGATTTATATTTTTCCAATTAGGATTAATTTATAGATCAACTTCACTTTATCTTGTATACATTCTATTGAACCTTATGTGAAACTAACCCTTATAGGTTTTCCTTTATTTATTATTTATTTTATTTTTATTATTGGATCAACTCTAATGACTTAGTCTAACATTATTGCATAGATTTTAACACACAATCAATCTAATCGACTATGTTTGGATTTATGCAGGTCATCTTCAATTATAGACAACTAAATCAATCTGATCGATTTAGTTTGATTTTTTTCATATAGTTATTCAGACTCAATCGACCTAGTCGACTTTATTATTAGGTTAAAAATATTCATCTAGACAACATAGTATAAAAATAAGAATTCAGCATTATTTAATCATCATGTTTATTATAAAAAACTTAGTAATTTCTTTTCTTCATTTCAGTCCTATTTTTCATAATTTTTAGTTGTATAAAAATGTAACCCTATATTAAACTAAGTTGACTGGATCGACTTAGTTTTATAGGTGCTTCTTACCCAGGTTACTCTGTTGGCTTATTCAACTGTGTTTCTTTGGCCTATTTTTCAATAGACAAAATAGATCAAGTTGATTATATTATGTACTATTTACATACTTAGTTGATGAAATCAACCTAGTACTTATAAATCAAAAGGAATTAACTCACATTGGTATAAATTAATTGATGTTTCATTTTTTTTCCTAATTTATTAGAGTAGCACACATAGTATAACTAGGAAAGTTTAATTTATCGATTTAGTCACTTTATTTTTTCTTTTATTCACACACTACCAAATCATAGAATATTAAAAAGTATTAAGCAATTCTACCTAAGTTATACATACTTAGATTTCATTACCAAGGGGAAAGATGACTTGATTTTTTGGCCAAGTATAAATATGTGGTTGATGGTATATATTGGCAAAGAACCCAACACCCTTATCATTATATGATTGTGAAGTGAGGGGGTAGGCCCCAATACCAAGACAACACCATCACCAATACATATCCCTTTCATCCTTAATAACTTAAAACCAACTTTAGCTTACCTCTTATTAGTTCCTTTCTAAATGTAAATGCCCTATCACATTTATTTTTTAATCTATAATTTAAAAACTTTAGGAATGATCTCATAGATTAGAATTTCTATTTTTTAGCATTACTGCTTACTCTTTTTTGATTATATGTAGTATTGTAAAACTTTTATTGGATAGTGTTGGTATAAATTTTTTGTTATGTGTTGAAACTACATCAACTAGGTCGACCTAATTTATTATGTATTTATTTTAATTTCTCTACCAATTAACACTAGATCATCTAGAGTCATAATTTTCAAAAACTATCTTTACCCTCTAAACACCATCAACTCACTCAACCGTGTCTCTTATAGTTTTAATTTCCACATAAAATAGTCATTCTATTTGTCCCAATCTCTCACAGGCTTGTATTTTTACCCTTCTATAGAAAATAGTTATTCTGTCTGATCTAGTCTCTCATAAGCTTGTCTTTTTACCCTTCTATAAGATGTAGTCATCTTGTTTGACATTGTCTCTTACAAGATCCTATTCTATTTACCTTCAACACATAGTTTACCTATCTGATTTTGTATCTTACATTAACCTAATATATTATGTCTCTTTTAGCCCATCCTACTTATTTTATTACAAAATAGTGTTGACCAGTTTGAACTATTATCATACTAGTTTATTCTCATTTCTAGGTAAAGCCAAGAAGGATAAAAATAAATGTGAAAATAAATTTTGTCGAAAAAAAATTTTTAATATTTGTAACCAAATAAAAAATAAGCCAACTAAAAATTAAAAGTGATTGTAGTTAATATGAAATAGAAGTGAATTTCACTTGCTTATGCTATAAAATTAAAATATATAGATCAAGATCAAGTTGATCGATCTAGTTGGGCAAATAGTATAGAACATATTTGAGTTGATCGACTCAATCTATTATAAATAAAAGAAGAACAAACAAAATTGACCCAATTGACTTGGTTTGATGGAAAAAAATGTGCACATAAATAGATCAATTTGGTCAATCTATCTAATTATGTGAGTATAATTTTATAGAATTAAAAAATTGAGAAAAATAGTGCAAATTTTGAGACTGTAATTGAAAGGCAAGAAATGAAATTTTATTAAAAAAAAAAAAAAAGAAATACAAATCTTTTTATAATGAACCTAGAAGATAGATTAAGATCAACCAGGTTGATTTAGTAGTGTTTTTAATAATGTTGTGTTATTGTTTGATTGGGTCATCTAGGCAATTTTTTGATCCTATAAAGGTATAAAATAGTGTTATTGAATAGAATAAATTTAGTCGATCTAGTCTAAACATGATTTATAATAAATAGGAAAATGAAACTAGGTCAATCAGATTGATTTAGTTAGTTGAAACTAAAATATAAAAATGAATAAAATTGAGTTAGATAATTTAATTAGGCACTAAAGGTAGAATAAATGACTAGATCAATCAGTTCGATCAAGTTGGATAAAATTAGAAACTATGTGCATAAAGGATATAAATGGATCAAAAGGGTTGATGAAGTTAGAAACATATGCATAAAAGATAAAACTTGATCAATAATCTTGATCTAGTTGAAAAATATATGCACAAAGAATAAAACTAGATCGATAGGATCAACCTAGTTGAAAACCTATGCATAAAATATAAAACTTGATTGACAAGCTCAATCTAGTTGATTGTAATTGAAAATTAAAATTTGTAAGTATTACATTCATGTCAGGTTCACTAGAATGTGTGCAATGAATTAATATAGATATGTAACTTATTCTACTTAGTGAATTCTAAGTTTGGAAAAAGTAATCTTACAAAAAAAATTATTACATATTTATTTATATCATTGCATGACTAATTTGAATCTACTAAACCTAACTAAGGGATATCTTACAACATAATACCAAAGGAGAGCATTCTAAACTCTCTAAGTAAATAAGATTATGAAATAACCCTATCTAGGTCTACAATATATAAAATAATTCTATTCTAGTGTTCACTAAATCTTATGGCACAAAGGTGGATAGTTAATTACACAAATAAAATAAAATGTGAAAAGATAAATCTACTCAATTAAATGTAGAGGTAAACTAAGTAAGTAGTACAACATTAATCTTATTACTTTGCAAAAATCTATTTACCAAATGAAAGAGTAAAATTTAGGAATACTTATCTTTAATTGAACCTCTTACAACTCAATTTATCCTTTGGTCAATGGTGCTTTGCAAGATTTTGTTATGGCTTTGTAAGGATCACATTATAGAAATTATCTCTAGGCTAAAAGACTCCTACTTTTCATCCAAGACTTTCCCACAACACAAGCTTCTTTCCATCTAAGGCAAAACCCTAAGCAATGACTGCTCAAGTATAGAAATAGTAGATTTCTGAGTTTTAACAATGTGAAAATTAATGTTCCTTTCTTTTAAAATTAACTAAAGAGGGTATTTATATCCAGGGATTTACCCTAAACCCTCCTATAAATTTCACCAATAAGGTCAGCTATGTAAAAAATTTTAGGTAGGATATATAGCTATTAGGTCTTGAACTAAGTTGGTTGGGTTGATGGAGTCCCATAACATGTGATCAATTCCTAAAAAAAATTGATCAAGATGACATAGTTATAAAATTAAAAAAAAAGGTGTATGCTTAGTTAGGGGCTATCTTGGATTGTGAATTACATATAAGAGTGGATAAAGGGGTTTTAATTACTTAGGGGGTTAGATAAAACTGTAGTGTTTTTAGGTAATGGTATAGTGAACAATAATAGTAAAAAGCACCAAAGGTATACCCACCCCTTTCTCATTACACCCTTTAATGCATGCACTTAGAGAGATTGAAACTCAATAGGTTATTGTAGGAGATAAAGTTTCATTAAATGATAAATTTTAAAAATGTTGTATATATACACTATCATACTGAACCATACCTTAAGCTTATCAAATCATACCCTTGGGATAATAACACCCCATTTGGACATGAGTGCACCTCTATATTATCCACTTTGTCAGCAGTGTCCTCCCAAAAATTAATACATATTTTTCAAAATTTAAAAGTTGGGAAAGGGTCATCCCACAAATTTCACAAGCCTCATCTAAATGAATTCCAAAAATGCCACCATATAAACATATTTCAAACCATTTTACACACAAGAGGATTCTATATTGAAAAACACCAAAATTATAATTGAAAAATGTGATAAAATTCCCTATTTCTCCCAATTTTAATTACATATATCCCTAATAACCCTGAGTTAAAGTTTGAATACACATCTATGGTCACAATTCATGGTTTAAGCACTTAATCACACCAAGATTGCACTAATATCTAATATTAGACACTAATTTCACACACACCACCATAGCATGGGAGAACTACATGGAGTGTGATCCCTCTTTAACTTATTGCTATGTAGGCAATGATTAACACATGGGGTGTTTATATTAAGCACAAATTCAACCACTAACCAATTTTCACTCTGTGATTGCATTTTATCTTCTTGTATATTGGGATAGGGTTTCAAGTGGAAAAAGAGTTATATATTGGTCCTCACATCTTATCAAAAGTTCCTAAATAATCCATAGAATAAATAAATGAAATAAACATAACCCAAAGATATTAGATCCATGTTTTTTGTTATAAAATGACACCCTATTCAAACAATAACACCCCCACTATTGTCCAGTTATAGCACTATTATCTAGGATCCATGCCATCTCCTATCTAGGTTCACACTCAATCAACACAGTCTATTAGTTAGTTTCAAAAATAGGAATAGTTTGCATTTTAGTTTTCCAATTAAGTATACATTTATCTTTTACACTTTCTATATTTAGAATATTTCCAAATTTATAAAGTTTCAAATAATTTTGTAACATTTATTACATATATGTAGCAGTCTCATTTTACACCATAGTTTGTCATATTATGTAATATATTTCCTTAGTTTGCCAAAACTAGATAAAACATATTGGTGAACCCACTTATTGTATAAATTTTTCCAAACCCTAACCATATATGTTATTAAATTTTCTATCCTTCTTGATCTTATATCCAGTTATTGTTTTAGGGTTTTTAGATTTAATAAATTTTTTACTAGTTGAAACATTACACACTATTATTTATTGTCTTATTCAATTTTGAATAAAAAATCTACCTAACTAAGGCACTATAATATGCTACTTTATCTCTAAGACAAGTATTTTCTAATTCCCAATGATAACAATATAAAAATAGATTTGGCTACTAGGTTTGATGACACAGATAAAATGTAGCTACAAAGATTTTTCTCAAATAATAAATATATTCAAGATGAATTCATACAAATTTTTAGAGATGAAATCAAGAAATAAGATAAAGGCCAATCCTATAATACTTATAATCCTATGACCCTCATGAATACAACCTTTATACTAGAATTTATTATGGAGGAATCCTAAAGGATTCAACATATTATTATTCCAATTTTGACTTAGTTATTTGGAACACCACATTTGGTTAGTACATTTGGAGAAAGGTGATTCAAAACCAAATCAAGCACTAGATTATTACATTTTAATATACACTCAATTAGCACAACATATAAAAATATATCCTGTACCTACTATTTTTGTGGTATCCAATCTTCCACTATATGATAGAAATGCAAACCCTAAGTAACATGTCAAAGCATTCCATGTATCATGTTTGGATTACATTTCCAATTATAGATTATTAACTAAGTTATCCCTAATGATTCTAAAAGAATATGTTTTTAAATGGTTTTATGATTTACCTCGTCAATTAGTGCATGTATTTAATCCATTGGCCAACATGTTCTTAGCATATTTTTCAATCAATATCAATAAGAAGGTTTTTTACACTCATATTTCTCAGCTCAAAAAAATATATAATGAGTCTATCATAGAATATGTCTTAAGGTACAATACAATGATATCTAAAATTATAAATCCTATATTAGATAGATAATTATAGGATATATTCAAATAATTTTTGATTTCACCTTTACATGAGTCCATTATGTAATAAAAATTAACATCATTCACAAATTTGTGCCAGAAACTGAAAGAAATGAAAGTCAAATTATTAGCAATGAATAAACTTAAGTATATAACCAATTTAGAATATATTAAAAATATTTAAAAAATCAATCTTATAAGGTGAGACCAACTAATAACAAGAATGATCAAAAGGCAACAATACATGTAGTTTTTGAGCCTACTCCATGCATTGTCTTTTTAGTTCCCCCAAGAAGAAAATTTAATAATCTATCATAAGACCCATTTATGGTTCTCAAAACAATATTGGAATGTAATGGTATATCTCTCCCTCCCATTAAATAGTTTTATGTGAATCATCCCCTTCTAACATGTTTTAATCAGAATTCTTTTTTTGATTATCATAGGGCACCAAACCACACAACTAACAAATGTATCAATTTAAGGCACAAGATTCAGGATTTGATATATAAAAGCATAATTATATTTTATGTAAAATGGTGTATATAACATAAACACACTATCCAAATAAAATATTTGAATGTAATAAATTAATGTTCAACTTTGAGAAATATATGACAATTTATTAGAAATTAACCTATTAGGCATGTGTAATAAATATAATGAATACTATATAACCAAGGGTGAGGAGAGTATATCTTGTTTAGTATTTTGATTTGAACTTAAATAGTGCCTCAATTTTATCTCATACCAATAAATAATCTTTATGTTTAATTCTTTCAATGTTCTAACTATTCCTACCATATCGACACTACCATCATCTCAAGACACTACCATCAACGTAGGTGTCTGAATTTGATGTAGGTGTCCAACCCTAAATATACACTAAAACTAACCCAAATTTATTCAAAAGTTTCTTATTACTTTTAACTCTACTTTTTCCTTTTGAACAAGTAGAATCATATGCACAATATAGTCAATAAGCAAAACTCTAGCTCATTTTTCCTTTGACCTCCTGTAATTCAGTAAAAAGTGGCTATCATTTTATTTAATTTAACCCTAGCAACCTCATTGTTACTAAGTGTTACCTAAATATCCATATACTTCAAAGAGGACCTCAAACTCATATTTAGTTCTCCTTCATATTTATGTGTATGTAATGATGATTGTATAACCGTATTCTCTTTCTCCTATTGTAACCTTTATTATAAGTAAAAGTGAATGCAAATTGACTTGTGAATGCTTCAAACTTACAATTCTTATAATCTGATGTATATTTTAGCTCAATAGATTTTGGATAAGACAAATTAAATGCTGATTTAGAAGATTAATTAGCATCTATAAACTATACCATATATATATATATATATATATATATATATATATATATAATGTATGTATGTATGTATACATACATACATATATATACATACATACATACATACATATATATATATATACATATACATATATATATACATATATATATATATATATATATATATATATATATATATTTCTACGCTAAATTCGCTTTCTACATTCAAAGATAGAAATTAAGAAACTAAAAGAAATGGTCAAGGTTAGAAGATACCTGGATATGGTCGTGCGCACTGAAATCAGACGTTGGAAAGTACTCCTCTTTGGCTGTGGAGGAATGACACCTGTAAAGAAAAATAGACTAAACACGAAAAAACGTTAGACGAAGAGACGGTGGGCTGTCAAGCAAACGCTTGATCCCTGAAGTACGAAGACTTCCTTAAGGGATATCAACCCACTGATTAAAAATAGAATATTTTATAGAAGTAGAAATAATGAAAGATAGAATGAAAGAAATAAAAGATGGAAAACAAAAATGCATACCTGATATGCAGCAAAATGCTCTACACAGTCGCCGGTGTCGGTCTTTGTACCGGCGTCGGTCAGGGAAGGGTGTCGACGTCAGTTAAAGTGCCAGCGTCAGTCGGGTAATGACCGGCATCAGTCGAGGTAGCAGTTTTGGACGGGGTCTGGTCAGGTCTGGACAGGGTCTTAGGATTTACAGAAAGGTCAGAGGTTTTTGTCTAAGGGTTCGGGAAGCCGGTTTAGGAGTCAGAGGGATTTGTTTGAGGATTTTGGATAGGGATCTGGGTAGAGTTACAGACTGTATTTTCTATAGAGGGTGAATAGTGGTGATACGGGTGGAAGTAAGCTCGGGGCTATAGTCTAACTAAGTCAGGGTGGTAATGTCAATTAAAAACAGTAACCAAGAACAAAAATAAAAACATAGAGTAAAGCTTACCTATTATATGCTGAAGATAAAAGTCAGAGACATGATTGATGTTGTTGTTATGTTGAAGATGTTTGATGTAGCAGACCAGTGCAGAGTCCTTATACCAGAGAGAGAGAGAACATGAGAGATGATTGCAGATGACTGGATGCCAAAAATTGGTTGATCATTCAATTGGATGCAAGAAAATTGGTTGATCCTTGCTGCGGGGTTTGGATCAAAGAAACATTTTGATGCCGAAGGTCTGATAACTGATTGCCAAACCGATTGGCAACCGAATAATGAATAACAGATTGAGAAACAAATTAACGAACGTAGTTTAAGGCTTACCGATGCCGGCAAGAATGCCGAGGTCAGCTGAAAAGGTGACTGACGTCGGTGATGTCGATCGAGTAGTGACTGGTGTCGGCAGATGCAGAATGGAGACAAAGGCTAATTTTAGCCTTTTACTCATTCTTACATGCTGCCAGGGTCAAGACTTGTGGGAAAATGGTCGACAGGGGTTAAGGGGAGGATGATAAGGGTTAGACACAATTCTGGTGTCTACATTTGCCCCTTTTTGTCTTGTTGGTTGTTCTGGATGAACTGCAAGACAAAAACAGGAGGTGGTTGCCCCAGGTGTGGGATAAGGTATTCCCCCTCAAAGTAGGAGTTGAGGGAAGGGAACTGGGAATTGGGTGCTGATTTGACAAAGAGTGGATGAAGAAAGGGGGTGAAGGTGAATGCTACAAAAGTCATGATTTTCCCGCATACCACTACACG
The DNA here is from genome assembly GCA_037957365.1 of Torreya grandis. NCBI lineage: Eukaryota > Viridiplantae > Streptophyta > Pinopsida > Cupressales > Taxaceae > Torreya > Torreya grandis. The sequence goes on along the minus strand of JARHVA010000848.1, from coordinate 2,112,504 downwards.
AGATGGTCAGGTCAAATTGTCACAAGTCAAGGGTCAAGGAGTACCAAAATTGAAGTAACCAAGCCTCAGCATTTAGTCATCTGTTGATTGGGTTATTCAATCGAAGCTGAAGCTCTAAATGGTCATCGTGTTCCAGGTATCCCAGGCTAAGGAAGTGCTCCCAAAAACATGAAAATGTCATAAATAGTGCGGATCAACTGGCTTACGATCCTATACTTGTGAGGGTCCAAAAATAGTCTGCGCACAATTTTGCTAACCAGTCATGAGGTATCATACAGGCAAAAACAACCAAGGCAACATTGTCTTGGAAGTGGTCGAAGTCGGAGGAGATAGGCATGATCTCCAATGGTCATTGGTTGAGGGGGAGGAATGGATGAAAGGATGTGGCCGAGCTAACCTCAAAAGACGTTATGTGATCTAAGTGTTGCCTACATAGCCCCTGTGGAAGGGCCTCAGGCCAATGTAGTTCTCCCTAGAAGGGAGGAAGGGTCAAAGGGATGGAATTGGTCTTAGTCAAGGGAAAGGTCATGGTCAAAAGGAGGAAAGAAGGTTTGTCCATCAGAGAGATGAACAAATGAGGGTGGTCGAGCTAACCCCAGAAGACAGTCGTGTCATTTGAGTGCTGCCTACATAGCCCTGGTCATAGGGCCTCAGACCAATGTAGTTTAGACTAGTTGAGAAGATTGGTCAATGATTGGCATGATCAAAGTGGTCGAAATGATGAGGAGAAAAAGATGTTACAGCCTTTTCCAAATGGTGTATTCTGCAACATTGGTTGAGGGGTCTTTCATCCCTAGAAATTTTCCATATTCATGATGGATGTATTGTAAAGATGAATTGAGGTCTATTTATGCTTCAGCAAGTATTGGTTTATGCTTAACATAAATTGCGTCTGGTTGATAGTTTCCATGTGTATTGGTGTCCATAGAAACTAGTGTGAATAGGCTATGGGAGTGGCCTGGAAAGAGAGTTGAGTTGAGGTGATTGACAAGTGATGAAGGTGAATGTGACCAAAGTGTAAATGAAGCAAAAGGTATATTGCTCTTTCATTGACAAGGACCAGAATGACAGCAGAGATAGGGGTTATTAGAACCAAGAGCCCCATTCATGATTTTCATCATTGACTAGATGTTGTGTTAGAACGGTAATCGAATCACTTTGACATTAAAGTGAGCTCAAAGTCCCTTGAGCAGGTGATAGGAGGAGGAAATAGGGTAACCCATTTTAAGAGCAGAGATAACTTTGCCCCTGTTTATAGGAGACCCTGAGACAACTATAAGTCAAGTCCATGACTCTTTTTTTTTTTTTTTTTATAGACTGATCAATGCGAGAAGATTGCATAGAGATGTCATTTGCTTGGTGGTCAGTTGTGAAGCTGATCAATGTGAAAAGATTCTAAGATAGTGTTGTTTATTGCCAGATTAGTCATAGGCATCCTTCGAGGGAGTGGTCTAGAATTTTTGCTTAATATAAGGGCTTTTGAATAGCTGTCCTTTGAGGGAGCAGTCTATTAATTACAGTAAATGATAGTACAGTTGTCCTTTGAGGGAGCAGTCTGCCTTTTGATTTTGATATTGATATGGTGACCGTGGATATTTTGACATCTTGATTTGTTTTGACAGAAATGTGAGTCATGGACAAGATTATAGAAGGTCAAGGGCTCCCTTTTATTAGGACAAAGCATCCATACATCATAAAAGGGTTATAGAGGAAATTGTTAAGAGGAATAGGGATGAAAGGAATTAGGACTAAGAGGATAGGGATTGCTCAAGGGATGAGCTCAAGTTAAGTGTTAAGTGGGCAAGTACTCGACTAACAGTAGAATGGTCACAGATGTGACGCATTAAGAGGCTCAGGTTCTGATCATCCATCAAGAGAGGACAAACGATAAGTCCCTGATCCATACTTGTGCTTGACAATGAAAGGTCCGAGCCAATTAGGAGCAAACTTGCCTCGTTTACTTTGCTCCATATTGGTCACGTGTTGATTCTCTTTGAGGACAAGGTCTCCAATGTTGAAATCTTGTTCTCACAGATTTTTGTCATAGGTGCGTTGGATGCAATGTTAATAGACATGGAGATGATTAAGGGCAGCAAGACGGCGCTTGTCAAGTAACTCAAGTTGAGCTAAGTGATCTTGATGAAAGTCATCATTGGAAAGGATGTCATGTAGATAAATGTGGAGAGATGGGATCTATACTTCAAGAGGTAGGACAGCCTTTGTTTCGTACATGAGAGAGAAAGGGGTAACACCTGTAGAGGTTCAGATGCTAGTGTGATAGGCCCACAAAGTGAAGGGAATGTGAATGTGCCAGTCCCTTCCTGTGTCACTGACCACCTTCATGAGAATTTTAGTGAGAATTTTGTTGGAAGCCTCGGCCTACCCATTTTCTTGTGGGTAGTAAGGTGAAGAGAAACTGAGCTTGATGCCAAATGAGTCGCATAGCTTTTGGACAGTCTTGTTTTTGAAGGACTTGCCATTGTTGGTGATGATTTTATGAGGGAAACCAAAATGATAGATGATGTGGGTGCTGATGAAGTTGATGATCTTGTCGGCTTTTGTGGAGACAAGAGGAATGGTGAAATATTCAGTGGCTGTGATGATGGATTAATGATGAAGAGATGAATGAGGGTTAATCTCATCGATGAGATCTAAGCCCCACTGAGAAAAAGGCTAGAAATCTTGAACGATTTGTAAGGCGTGACTAAGAAGATGAAGCAAGTTGGAGTGTTGTTGACACTTGAGGCAACGCTGAACATAGTCGCTATAGTCTTGATGAAGGGTAGGCCAATAATAGCCCAAACAAAGGATGCGCTTGGCAATCGAATTCCCACTAAAATGTCTGCCACAAATCCCGTCATAGACTTGCTTAATGGCTTGAGATGCTTCAATGGAGGTGAGACAGCGAAGAAGGAGGCCGTCGAAGCCTCGCTTATAGAGAAGACCCCCTAGCATGGTATAGCGAGCGATACGCTTGATAAAATCTCATCGCACATTGCTAGAGAGGTTGGGAGGAATGACAGAAAAAAATAAGAAGTCCACAAGTTGCTTGTACCAAGCATCTCATGGGCTAGGGTCTATAGTGTTGACATGATTAATGTGAGGAGAGATATAGGAAGGCAACAGCACACGATGCACCATGACAAAAAGTCTGGATGCAGATGAGGAAGATGGGATATGCGAAGCGAGAGAAGCCATGGTGTCAGCAAACTTATTCGTGGATCGAGGAACAGTCTACAGGAGGTAATGGTCGAAAGATGCAAGGAGAATGTCAGCACAGTTTTTGTACCTTTGCAAAATTTCATTTTTACAGAGGTATGAACTGTTGACCTGATTGATGATGAGCTGCGAGTCGCTGAAGATGTTGATGGACTTGATGCTGAGAGAGAGGGCGGTCTGAAGTCCCAAAATTAAGGCCTTGTACTCGGCCATATTATTGGTACAATTAAAGTTGAGCTTAAAAGATAGAGGCATGGGCTCCCCTTCGAGTGGGATGAGAATGACCCCAGCACCCCCACCGAGTTGACATTTGGAGCCATCAAAGAACATGGTCATCTGATAGATGGTGTCATCGGTGGAAAGCACAGCGATAGATTCATCAGGAAACTCACATTGCAAAGGTTGATTGTCAGGAAGAGGGGCATCTGCTAGTTGGTCAATGATGGTTTGCCCTTTGATAGAATTCTGCTGGATGAATTTGAGGTCAAACTCAGCAAGCAGCATGAGCCACGGAGCCATACGTTGATTCTAATATGGCTTGGAGTGCATATACTTGAGAGGGTCAGTGTGGGTGATGACAAAGGTCTTGTGATTAAGAAGATAGTGGTAGAGCTTGGTAGTGGCAAAGACTAACGCTAAACAGAGCTTCTCGGTATGGGTGTATCGAGTTTCATAGTCAACCAGTGTTTGGCTGATATAATAGACTGCTTACTCATGGTGATGCTCGTCTCGGTGCGCAATCATGGAACCTAACGAATGATTAGTGGCTGAGATATAAAGGTAGAAGGGTTGGTCAACTTTAGGTGGAATGAGGATTGGTGGAGAGACCAAATAGTGTTTAAGGGCTTTAAAAGCCTCTTGACAGTTATTATCCCATGTAAAGGAGACATCCTTAAGGAGATGATGAAAAGGTTGGCAGCGGTCAGAAAGCTGCGAGATGAAATGGTGAATGGACTGGAGCTTCCCTTGCAAACTGTGAAGCTGCTTGAGATTGGTCGGGGGCGGCATTTCGAGGATAGCGCGAATCTTGGCAGGATCTATCTCGATGCCATGGAAAGAAATGATGAAGCTGAGAAGCTTTCCAGAGAGGACCCCAAAGACACATTTCTTTAAGACGAAAATTGTATTGAAGAAGGTGAGAGAAGATGATCTTGAGAATAGTCAGATGGTCACGGTGAAGCTTGGACTTGCCGAGCAGGTCATCCACATAGTCCTCCATGATTTTGTGGAGGAGATCATAGAAAATGTAGGTCATGGCACACTGATAAGTGGCACCTATGTTCTTCAAGATGAAAGGCATGACTCGATAGCAGAAAGTTCCTCATGGGGTAATGAAAGTGGTCTTGTGCTGATCTTATAGAGCAATCAAGATTTGATTGTATCCTGAAAACCTGTCCATGAGAGATAGCATCTCATGGCTGGCTATGAGATCAACAAGCTGGTCAATGTTAGGAAGAGGAAAGTCATCTTTGGGACAAGCTAAGTTAAGGTCACGATAGTCCGTGCAGATCTAGATCCTCCCAGTCGCCTTGGTGACTGGGATGATGTTAGATACCCAATGTGGATAATCGATGGGCTGGATGAAGGAGACAGAAAGGAGGCGCTAAAGCTCTTCTTTGACAAGGAGAGCAATGCGAGGATGCATCTTTCAAAGCTTTTGCCTGATAGGCTTAGCCTCTAGTTTGGTGACAATGTTATGGGTAGCGATGGTGGGGTCGATGCCAGGCATGTCACTATAAGTCCAGGCAAAGGCCTTGCTATGGTTGCATAGGAACTGGATATAGTCAAGCTGCTCCTGAGTGTCTAAAGATTGGCCAATCTTTAAGACATAAGGAACATCAGCAGAAGGAAGGTTGATGTCAATGGTTTATTCATTTAACATAACCTGAGTCTCAGAAGGGAGGGAGTGCTAGATGAAAGAATCATCGGTGCCCATGTAAGAAAGAATGGCATCATCGTCAACATAGTGGATAGTGTGAATGGTTGCCGACTCATCTTCTACCATGCTGGGAAAAATGAGAGGGAGAGACCTGGACACCCCATTGAGTTGATAAGTCAAGGGTTTTAGGCAGATGGTGTTTATGTAAAAAAAAAACTAGGAGGAATGGAAACAATTGACTCCGTAGGTGAAGGGGGAAGAATAGGCGAGTGTGGAGGAGATTGGTCAATGGTTGGTTCGGGACAAAGGTCTGCAGGGTCTTGAGTGGGGTCGTGATATCCCAGGACATACCGTTTCTTGGCATCATCATCATTGAGCAGTTCTATGGGCTGATGGGAGCCCTGCTCATAACGTTCAAAACCAAAACTCTTCCATGCACACCTGTAAAGGTAAGTGTGTGTAAAGGCAGGGTTGCCAAGAAATGAGAAGTTTGATGTAAAAGGTTGGGGTGAAGAAAGAGGATTACCGTCAGTAGGATCTTGATTGAGCCCCCCATAAATGAGGTTGGTTCAGAGGTGAGGAGGACCATAAGGCACGATCATCCCGATCTGATGGTCGTAATTGGGGTTGTGATGAAGGCATCCATACTCTTGTGGAGTTTGGAACATGTCTAAAGTCAGCAAGTGATACTCCCCCAATGAAAGTCTTTGGAAGATGTCTTCCATGGGGTTTGTGGTCGTCGCTTGAAGGGGAGGTGTGAGGGCAACTGCCTATTGTGAACTGGTTGAAGCTTCTGTGGATGGAGGCGGTGCCGAGATTGATGGCTTGATAGGAATGAGGACGTCATTTGGATGGTAGGTGGTGTTACAAGTTTTGAAGGGTGAAGGGTCAGCAGGAATGGTGTGAACTTGTCCGTCGTGCTCAAATTTCACACAACGGTGCAGGGTGGAGGGGACACAGGCCATGGCACAGATCCAGGGTCGGCCTAGCAACATGTATTGAAACTCTCCTTCGATGATATAGAAGAGCTTTGGGACTGTGCGTGGACCAATGTGAATGTGAAGGATGACTGTGCTAATGGTCGTGGCAATGGTGTCATTAAAGAAGCGCAAGATTGCGTCAGTTTTGGAGACACAATTCTTGGGAAGAGCCAAATGATCAAAGGCATGGGTGGAGATAATGTTGATGCTGGCGCCTCTGTCGATCATAACGCGTTTAATGCATGTCTGATCAACATAGGTGGTGATGAAGAGGGTGGCATCCTGATCTTCCGTGTTGGATGTGGGAATCTCAGAATCACTGAATGTGATGGAGGCAACAGAGGCTAAAGAGTGGACAAGGGCAGTAAGTGGCTGGGGGTCCTCAGGTTGAACCTCCACTACCTGCAGGGCTTGGATGAGGGCTTGACGATGTTGAGGCGAGGTTTGGATGAGGTCATAGAGGGACATCTTCACAGGCGTCTGGTGAAGCTATTTCAACATGGAGTCATGGATTGGTCCAGAAGAAGAAGAAGAAGAGGAGGGTTGAGGTGCGCCAAGGATAGAAATCTTAGGCTTGGGTGGTTAAGGTGGATTGATGAAAGGGTAGGTCCAAGGAATGGTGGCTTTTTCTTTTGCCTTGTCCTTTTGTGACCTAGTGGTGATGTGAATGGCATTGATTTCAAAGATAGGAGGTGAAGGAGATAAAGGGGTTGTAACCTATTGATGAGATGTTGATGGGTTTGAAGAGGTTGGAGGGTTATGAGAAGGAGTCAGGGGTCGTTCAAGAGCATCCTCAAAGAGAAGAGTGTCTTTCTCCAGATAGCGGTGAATGACAGCCTTGAGGGCACATCAAGTCTTGGTATCGTGTCCTGGCATATGATGGTATAAGCAAATCTTCATGTCGTCAAACCAGGAGGGCTTAGACCCGAGGGGTTGGAAAGGCTTGATGGGTGGAAGAGTTATGCTGGAAGTCTACAAAAGTCGGTGCAAGATCAAAGAGTATGAGCCCACTAAAGGGTCTGTGCTCATCGATGTGTGCGATGTTGGTGAATTTTGCTTAGGCGGAGTTGGAGGAGGTTTCCATACCACCTTTTGGATTGATGGTGCAGTGATAGGCGGAGATGGTACATTCTTCATGAGAGGTACCACCCTTTTGGGAGAGGGTAGGCTAGCAGTAGGCAAAGGAAGCAAAGGAGGCAACCGGTTTTGATTAAAAGTCAGAGTGGGAAGGACTCTGGTCAGGGTCGAAGGATGGGGGCCCAAAATGGAGGGAAATGGTAACGAGAGAGGAGGTGTTTGCCTCTGTGGTTTGGTAGTCTTCTGTGATTTGGGTTGAAGACTACTATTGGTCAAAGTCTGGTCTAGGTCCACCTTCACTTGCGGATGAGTGAGGTTGGAGACAGGGCGAACGCCAAGTGACTTGATAAGTTTAGATGGGGTAGATGAGGGTTTCGGTCCTGATGCAGTTGATTGAGGTATAGACGGTCTAGAAGTGGAAGTCTGGTTTTTGTTGAGAGTCTTGGGAGGTTCTGCCATGGGAGGATTAATAGTATGAGATGAGAGGGCACAGGCATGTTGAAGAGCTGTGAGACGCTCCCACAATCTCTGATGCTCCACTTTCTTTGAAGGGAGAAGTTTGATTTTCTCCACTAGTCAAGAAAATGGCTGAGAAGATGTTGGCTGAGATTTGGGTTCTTGAGAAGACATTGACGGTTGTAGGACCGAAGATGTGGTAGTCTCGGCCCCAAGGCATGATGGAGTCGTAACAGGTTCATCCTTGGTTGGAGATGAAGGAGAGGTAGGTTCTTTCCTAGGTGGAGAAGAAATCGGAGAATGAAGCTCCTCAAGCAGGTAAAGGGCAGGGATGATGGTGCCCTCCACTTGCGGTCGAGGAGTAGGAAGGGTCGGGTCCACCATGGGCAGCAAGAAGGAGGATGGTGAAAACGACGGTGCTGGTAAAGTTGAGGCATCCTCCAAGATGAGAGAGGTTGATGGAGAACTAACCAGAGAAAGAGGTTCGTCCACATGTGATGGACTGATGGATGGAATCACCTCTTGAGGTTGGTTGGAAATGAAGGGCGAGACCGTATTGACTGTTCGAATGTTGTGTTCATGAATGTTGTCAATCAAGGTCTGGACATTATTTTGAGTTGGTGGATGATTGGGAAATGGTTGCTTGAAGATGTCGATGCCCTAATTAGGTGGTGCATTGGGATTGTCTAGGACAAGGTCACCCTTTTCAAGCATGTCTTGGATTATGTTTTTAAGGGTTTTACAGTTGCCCGTGTCATGACCTTTAACATGGTGGTAGTTGCAGAAGTCATTTTCCCTATACCACGCAGGGATGGTGCGTGAGGGATCAAATTGTGGAGGTGGTTGGATCTGGGGGAGATTGAGGACCCCTTGTTTGACGATTTTTTCTAGCATAGATGCGTATGATTCTCCGAGTGGAGTAAACTGTCGCTGTATGTATCTCTACTGAAATTGGCAGGTGGCACTCTGAGATGTGGATGGCTCAGGCTGATTAGTTGAAGGTGAAGAGGAGGAAGATCTAACAACCATAGCGTTTACTAAAGCTTTAGATTTAGGATTGGATGAGGAAGGATTAGAAGAGGGGTCATTGGTCTTGGAGTTGGGATTCTTGCTCTGCAACTTGACTTTATTCTCCTCGATGGCACGTAACTCAAGTTTATGGGCCATCGTGAAGGCTTCATCAAAAGTGCGGAAGGTCTGAACCCTTAAGGTGGAAGAAATATGTTTGGCACAGGCTTGGGAGAAAAGTTCAATAAGCTCAGGTTGGGGTAAGGAAAATGAGAGTTGATTGATAAGGCCCCTCCATCGAGCGACGAAATTAGCAATGGATTCATCCTCGAATTGGCAGATAGAATAGAGGTCTGTGATTGAGACCTTCTTGGTGATGTTGATAGAGAAATGATCAAGGAAGAGCTGGGCTAGCTGAGTGAACATGAAGAGGGAATGGCTGGCAAGGGAGCTATACTAGTCAAGCGCAGCACTAGAGAGAGACATAGGAAATGTGCATAAAAGCAATGCATCATCGTGGGCGATAAGGTAACAGGCATGCCTGAATGCCCGTAAGTGCTGTTGTGGGTCTTCCTTGCTTTGAAAATGAGAAAACTTAGGAAGTTCCCACTGGCTAGGATATGGTTTGATTGGGACAGAAGGATGAATGGGCTCATTGCAAATTTGTTCGTATGAGAGAGTATTGCGTGAGCCAAAAATGGAGGTCTCTAAATTGGACATCTTGTCCATCAGCATTTTGATGATATCTACTGATGGATTGGCGGGTGGAGTGCCCCTAGATTGTAAGGCACTTGAAAGAGGCTAGAAGAGGTATACGACGTAGTTGGTTATACCAGTAAGGGTGCAACGTACGGATGACTAGTCATAGGGATAGAAGAGGAGACTAAGGATGGTTGGGTAGAAGGCATGGCTAGGCTCGATGTTGTCACGGGAGGTTGGTTAGAGGTAACATGGGCCAATGGATAGGTAGCCACCCTAGTGTTGATAGGATCAAGGGTAGGTGGAATAGAGATGACCAGATTTTGAAAGGGGGTAGAAAGTGGTTGAGTGGGCTGAGGTTGATAGGGGGCCGAAACCCTGATGGAAGTGGGCCCAATGATGGAGGATGAGGCCACACTTGGATGGTTGGTAAAAGGTTGGTCATTGGTCGAGGTAATAGCCTGGGTGTCTAAGGGTTGAACTATGGATGCCGTTGATACGGCCACAGTTTCGAGAAGAGAGGTTGGCATTCCGTACATTGGATTGCCCAAGGAGTCTCGTGTTCAGCTATTCGTGAGATAGTGCTACAAGGCTTTGATGTTGAGGTCCAAGAATCATGAAAAATCTTGGTCCCCTTCTAGGACAATAGGTGTTTGGGTCGGGGATGGTCTAGTAGGAGTTCTTTC